>QXTE01000444.1:93019-153253 GCA_003942145.1 Platysternon megacephalum
CCCCCCCCCCCCCCCCATCACTACAGAGGCCGCCCTGGGAGCAACCAGCGCAGTAGCCACCCTGGGGGGGTCTCGGCCCAGTCCCCCTCCCCCCGAGCTGCGGCTCGAGCCCAGGCCGGGTGCCCCTCCCCTCATTCACACTTACCGGCTCTGCCTCGTGCCCAGCGCTTCCCGCCTCAGCAGGCCCCGGAAGTGACGCACTCGCTGTACGCCAGGCGGGGGGAGTGGGAGACGGAGACACGTGCGCTTTTGGCCGTTTGAGCGCAGCGCGCGTGTGCCGCGCTTCTGACCGTCCGGGCGGTCGGAGCGTGGAGCGCGGCGCGCACGCATGGGGCTGTGAGGTTGGCCCCCCCCGGGCAGGGGGCGAACCCGGCAACCCCCCCGTGCCGCTTGCCCGTGGACTGCACAGTGAGCCCACGCGGGCCGCATGCGGCCCGCAGGCCGAATGTTGTGCAGGCCTGGTATAATGGGATAGCCTAATTTTGGCAATTAATTCGTCTTTGACTACTAGCGGTAAATATGCCCAATGGCTTGTGATGGGATGTTAGATGGGGTGGGATCTGAGTTACTACAGAGAATTCTTTCCTAGGTGTCTGGCTGGTGAGTCTTGCCCACATGGTCAGGGTTTAGCTGATCACCATATTTGGGATCGGGAAGGAATTTTCCTCCAGGGCAGATTGGCAGAAGCCCTGGGGGATGTCATAGGTTTCACCCCCACTCTGAACTTTAGGGTACAAATGTGGGGACCTGCATGGGAACTCATAAGCTTAATTACCAGCTTAGATCAGTATGCTGCCACCACCCAAATATTGGAGTCATTTGGGAAACTCTGTCTTCTCCCCCAAAAACCTTTCCCTCCCAAGTACTATAACCCTTCCCTGGGTAGTTTTGAGAGACTCCTCCACCAATTCCCTGGTGAACACCGATCCAAAAATCCTTGGATCTTAAAACAAGGAGAAATTAACCATCCCCCCTCCTTTTCCCCACCAATTCCTGGTGAGCCCAGATCCAACTCCCTTGGATCTTAAAACAAGGAAAAATCAATCAGGTCTCTAAAAAGAAGGCTTTTAATTAAAGAAAAGAAAGGTAAAAGAAAAACCTCTGGGAGATAGCATACAAGCTGATCTCACANTGTCATAGGTTTCACCCCCACTCTGAACTTTAGGGTACAAATGTGGGGACCTGCATGGGAACTCATAAGCTTAATTACCAGCTTAGATCAGTATGCTGCCACCACCCAAATATTGGAGTCATTTGGGAAACTCTGTCTTCTCCCCCAAAAACCTTTCCCTCCCAAGTACTATAACCCTTCCCTGGGTAGTTTTGAGAGACTCCTCCACCAATTCCTGGTGAGCCCAGATCCAACCCCTTTGGATCTTAAAACAAGGGAAAAAATCAACCAGGTCTCTAAAAAGAAGGCTTTTAATTAAGGAAAAGAAAGGTAAAAGAAAAACCTCTGGGAGATAGTATACAAGCTGATCTCACAGACAACCAAATTTAAAACACAAAGGATGTTCCCCTGGGAAAAACCCTTAGTACATCAAAAAATAGCCAATTTGATTATACCTATAATGCCCAAGACAAGTTACAAACAGAAAATAAACATAAGCTAATTCTTTCACTAAATACTCACTACCCTGTTTGATTCCTGATTCCTTTTCCTCTCCGTCCAGAACTGAAACTGACCCAAGACAAAGGGAACTTCCCTCCTTACTTTTGAAACATCTTGTCCCCCCATTGGTTCCTTTGGTCAGGTGTCAGCTAGGCTAGGTGAACTTCTTAACCCTTTACAGGTAAAAGAGGCATTAACCCTTAACTATCTGTTTATGACACGCCCCCCAAATCTCAGACAGTGTTAGACCGCACTGGCTGTGATTTTTTTCCTAGAACTTTAGAATAAACAGATTAATAAAACACATGTACCTTTACATATACTACTAATTATGTAAAAACTACAAGATTTTTCACATTTCAAGGACGATTTAACCAGTTAATTCTGGGAAACTTTCACGGGAGAGTGCATCAGCCCTTGATCTGTTGTCGCTGCAGACGTCCAAGGGTCGTGGAGAGTTTCACCTCTTCCACGCCACCGTCACTTTTTCCTTCGTGGTAGCTGCCTTCAGGCCACTTCGCGTCATCTGTTCCCTGGGCTGTAAACTGGAAACTTTTTAATTCTCTGGAATAAAAGGGCTTAAGGGAATTAACATGGTATACCTTAGGCTTTATATTTGAGGTGGAGGATGCTATGAGATAGTTAACAGCTCCTAGGCGCTCCTGTACCGTGAATGGCCCTTCCCACAACGCTTCCATTTTATGGGCCTGGAGCGCCTTTAAGACCATGACTTGGTCTCCTACTTTGAAGGACCGTTCTCTGGAATGTTTATCATACCAGGCCTTTTGCTCCTCCTGAGCATCCTTTAGGTTTTCTTTAGCAAGGGCTAAAGAGTGTCAGAGGGTGTTTTGTAGGTCGCTTACAAAGTCTAGAATGTTAGTTCCTGGAGAAGGCGTAAACCCCTCCCATTGCTGCTTCACCAACTGTAATGGCCCCTTAACCTCGCGGCCATACACAAGTTCAAAAGGTGAAAACCCTAAACTGGGATGTGGTACAGCCCTGTAGGCAAAAAGCAACTGCTGTAACACTAGGTCCCAATCATTGGAGTGTTCATTTACGAATTTACGTATCATGGCCCCCAAAGTTCCATTAAACCTCTCCACCAGGCCATTGGATTGATGGTGGTAAGGGGTGGCAACCAAGTGATTCACCCCATGAGATTCCCACAGGCTTTTCATGGTCCCTGCCAAGAAATTCGTTCCCGAATCGGTAAGGATGTCGGAGGGCCAACCTACCCTGGCAAAAATGTCTGCTAATGCCTGGCACACACTTTTAGCCCTGGTGTTGCTTAAGGGTACTGCTTCCGGCCATCGGGTGGCAAAATCCATGAAAGTTAGTATGTATTGTTTTCCTCTGGGTGTCTTTTTTGGGAAAGGACCCAGAATATCCACAGCTACTCGCTGAAAGGGAACCTCAATTATGGGGAGTGACTGGAGAGGGGCTTTGACCTGGTCTTGGGGTTTTCCCACTCGTTGGCACACCTCACAAGACCGGACATAATTAGCAACGTCCTTGCCCATTCCCTCCCAGTGGAAGGACTTCCCCAACCGGTCTTTGGTTCTGTTCACCCCAGAATGGCCACTGGGATGATCATGGGCTAAGCTTAAGAGCTTTACCCGGTACTTAGTTGGAACTACCAACTGCCTTTGAGGATGCCAGTCTTCCTGGTGTCCACCAGAAAGAGTCTCCTTGTATAAAAGTCCTTGTTCTACAACAAACCGGGATGGTTAGAAGAGCTGAGAGGCAGTGGGGTGCTCCGTGCCGCCACCCAAGCTTTCTGGAGGCTGTCATCGGTTTCCTGCTCGGCCTGGAACTGTTCCCTTGATGCTGGAGACATCAGTTCCTCCTTGGACTGTGGACTTGGGCTTGGTCCCTCTGGAAGCGGTGCAGGTGATGGGGTTGTTTCCATTGACTGTGAACCGCTCTCCGCTGATGCACTATGTGGTATTTCAGGCTCTGGCTGAGCCTCTTGGGTCGGATTATCTGCTGCTTCTGCCAGTTCAGGCTCGCTGGTGCCCTCTGGCGTTGTAGTTGTAGACAGGTTTGCAAGCACTGTACTCAGTGCTGGCAATGGTTCTGGTGCTGGTTGCTTTGCTAGTTCCGGTTCTGGGACTGGATCTACTACGGCTGTAGCACTCGTGGGCAGAAGATCCGGTTTCACCACCTCTGTCTGAGTCTCTGGTAACACAGACGGGGCCCTGGTGGAAGGCTCAGGAACAGGGATAGGGGTGAAAGCTTGCTTAGCCTGGCGGCGGGTGACCATTCCCACCCTCTTGGCTAGCTTCACATGGGTGGCCAAGTCTTCCCCCAGCAGCATGGGGATGGGATAATTGTCATAGACTGCAAAAGTCCACATTCCTGACCAGCCCTTGTACTGGACAGGCAACTTGGCTGTAGGCAAGGTTAAAGAGTGTGACATGAAGGGTTGAATTGTCACAGGCGCCTCTGGGTTGATGAATCTGGGGTCCACTAGGGATTGGTGGATAGTTAACAATTGTGCTCCAGTGTCCCTCCACGCGATAACCTCCTTTCCGCCCACTCTCAAGGTTTCCCTTCGCTCCAAGGGTATTTGAGAGGCATCTGGGCCTGGGGATCTTTGGTGTGATTGTGGTGTAATGAACTGTAATCGGTTGGGGTTCTTGGGGCAATGGGCCTTTATATGTCCCAGTTCATTACATTTAAAACATCGGCCTGCTAAGGTATCACCGGGGCGAGGTGGGTTGCTGGAGACTGGTGTGGGGTGACGATAAGGGGTTTGGGGTTTAACTTGGGATGTAGGTGGGGCCTTGGGCTGCCCCTGGTGGTAGGGTGTGGTTTGAGGTTTTCCCTCTGCTCCCTCCACCCGTTTTGTGTTGATTTTCCCCGCCTCACTGGCGGCCTGGGACTGTTCGTATTGATCAGTGTAAGAAGCAAGACTTTCGACTGAGTCCATTGTCTTATCCCATAACCACTGTTTAATATGATCCATGGTCATATTCAGGAATTCTTCCTGAGTCATTAAATCAATCATTCCTTCAAAGGTACTTACACCCCTGCCGTCGACCCATTTCTTTAACAGATCCTTTATCTGGTGTGCATAAGCTGTATTACTTAGTCCAAGCCCTCTCTGAAGGGTTCTAAATTTGACTCTGTAAGTGTCAGGTGTAACTTGAAATTGCTTTAAAACCAAATCCTTAAATTTACCATAGTCAGAAGCCTCCCCAATAGGCATCTTGTTGAATACATCCAGAGCTCTTCCAGTCAATTTGGCTACCAATGTGGTCATCTTTTGTTCTTCAGGAATGGTATGGAGAGTGCATAGTCTCTCAAAGGTGAGGAAATATTCAGCAATATCACTGGATTCATCATACTGTGGACATAGTCGCTCCCATTTATGGATTTTTGGGGAAGTGGAGCCAGCAGGTGGAGGATTTTGTCTCTTCAACTCCATAACAGCCAGTTCATGTTGCTGGGCCTCCTTCTGGGCCTCCATCCTTGCTGCCTCTGCCTCCATAGCTCTCTTGTGGGCAGCTGCCTCGGCAGCTTCCTCTGCCTCCACCCTTGCTGCCTCTGCCTCTATAGCTCTCTTGTGGGCAGCTGCCTCTGCCTCCACCCTTGCTGCCTCTGCCTTAATTTCTAATTGTCTTAGTTCTAGCCGTCTTTTATGTTCATTTTCTTTCTCTGTTGCTTCCAACCTAGCTAGCTCGAGCTTGTTGGCTGTGTCACTGCTAGTCATTTTCCTGCTTTCTTCTGCTGGGCCACACCCCCCTGCAGTTCACTGACTGGGATGTCTCAGCTCAGGGTTGCTTAGTTACCAGAGACTTCCACAGTATTCAGTGTTGCTTTTCTGGTCTCCCCTAGCTATCTTTGTTTGAGAGGTAGAAAAAAAAACAACCCAGCTTGTAAATTCCTTTGTTATTGGAACTTGACCACTCAGAGTAAGAAAGAAAACAAGGAAAACTGGTTTTGTAACTTGTCTGGCAATATGCTAATTTCCTTCCAGCTGTTCACAGCTGGGAACCTTTCTTCTAACAAAAAGCCCTTGTTAGAAAAACTTAACCTGTTTGCCTTCAGGTCAAAAGATAAGATCTGTATCTCTCCTTCACTGTTTCCCCAGCATCTCCAAGGAGAGAGAGAGAAGAAAAAAAAATCTGGCTTGGTTCTTTTACAATCTCCCACCGCTGGTCACCCTGTCATAGGTTTCACCCCCACTCTGAACTTTAGGGTACAAATGTGGGGACCTGCATGGGAACTCATAAGCTTAATTACCAGCTTAGATCAGTATGCTGCCACCACCCAAATATTGGAGTCATTTGGGAAACTCTGTCTTCTCCCCCAAAAACCTTTCCCTCCCAAGTACTATAACCCTTCCCTGGGTAGTTTTGAGAGACTCCTCCACCAATTCCTGGTGAGCCCAGATCCAACCCCTTTGGATCTTAAAACAAGGGAAAAAATCAACCAGGTCTCTAAAAAGAAGGCTTTTAATTAAGGAAAAGAAAGGTAAAAGAAAAACCTCTGGGAGATAGTATACAAGCTGATCTCACAGACAACCAAATTTAAAACACAAAGGATGTTCCCCTGGGCAAAACCCTTAGTACATCAAAAAATAGCCAATTTGATTATACCTATAATGCCCAAGACAAGTTACAAACAGAAAATAAACATAAGCTAATTCTTTCACTAAATACTCACTACCCTGTTTGATTCCTGATTCCTTTTCCTCTCCGTCCAGAACTGAAACTGACCCAAGACAAAGGGAACTTCCCTCCTTACTTTTGAAACATCTTGTCCCCCCATTGGTTCCTTTGGTCAGGTGTCAGCTAGGCTAGGTGAACTTCTTAACCCTTTACAGGTAAAAGAGGCATTAACCCTTAACTATCTGTTTATGACAGGGGGTTTTCGCCTTCCTCTGCAGCGTGGCGCACGGGTCACTTCCTGGAGGATTCTCTGCACCTTGAAGTCTTTAAACCATGATTTGAGGACTTCAATGGCTCAGACACAGGTTTGATACAGGAGTGGGTGGGTGAGATTCTGTGGCCTGCATTGTGCAGGAGGTCAGACTAGATGATCATAATGGTCCCTTCTGACCTTAAAGTCTATGATTCTATGATTCTATACACCCGTACACTCACACACACATACATTCATGCCCAATAGAGACACACATACATTCACACCCCAATACAGACAGACACATGCATTTACACACACACATACCCCATACAGTCACACACACATCCCATACAGACACTCATATGTACACTCATACACACACACCCCATACACTCACACCCCATACACACAACCTATACAGACACACACACATGTACATTCACACACACACATATACTCACAGCTCATGCAGACATGCACACCCATACATGCACGCACACCCATACATGCACACCCATACACTGACACACACACACCCTGTACATACACACACACCTTCATACACTCACACCCCATACAGACATATACATACCTGTACACTCTGTCTCACACACTCCTGTACCCTCACACCCCATACAGACACACACAACTCCGTACACTCATTCATACACCGCAGACACACATAATTGTGTGCATGCACACATATATATACCTGTACACATACACACGCACATATTCGCAGATACATGCATGTGCACAAACACACACAGATACACATATACTCACTGAAACATGGACACACACACACACACACATGTACCCTGTACACTCACATGTGCATACACTCAAAAATACACACATACAGATACATGCACTCCGTGCACTCACATGTGCATACACACAGAGATACACACTCACATGCATGCACACGCAGATACACATAATTGTGTGCATGCACACATATATATACCTGTACACATACACACGCACATATTCGCAGATACATGCATGTGCACAAACACACCCATATATGCACATACATAGATGCATGCAGCTACCCACAAACATACATATATACCAATTAGGCGCCTTGGCAATCTTTTCAAAATACAGTAAATAAACACCCAGATCCGCCTGTAGCGCCGCGAGGCCTGTGCTAATAATGGAGGCCGGCGCGGCCTGCTCTCATTGTGCGGTCAGAGTGGGAAAGTGGCTCATGGCTGTGACATGCTCCAAGCAGGTGTAGCACGGAATGGGGATGTGGAAAGGTGCGAACAGGAGACAGACTCAATTAGTCCAAACAAAGAGGCTGTTGATGAGTCATGGACTCTGTTCAAATCAGGTTTGATAAACCAGATATGTGGGGGCCCGAAAATTAACGGCCCACAATTGGGGTGTAGGAAATGAGGCCTAATTGGCGATCACAATGATGAGGGGCTGGGCTACCCCACCCCCCTGTTTTGGGGGGTTCTTAAAAAAAAAGACTTTGGGGGGAAATGAACAACTCCTGGCTGGAAGATAGGTAAAGCAAAGAGAGCAAGCGCCTCCAGCCTGGCTCCCGCCCCCACCATCTCCAGAGAACCCAGGATCCGCCGGAACACAACTGGGCTTCCATCAGCCTGAGAAATGTCCTGAGAAGGCCAGGCCAGAGCAAGGCGACCCCACCAGCTCTGGCTGACTCATGAGCAGCACCTGGGATGTGAGACTTTGTCATACAGCCCTCCTTGTGCATCCTGCCACGGGATAAGAGGGAAGGTACTCTCGTGGAATGGTAACTGGTTAAAAGATAGGAAACAATGGGTAGGTATAAATGGTCAGTTTTCAGAATGGAGAGTGGTAAATAGTGGTGTCCCCCAGGGGTCTGTTCTGGGACCACTCCTATTCAACATATTCATAAATAATCTGGAAAAAGAGGTAAACAGTGAGGTGGCAAAATTTGCAGATCATACAAAATTACTAAAGATAGTTAAGACCCAGGCAGACTGCAAAGAGCTACAAAAGGATCTCTCAAAACTGGGTGACAAAACGGTAGATGAAATTTAATGTTGATAAATGCAAAGTAATGCACATTGGAAAACATAATCCCAACTATACAGATAAAATGATGGGGTCTAAATTAGTTGTTACCACTCAAGAAAGAGATCTTGGAGTCATTGTGGATAGTTCTCTGAAAACATCCACTCAATGTGCAGCAGCAGTCAAAAAAGCAAACAGAATGCTGGGAATAATTAAGAAAGGGATAGATAATAGGACAGACAATATCATGCTGCCTCTATATAAATCCATGGTACACCCACATCTTGAATACTGTGTGCAGATGTAGTCACTCCATCTCAAAAAAGATAAATTGGAATTGGAAAAGGTTCAGAAAAGGGCAACAAAAATTATTAGGGGTATGGAACCGCTTCTGTATGAGGAGAGATTAATAAGACTGGGACTTTTCAGCTTGGAAAAGAGACAGCTTAGGGGAGATATGATTGAGGTATATAAAATCATGACTGGTGTAGAGAAAGTAGATAAGGAAGTGTTGTTTACTACTTCTCATAACACAAGAACTAGGGGTCACCAAATGAAATTAATAGGCAGCAGGTTTAAAACAAATAAAAGGAAGTATTTCTTCACACAAATGCAGAGTCAACCTGTGAAACTCCTTGCCAGAGGATGTTGTGAAGGCCAAGACGATAACAGGGTTCAAAAAAGAACTAGATAAATTAATGGAGGATAGGTCCATCAATGGCTATTAGCCAGGATGGGCAGGAATGGTGTCCCTAGCCTCTGTTTGCTGGAAGCTGGGAATGAGCGACAGGGGATGGATCACTTGATGATTGCCTGTTCTGTTCATTCCCTCTGGGGCACCTGGCACTGGCCGCTGTCGGAAGACAGGATACTGGGCTAGATGGACCTTTGGTCTGACCCAGTAGGGCCATTCTTATGTTCCTTTTCTTTCCCTACCTTCTTACTTCTCCTTCCTATTGCTCTCCTTTCCCCTTCTGTCTACTAAGACCTGGTTGAGCTGGCCAAGACTGTGTTTTGCAACACTCCTGGGACCCAGGAGGCAGCTAAAAGCAATGCACTAAACCGCCCAGCGCTGGTACAGGTTTGCCGGGTCTCGCAGGGGCTGCTCAGAGCATGTGCCAGGCCTGTGTCTCTCCAGCAGTGCCAGAGACAGAAGCTGTATTTTCCTTTTTTCTCTCCACAGTTTGTGTGCGTTTGGCTTGTTTTGTCTGGCAGGAAATGGGATTGGGCTCACAACAGCTCCAACCCATCTCAACTCACTGCTTCTCTTTCCCCCAAAAAGGACACTTACTGCCGCCTATGACACCATCCAATCAGCTGTCAGATGGGGAGTTTAACTGAGCCTTGGTTAGCTGTTCAGCATTGGACAGTGATGGGATCGGGTAACACCTTTAGCTCTCTAGGCCTATTTATTCCATCTAATTTAGTACAACAGCCCCAGTCATGGAGCAGCAGGGCCCATTGTGCTGCACATCTGATCCTTCCTCTCCTCCCTGCTTTGGCGAGGAGGGATGTAGTTAGCAAGGTTGACATGTAAAGTATCCTTGGAGTTAGCACTCATTGAAATGAATGGAACCGTCCGCCCACAGCTATTGTCTCAGGCTCTCTGCAGACTCCAACACAGCTCACTGTATCAGCTTCACTCACTCCAGGCTTTGAAAGGTGGCTTTGAAGCCATAACAGCTAGAAACGCATGATAAAACCACCAAAGAAAACTCTGAAACCGGAGAACAATGGAGAAGTCTGTCTGTGCCCTCGTTAGTCTGGGGGTGAGGGTCACACTAGGATACTCAGTGCCTCCCAGCTGCCCCAACCAGCCTTTACATCATTCCCTTCAGCTACCCCCCAACACGCACCTCCCGCTCTCCCATTCACCTCCAGGGCTGGGGGGTTTAAAACTGGATTGCTATTTAGGGAGGCAGCATGACCTAATGGCTAGAGCGCAGAACTGGGACTCAGAAGAATGGGGAGGGCCTGCTGGGTGACCTTGAGTCACTTTCCCTCTCTGTGCCTCAGTTTCCCTATCTGTGAGATGGGGATAACAATCCTGACCCCCTTTTGTAGAGGGCCTTGAGGTTTGCTGATGAAAAGTGCTGTCTGTCTACTCCAACCTAGGGGTTGACCCAGTTTTTCTACAGGACCCAGCACCATGGTATATTGGCACCTTACAAAATTACTACTATAGCAACATCCCCTACACCCACTCCTGCTTGTCAACTTCTCTCCCGTGGTCCAGAGGTGCGTAGGAGCAGTTTCCTCTCTCCTTGTTCTCTGGTCCTGCTTCGCCTGGCTATTCTGCAAGCAGGCAGTGCTGTGAGATTGGACTGGTGCTGCATTAGGCTGTGCCATCAGCCTCAGAGTGTGTGACTTTGGAGCTCATAAATTTCTGTTCAGCTGTTGGCAGTGGAAAGTTTTCCACTCCGGGTGCCCCCAAAGGAAGCCCTGTCGAGAAGCACTGCTATTATTTATATTGGGATAGCGTCCAACGGCCCCACTCAGATTTGGGGCTCCATTGTTCTAGGCAATGTACAAACATAGAGGAAGATGTGGTCTCCCCTTGGTGAACTAGGACAATAAACTAATAGATAGATCCCTAATGCTCGCAGGCACCCCCTCTGCAAACCTTGATCGGGGAGGCAGCCCCACATGTGCAGGCAGGCTCAAGTGGCTGCAACATGCTTTTCAAATGCGGGGGGTGGAGTGTGACAGGGAGTGTGCTGTGTGTATGTGGGGGGAGAGAGAGTGGGTTTTGGGGTGCTGAGAGTGTGTCAGCATGCTGTCTTGTAAGTTCAGACCCCCCCCCACACACATACACTCACAGTAAGCAACATTCCACACTAATGGCTTGCTTTGTCCCGGAGCAGATAAGCATGCCGGCTGTCAGAAACGCACCTTTGAAAGGGGATATCCGCATTCCTACAGCCGATTCCAAAACAATGACAAGAGTGGCCACTTGACTTAAGGGGATTATGGGACGTTTCCAGAGGCTGATCAGAGCACAGTAATGCAACACCTCGTTCACACTGACGCTGGGGCGCTCCAGCTGGGGCGCATCAAACGTTATTCTATTTGCTGAGGTGGATACCAGGAGCGCTCTAGCCGTGGAGTCAGAGCGCTCTACGTGCCTTGCCAGTGTGGACAGGTAGTGAGCTAGTGCGCCCGGGGCTCCTTTAATGCTCTGTAACTCACAAGTGTAGCCAAGCCCTTAGTGTTGTAGCTTGAGCAATTATGGGTATGCTGTAGGGTGGGGGGAGGCAGTAACTGGCAGCCATAACAGTGTGGTATTATACGCCCTTTGCTGTCGTCTGTGAGGAATAGTTAGCAAAGCCAGTGAGTTTGCCAACACCTAGCATGCATGAGTTAAATGCTTTACCTGATTTAAATGACCTTTGTCTTTGAAATTGCATTTCCATCTGAAAATTCTTGTACCAATAATTGTAACAAGTCCCCCCTAGGATTGCTAGAGCTGAGAGGTAGAGAGATAGAGACTTTCCTTTGTGCATTTGAGGGCACTTTGTCAGTTACATTGTGCTGATGATGACGACACAAACCCTGCTCCCACAGCCCACCAAAAGTGTGTTAACAGCTAGAGCAGAACCGAAAGCAACAGACAGAGAGTTGCATAGTGAGTGGAGGGAGGGGCACATCTGAGGAGGATGGGTGTGGTTTTGCTTCCAGAAGTGCCCAAAACAGCCGCAGGGAGCCCAGGGACCCACACACATGCTCTTCCAGGAGTGGTCTAGGAGATGCTGAATTGTAAAAAATTAAAAAGTTTAGCAAAAAAACAACAAACCATCAATTCTTTGGGGCTCTGTGTATTGCCTTCTGGGTTTTGAACCTTGGCTTACATTTTCCAGCTTTTCTTCACACCCACAAGGGCCAGAAACTTGCAGGATATTTTTAAACGCAAATTGCGATTCTCCCACAATCACCTGACTCCAGCAGCTGGGGCTTTCCAAAACACCAAATATCATGAGCCTTGTGATGAAATCACAAGAGTTGGTGACACTGCTTTACATACAGAGATAAGACATGTGGGTTAAAATGCAGTTATCGCTCTCTTCCAGGAGTGCTGAGGCCAGACCAGGCTTCCAGCAGGATCTGCCTGGGGACACTCCACCCAGTGTCCACACTCCTTTCTAATCATCAGAGCTCCTACCCACTTCCTCTCTGCTCGTGGTGCCAGGCCAGTTCCGTAACTTTGGGCTCGGCTACTTGCAAACTGGAATAAATCCAAAGAACTCCACCAGTGTGAATTCACGCTTTTCATTATTTCAGCACCTGTTTATGAGGGGGCAGGCCTTCAGATTAAAATGTCCTCTTTCAATATAATGGTGTGACGGGTTGGATCACAGAAACCCCCTTGGGAGCTGCCGCCTGATGTGCAAATGCTACCTCTGTTCCTGTTTTTCCTGCCAGCTCAGTGGCTTCAGCACCCTGTCTTGCTGAAGCCAGACACACCCGTCTGCTCCAACACAGACCCAGGGTCTGAATTACCTGCCCCAAAGCTGCAGGTTTACCTGAAAACAGCTCACAGAAGTGTGCTTGTCTTTAGCACTCAGACGCCCAACTCCCAGTGGGGTCTAAACCCAAATAAATCCGTTTTACCCTGTATAAAGCTTATACAGGGTAAACTCATAAATTGTCCGCCCTCTATAACACTGATAGAGAGATATGCACAGTTGTTTGCTCCCCCAGGTATTAATACATACTCTGAGTTAATTAATAAGTAGAAAGTGATTTTATTAAATACAGAAAGTAGGATTTAAGTGATTCCAAGTAGTAACAGACAGAACAAAGTAAGTTACCAAGCAAAATAAAATAAAATGTGCAAATCTATGTCTAATTGCACTAAATACAGATAAGATCCTCACCAGTTCCAAAATGTTCCCTTTTACAGGCTAATCTTCTTTTAGCCTGGGTCCAGCAGTTACTCACACCCCCTGTAGTTACTGTCCTTTGTTCCAATTTCCTTTGAGTACCCTGGGGGGGTGGAGAGGCTCCTTCTTTAGCCAGCTGAAGACAAAATGGAGGGGTCTCCCACAGGTTTAAATAGACTGTCTCTTGTGGGTGGAGACCCCCTCCTCACCCTCTGTAGAATCCAGTCACAAAATGGAGATTCGGAATCACATAGGCAGGTCACATGCCCATGCATGACTCAGGACTTGCAGGTAGCAGCCATTACCCACATGCTACCTTGAACGTCCTCAGGTAGACTCCTTATGTGGATTGGAGTCTTCCAAGCTCTTTTGTCTGTTAAGTGCTCTCTGATTGAACACTTAATTTGCACATTCCTTTCCCAAGAAGTGATCAAATGTTCTAACTGAGGCCACTTAGAAATCAAGCAATTATATAGCCAATGTTCACAACTCTGAACACACAAATGGTGCCTGCAGACAACTAGGATGAACATAACCAATAGATCATAACCTTTACATAGATATGTTACATGGCCTATGTAGCAAAACCCTATTCCAGTTATATCATACATACATTTATGAGCCCCCACCCCCCATAAAGCCTTATGGGATACGCTGTCACAAACGGGAGCTAGTTTTTAATCAGTTTAATGTCAGTAGAAACAGAACCCTCTTAATCCCGAATCAGAGTGCACACACAGACAGGCACAGAGATGACTGCCTGAATTCAAACGGACGGAGTTGGCTGGGTTATAATTTTCATGGTGACACGTAGCACAAAACCCTGGGTGTTCCCATTACGTCTCTTAACATTTTAGAAGAGTTTGAAGTTTTCCTCCATCGATTGAAATTGCTGTCTTTCACACCAATGTTGAGTTCACAGAAATATTTCAGAGCAAAGGAATTAAACAAACAAGGGAGAGGGGAAGGAAATCTCCCCAAACCTATTTTTTCCTTCCACTCCCCCACTCCCATTTTCCCCCAATCCTTGATGTACATGACTGGTCACCAAGCCTGATCAATTCTGAAGAGAGCATGGTGGGAAGGAAGACATCCCCAGAGCTGGGGATCTGTTTGCAGACGGTTTGCCAAGAGGAAGTGAAGGTCTCAAATGTATTGAATACAGGCCTCACAAGGAGTACCGGCTCTCAAAGCCATCAGCTTTTTCCAGTAATGTACCGGACTCTGCCCCCCTCTAATAACACGAGCTCATTTAACCCTATGGGATGATTTAGTTGGGGATTGGTCCTGCTTTGAGCAGGGGGTTGGACTAGATAACCTCCTGAGGCTCTTCCAACCCTGATATTCTATGATTCTATGATTCTATGGCTCCCAATATACCAGAGAAGGAAATGAGCCAGGGACCCAAAAGTGGTGGTCCCTCTTGGGTGAACTCCAGGAAGACGCAGACTGCTATCCAACTGACTGGCAGCTTAAGGGGCAGGAAAATACCTCAAGGTCCATGGGTCAGATTTCCCCACAACAGTAGGCCCATGCCCTTAACTCCCCTACCAACTCCTCATCCCATATCTACACAGGAACAGGGGCTCGCTGCAACTCAGCAAGAAGGTAACGCAGCTGCCAGAAGACAAGGGACAGGCATAATGATCCTGCAGACAATAGGGGCACCGATTCTGCAACTGCCTCTACATGGAGTATAACTTTGGACTGGTCTGGACCAGAGAGAATAGGGCATGAAGAAAAAGCCTGAGGAAATTCACAATCCCAGTTGAAGTGGAGGGTGAAAAGACACTGGCCCTTGTAGACTCGATGTGTGATCAGACATTTATCCGGGAACGAATAGCCAAGGTGGCAAGGAAACTCAAGAAGGGGAAAATCCCAATAAGATGTATCCATGGAGATATATTACCATACCTCATCATGACAATAAGACTAACCATTGATGGGCACCAAAGGCAGATGAAAGAATGTGTGTCTACAGACTTCCGCTACCCTGAGATATTAGGCTGGAACTGGCTGTAGTTCTCTGAGCTCTTACAGAAGCTTTCCCTAGCACCAGGACCCAAAGAAGACACCCCAGAGGAGGTGCTGAGGGGTCTTGTTCCCTTTTAAGGATCCTGACCTCCTGACCCAAGGAAAGACAATCTCAGAAATGGATAGTGAGGAGAGAGCGAAGGGAAGTGACAGAGGCAGTCCCTTCCATAGGCGTAATGGAGGCCACAAATGCTGGAACTGATGCCTGTGAGGCAGATGAGCCTGGAGAAGAAACATCCACGGGCCCTAATACACCACTCCCTCTGCAACTGGACCTGGAGAATCTAACCAGGTTCTCTGATTTCCACGTGCAACAAAGAAATGATGAGACCTTGAGTTGAGCCTTCGAACAAGTAGTCACGATAGATGATAAAGACGTGGATCCCCTAAAGCAGGGGTCCCCAACGCGGTGCCCACGGGCGCCATTGCGCCCGCCGGGGGGTGTAAGTGCGCCCGCGGAGCCCTCCGGGTTTTTTTTTTGTTTTGTTTTTTTGCGCTTGGGGTGGTTTTTTTTGCTCCGCCAGCAGCGCTTGGCGCCCGCCGGCAGCGCTCGGGGTGGTTTTTTTCTTTTCTTTTTTTTTGTTCCGCCGGCAGCGCTCGGGGTCTTTTTTTTTTTGACGCCCACTGGCAGCGCTCATTTTTTTGTGGGTTTTTTTGGCGCCCGCCATACGAAAAAGGTTGGGGACCACTGCCCTAAAGGACTAGCAGTACTCACATTTTGCCCTGAGGGCAGACTGGTTATATCACGTTGACCAAGACAAGCAGATACAAGAGATAAGGACGCAACTGCTAGTTCGACACATATACCACTGTGGGTTAGTGCATTTGGCCCACACAACACCATGTGCGGTACAACTGGGGAAAGACAAGATATAATTGAGAATCCTGGCCCGATACTTTTGGCCAGGAATCTTTAAGGAGGTTAAGGATTTCTGCACCTCATGTCCCAAATGTCAATTGACGGCCCCTAAGGAAAGCCCGCAAGTCCCACTATTGCCTCTCCCCTTGGTGGATGCCCCCATTGAAAGCATAGGGATTGACTTTATAGGCCCCCTAGCGAAGAACACCTCGGGACATCAGCATATACTTGTCATCGAGGATTATGTCACCAGATACCCAGAAGCTATACCACTACAGTCTACGAATGCTAAGACGATAGCCAAGGAGCTACTGAAAGTCCTCGCAAGGGTTGGGTTTCCCAAAGAAGTCCTGGTGGACCAGGGGACAAATTTCACATCCCAGCTGATGAGAGAGGTACAGGAACTATTAGAAATCAAACCCTGATGCACATCCGTGTACCACCACCCCGACAGATGGCCTAGGGGAAAGGGTCAATCAGACACTCAAGGGGATGCTCAAGAAGTTCATTGCCCAGGATCCCCGACACTGGGACCAACTACTCCCAGCAGAGAAGTGCCCCATGCTTCAACAGGTTTTTTGCCATTCGTATTGCTATACGGACGACAGCCGAGGGGCATACTCGACCTGGTACAGGGCATCTGGGAAGGCCAAGAACCAAGAGCTGAGAACATAGCACAGTGTGGTTTAAAGTTACTTGAAAGGCTGGAGGCCATGCGTGTCTTTCAAACGAGTCCTGTTGCTTTCTCCAAGCTCTGAGGCAAAGTTAATGGCCCTTACGAGGTATCAAAGAAAGTGGGGACCGTAGACTACGTGATTAGACAGCCAGGGAAGAGAAAGGAACAGCAGGTATACCATGTAAACTTACCAAAGCCCTGGAAAGCCCGGGAAAAACCTTTTTATCACACTGTTTCTGGAGAAACTGGAACTAGGACCCCAAGGTGATGACTGCCTAAAGAAAGGCTCCGTACCTTCAGACAGAACTTGAGACAGCCAGGAGCAAAAGGAGCAGGGGCTCCAACTGGTGGCAACTTTCCTACGGATATTCTCAGCTCTACCTGGGAAGATGTTCCTAGCACAACATCACATTAGTACAGAACCTGGTAAAGTAAAATGGGAAGGGCTCCTACCAATCCCCAACAAGTTGAGGGGGGCTGCCAAGAGAGAGATCAGGGCCATGTTGATAGAAGATGCCCAGAGTGACTGGAGGAGCCCCATCGTGCTGGTCCCAAAGCCAGATGGCTCACTACGTTTCTGCATAGACTTCAGGAAAGCAAATGTGATTTCCAAATTCAACGCCCACCCCATGCCATGAGTGGATGAACTCTTAGAGTGACTGGAGAAGCCCAATACGTCACCACTTTGGATTTAACAAAGGGGTATTGGCAGATTCCCTTAACACCGGATGCCCAGAGAAGACAGCCTTTTCTACGCCGCTCGGCCTGTTCCATTTTAGGACCATGCCTTTCAGGTTACACAAGGCAACAGCCACGTTTCAGCATTTGATGGACCAAATACTCCAACAGCACAGTCAATATGCGGTGACATACTTAGACGGCGTAGTGATCTGTAGTAAGGATTGGGACTCCCATCTAGATAAAGTCGCCACTATTCTCCGATCCCTAATAAAAGCCGGGGTAACATCAAATCCCACGAAACGTGCAATAGGAAAGGAAGAGGCCCGTTACCGGGGACATAGAGTCAGTGGAGGACACGTTCGACCCTTAGTTAACAAGGTTCATGCCTCCCGGCCAATGGGAGCTGGGGGGGGGAGGGTACCTGCAGGTGAGAGCGGCACGTGGAGCCTCCTGGCCACCCCCCCACCTAGGACCCAGACCTGCTGGCAACTTCCGGGGCACGCACAGCACAGTGCCAGGACAGGCAGGCAGCCTGCCTTAGCCCCCCCCAGCCCCGCTGCGCCGCTGACCGGGAGCCATCCGAGGTAAGCCCACGCCCCAACCCCCTGCCCCAGCACTGAGCCCCGCCAAACCTAGAGCCCCCTCCTGCACCCCAAACCCCTCATCCCCAGCCTCACCCCAGAGCCAGCACCCCCAGGCCAGAGCCCTCACCCCCTCCTGCTCTCCAACCCCCTACCTCAACCCACAGCCCCCTTCCACATTCCAAATCCCTCGGCCCCACCCCCTAGCCTGGAGCCCCCTCCTGCACCCTGAACCCCTGTGATAAATGAAGGGGGGTGGTAGCTCCCTTTTATGGACCCGACAGCCAGTTAGCTATAAAATCCCTCTTAGTAGCTATTCTCTACTTGCTTTACCTGTAAAGGGTTAAAAATCACTGCGATGCATAGGTAAAAGGAAGTGAGTGGGCACCTGGCCAAAAGAGCCAATGGGAAGGCTAGAACTTTTTAAAATTGAAACAAGATTCCCCTTTTGTTGTTCTTTGGAGAGAGGGAACAGAACAGTGATGCTGTAAAAAGCTTTGGGCCAGGTATGAAAAATCATCAGATCATACCTAGAAACTACTCATTTAAAACCCCAGATATGTAAGTAGATCAGGGAATGTCTAGGAAGATGCAATTAGGTTTATCTCTTTTTTATTTCTTTATGGCTTGTGGACTCCTCTGTGCTAACCCCAAATGCTTTTGTTTTGCTTGTAACCTTTAAGCTTGACCGCAAGAAACTATTGTTGATACTTAATCCTTGTATTTGCTCTTTTTAAATTTAGCAATAGCCTGAGTTTCCAGATGTATTTTCTTTCTTTTTGTTTTTAATAAAATTTACCTTTTTAAAGAACATAATTGGATTTTTGTGTCCTAAGAGGTTTGTGCATATGTTGTTTAATTAGCTGGTGGCAACAGCTGATTTCCTTTTATTTTCTTTCTCAGCTCTTCCCCGGAGTGGGGGGTGAAAGGCCTGAGGTACTGCACAGGAAGGAATTTCCAAGTGCGTCTTCCTGGGTTCTCAAAGGGGTTTTTGCACTTGGGTGGTGGCAGCATCTACCCATCCAAGGTCAGAGAAAAGCTGTAATACAAGTTTAATACAAGTTTAAATAAAAGTTTAATACAAGCCTGGAGTGGCCAGTATTAATTGTTAGAATCCTTGCGGGCCCCCACCTTCTGTACTCAAAGTGCCAGAGTGGGGAATCAGCCTTGACAACCCCACATTTCTGGCCCCACCCTGGAGCCCACACCCCAGTTAGAGCCCTCACCTGCACCCCAATCCTCTACCCCAGCCCAGTGAAAGTGAGTGAGGGTGGAGGAGAGCGAGCCACTGAGGGAGGGGGAATGTAGTGAGTAGGGGTGGGGCCTCAGGGAAAGGGCAGGATAGGGGCAGGGCCTCAGGAAGGGGCGGGGCTACGGTGTTCGGTTTTGTGCAACTAGAAAGTTGGCAACCCTAGGGCACCCAGCTGCGCCCAGTGAAGGAAACAAGGCCTGCTACAAAGGGGAGAGAGCAGCGGAGAGAGAGGCAGAAAGACCTGGGACAGTGGAGGGACAGCACCCCTGCTCCATGCTGCCTCCCTGAGCACAGTTCAGAGACTGAGGCATGCTTCCGGACTCAGTCAGAGTCAAAGAACTGCTTTGCTGGGGCAAACTAAGGGGTCCTGGCGAGGGCAGCAGCGACCCCCCCCAGGACCATACCTCGAGCCGGTGATAGCTGGTCACTGGAATTCCTGCCTCTGGCTGGCAGCCGGCTGCTCTGGCCCCGTTGGCCCAAGCAGGGCTTTCTGACACACCCGTGGACGGGGTCCTGCCTCCCGCTGTGCCAGGCCCAGCAGGGGAGCTGGGAGTACCTGCGGCCCATGCCAGGACAGGCTGGTGAGCGTGCAGGCAGCCAGGCCTGGCTAGTGTCGGTGGAGCTAGCTCACCCGTGGGGTCTGCCAACTGCCCCGCACGCAGGCTGGCGCCTGCCAGGAAACTGGGTTGCTGATCCTGCCTTCTCTCCCCCCACTCAGGACTTTGGGGAGCCTCCTCTCCCTCGGAGCAGACTGTCTTCAGGGCAAGAAGCTTACACGGCTTCACCTCCTGGGTCTCTCCTGGGAGCATTCAGCATATGCTCCTCCGTGCGCTTCCCACAGCGAGTCCGCCCAGGTGGGGTCCTGGGGAAGCCAGAGGGTCCTGCACGCCCCCCCACTTCGCAGTCAGACGTGACTCGCAGCCAGCCAGTAAAACAGAGGTTTATTTAGATGACAGGAACACAGTCCAAGACAGGTCTTGCAGGTACAGACAACAGGACCCCCTTAGGTCCCTCTTGGGGCCCCCAGGGACACCACAGCCCCGTTGGGGAGCCCGAGCCCTATCTGGGCTCCCCTCCATTTCCCCAGCCAGCTCCAAACTGAAACTCCCTCCAGCCCCTCCTTTCTGGCCTTTGTCTCTTTCCCGGGCCAGGAGGTCACCTGATCTCTTTGTTCACCTTTAGCTATCCCCTTGCAAGGGGGGAAGGGCCCTGGCCATTTGTTGCTAGGAGAGAGATTGTCGGCCACTGATGCACACTGGAGACTTAAGAAATGCATAGGGGAAACTGAGGCACCCACACAATATTCAGAGGAAACATTAAGAACAGTCCCACTTCATCAAAGTCTGCCCCCAGGGTGCTGCTGCCCCTTTGGTGCCCATGACTCAGATCTGCCTCTGCCAGGGCTCCCCCCCTCCCCACCCCTGTTATTTCCTCAGGGAGGTCCCACAGCTTCCCCAGGTTAAATGCAGCAAAACTGGGGCCCCTCACCCTCCCTGTTACCCAAGCCTGGCCCAGCTGCTGCCAAACCCCATTGTTCTTCCCCGTCCCCTTGCGATCAGCTCTCTCCCGCCCTGGGTGCCTCATGCCTCACCTGAGGGCTGCAGCCTTCTCTTCCTCCCCTCTCCTGTCCAGCCCATTCTGTCCACTGCAGCCAAACTCTCCTCCCTTGGCCCACCATGGGGGTCCTGTCTGCTCCCTGCTCAGATCCACCCACCAGCCTCCAGCCACGTGCCTCATCCTCTTCCTGAAGGCTCTGCCTGGTGCTGCCCTGGCGTAACCCCCGGCACACCTGTTCCACCAGCTCCATCCACCTCTCCGAGCCCTTCGTCTGCTCTGGGTCGCGTCACTGAGTTTTCTTCCCCTGGGGTCATCCTACAGGACCAGCCTCTCTGACCCAGGACAATGAACCCCATCCATAGCCTTGTCCTCACACTGCCCTTCTCGCTGCCAGCCGTCCGCTCCTGCTGGCCTCATCCATCCCCTGCTAGCTGCCTTTGAGCAGACACCACCACTCTTGGGATTTGCCTGCAAAACGCTGTGTGCATCGACGCACTGGAGCAATAACACTGTCGGCATTTGAGAGTTGCTACCCTTCTCCCCAAAGGGCCCACATGCACGGGAGCAGCCCTCGCCCTATGCTCCAGTGGGACTGCTCCCCGAATGAGGGTCACCATGCCGGACCGGGCCTGGTAGTGCTTCATGCGCAGTGGAAGAAAGGGGAAGGTGTTGGAGGTTCAGGAATTGGACTGTGGAGGTTGAGCATGGAGTGGAAGGCTGGCCCCTACCCTGAGAGCCAGATGACCAGGATTCAGTTCCCAGCTTTGGTTCACTCCCTGTGTGAGCTTTGGTCTGTCGCTGTGCCTCTGTTCCCATCTGTAGAACAATAATTATACCTCATAGAGAGCATCAGTGGCTCTCAACACGTGGCATAATTGTTGTGCATTTCCCTTGCACCGCCGTGAGGCAGGGCAGGACTAGCATCCCCACTGCACAGAGGCTAAGTGACTTGCCCAGGGTCACACTGGAAGCCTGTGACAGCCCAGGAAGTTCACCACGGGTGAACCTACCCTAGTACAGCTTTTGTGCATGGGAGGGTGGGGTATGAGGATCAGTCTCTTCTGGATTGAGGGGCTCAGATATGCTGGTCATGAGGGCCAGGTACCCAAGATAGCAACGGAGCCTTGAAAGGCAGAGGGAAGGCTGCCCTTCTCAAACCAGGTCACTGACACTTCAAAATTCAACCCCCTGGAGACTCACCGCGCTGGTTGTGGCAAAGGAGGGCCCAGGTTTGCATGGAATGTGAGCCCTGGCTGCTTAGCTCTGTAGGCCAAGGTTCAGGGCAGATGAGGCAATGACTGGCAGGGTTGTGAAATCTGCCAGGGAGGACGTGGTTTATAGCTGCACTGTGCAGATCCTGGAGTCCAGATTTCCCCACTGGGCAGCAGGCACTGGCTGCTCCCAACCATCTGCCCACTCCCCAGCCCTGCGCGGTGTTTATGGAGAGCTTCCTGTGTGCCCTAGGTGCCTTTCACACTCATGGGCCCGCAGTGAGCAAGGGAAGGAAAGATCCTCCAAGTCCCAGACAAATCCTTCTTCTCCACCCTTGGAGCTTGGGGCCCGATTTCCCCCTCCCTGTGGTCTCTTGAGACAGGTCAGTGACTGCCACCTGCCAGTCACACTCCCTGTTTCCCAGGGACACGTCTCCCAGCAGGCCGAGAGGACAGCCAGGGCTGCTCTACCCTTTCCTCTTGGCCCAGGCTGAGTGGCGGTTCAGGGGGGTGAGATCTTACCACTGCAGTTACACCGAGGGGATAGGATCAAGGTGCCTCATACCGCTATAGCTTATTCCCCTTATCTGGGCTGGGTCAGGGCCCAGGAGCCAGGTGTGGCCACGGACAAGCATGTGGTGCTGGCTCGGCCTGGGCCCACCACTGGCACCATCCGGGTGCAATTCCAAAGTCTGCTTGGGTCAGTGGCACATTGCAGGGCTGCTGGGGGCCCCTAGCACCTACTTTATTAACCCCGCACGGGACATTTGTTCTGGGCTGTAGTATTGCAAATTCCTGAAAATAAGAACAACTGATAATCATTGTAAAGTACCGCAGGACAGCTGGACATCCAGCTGTGCCAAGCATGTTCAGGCTGCAACAGAGACAGTTTGGGCTACAACGAAGATCGTTTGGCTTTTCAGAGACAGTTAACAGGGGTCCCGGTGCGGTTCACAATGGAAACTGGCTTTAACCTCAGACTCTGGACCCAGCCCTTTCCCGCTCTCATCCTCTGCTGCCACCATGTGGCCATCTCCCTGCAATAAAACTACCCTTGTTTCTCTGCAGCCTTTATTCAATGGTGTTGGTTTCCTCCTCCAGCCCCATCCCAGGATCCGGTGCCATGGCCATGAACACAGATCAGCTGCTGAGATGGCTCCGAAAACCCAGCCACAGGGACAGGCAAACTGCCTGTGATCCGGGCTTGGGCGAGATCCAGGGAATACCTGGGGGTGGGAGAGGCTGGCACTGACTAATGGAGACCTGGGGGTGAATCCTTCTGGGGTTGGGGACCCAGACACCCTGCCCTCCCCAGGGTGACCAGGCCGACACAAGGCGACATGAGGGCCTCCTCACTTTGGAGCCCAAAGGGCCTGTTCTTCCTGTCCGGGTGCTCCCTGCCTCCCAGGCTCCCAACAGGTCTGTGAAGGGCCTGGCTGGGAGATGCTGGCGTGGAGACGCCAGGAGCAGGGGAAAGTTGGAAGACAGCAGGGAGAGGGACCACACCAAGGGGCCAAGCCGCTGGGCAGTACGGCCCTTCCTGCTCATGGCAGGTCGCCCTGTGTGCCCTGCCCACCAACGCCCCTGAGAACCTGTCCCTTGGGGAGCCAGGCAGAATGCCTGCGCCTGGCAGATGGCTGGGGCAGAGGTGGAGCCAGCAGGTTCTGCGGTGCACAGGTTGTGACCCCTGGCTCAGAGACCTGGAGGCCAGGGATAGGGGGGTGGGTGTGGAGCGGTGGAGATGCCACCTCAGCGCTCTGGGAATAGTCTAGTGATGGAGAAAAGAGGGGAGGTGCAGGGGTCCTAGGAGCCCACTGCAGACTGAGCGCCTACCCCTCCCCTGCCCCACCATGGAGGCAGCTAGCAACAGGGGGATTCCCCACCCCCCACCCCCAGACTGAGGGATATACCCCAGGAATGAAGAGGAGTGTCCCAACAGGGGAGGGAAGCAGGACGGTGTGGGGAGGCTGAGAAGCGGCAGGTGAGGTAGAAGCGCTGGCTGGAGGCTGTAGTGGGGAAATGCGTGTCCAGGTGGGGTGGCCCCTCAGTAGCAGGGGTCTCCATTGGGTCCTGGTCACAGCAACAGGCATCTCGGGAAGCTTTAGGGTCTCTAAAATCTGCTATTTAACAACCCCATTAATGTGCTTTCCCTGCATTGGGGGGCAGAGGGCTCTGCTTCCCAAGGGTGTCACTTTCCCGCCATCCCCCACGCACACCGGGAGGGCGGGGCCTGCCCCGGGGGGTGTTCTGATCGGAGCCGGGAATGCTCTGGGCATGGCTGGCATGGCACAGCACCCATCAGTAGGTCTGCGGTGTCAGGATGAAGAGTCGGTCCTCTTCCCTGCGGATCCACTTCATCAGCTTGTTGACAGCGCTGACAGCAGCTGCCTTGGTCCCCAGGAGGCTGTAGCACACGTAGAGCTCGAAGGCACTGGTCACCTGGGGGAGAGATGGGAGCCAATCCCAGTCAGTGCCGGGGCACAGAGCCTGCCTCCAGATGCCAGGAGGGGTCCAGGAGGATGGCCCAGCGATGAGGTCACTAACCTAGGAGATGGGGGTTCAATTCCTTGCCCTGTTACGGATCTTGGCCCAGATCACGTAGTCTCTCTGGCCTCAGTTTCCCCATCTGAGCAATGGGGAGGGCAGCACTGCTGCATGGGGGGGTTATGAAGACACGTACATTAAAGACTGCAAGCGGACAGGGTTTTCCACCTCCTAACTGGGGAGCAAAGGTAGTTGGCACATTTCAGTAATGTGGAAGTAGAGAAAGAACTGACAAGGAAAACGGAGGGGATTTCATTGCATGACAGTCTCTGTTAGCAAGAGTCAGGCTAACTGTAACCCTAATAACGCGAGATTTGTAGAAGCGAGGATTGTGTGAGGCGAGTGGGAAAGAACTGTGTGAGAAGTTATTGCGACCTTGTGTAGATAATGTTTGGAATGTAGACTAGAGTCTAAATAAGTGAGAAAAATAAGTTATCAGGATGACCTATGTATAAACAAAATGCAGCTGTTGCTCATTATTGTCTGTAACAAAGGTGTGAATGCTTGCTGTAATTGTTTACCTGGAGAGAGACCTGTTCAGCTCTCTCCCTCCACGCAATTGCTAGAGATAATGAAGTATCTGATTTGCTGCACCCAACCAAAGAGTGAGAACTGTGTTTTTCTCCGACAATGTGGGGGCTCGTCCGGGATAGCAACGCCCGCTAAGATAGCGGCAACTGCTGCGGACCGTTCCCCTTCGAACTCCATGGCGCCACAATAGAGGTAAGAGGCCTTTTGAAATCTCTATTGGGGTGTCGGAGGAGGACTGTCCGTGGGGCCATCTGTCCCTGTTGGGCTTACGCCATCTGAACTTATTGACTGTGCAGCAGGATCAGATGCAGAGCAGTACTGAGGACTTAGTTTGCCACCCTCAACAAGGTATGCGGTACTGGGGACTATAGTTTGGCCGCCCCCAATAAGGTTAATGCATAAGGGAAATGCATTAGGTTAATGCACCGGTGCAGAGGGGTTGTGGTTATGCCCTCAGAGAAGAATACAGGTGTGTTCAGTCCAGACAGAGGGGCTGTGGTGACGCCCTCAGGTTAAAATAAAAAAAGGAGGAAAAAAGATAAAAAGAGGAGAAAACCGATGCATCGTGGTATGAAGGAACAGAAGCCTTGGTGTGTGTGTGTGTGCCAACCAGTGTGATTGGAAAATGGGTGGGGGACAGTCTAAGCATTCCCCTTCACCCCCTAAGGGTACCCTTGCATATTACATGTACGTACATTATGGTTCTAGAACCTGCAGGTATTTAGACAATTGGAATCTTTACACGCGTGAAAATCCATCTAAACAGTGCCCACTAGAAGGTACCTTCAATCTAGATACGATCATACATCTCAGAGGAGTTTTTAATCACCAAAAAGCCTCTGACACACAGTGGGAGCAATTTGTCTATTGAGGAAAGGAACGGGTTAATTTGAAATTCAGCTTGGCCCAGAGATAAAGAGAAAGTTGCTCTGCGTTCAAGGTCAAGAATCAACGCAGTACAAAGAAAAACTGCTTTCGGCCCCAGCTGGCTGTGAAAAAATATAGACAGAGGCAAACCAAAGGATCCAACAGTCTGCCTTTGCGACCTTGGAGCCGGCGTGGTTTGGGGACGCTGAAGAAGCCACAGGCAGCCGGCCTGGACTGGAATCTCTGAAAGAGACGCAGCAGGAGACCCCAGGGTGTAAAAGAACAGCCCTCCCAAGAGTGGAAGCAAGTTGGAGATTCTGGACAAGCTGTCTACAGGATAATCTCCCGTCCACCTCTCTCCCTTCTCTGGACGTTATACACAGATGTGGCCAGTCTGGACGTACGTGTGTGAGTATGAAAGTGGCTTAGGGCTTGGGGCATTAATGTTTTTTCCCTGAGTGATGTCGGAGTGTTCCCAACACTCTCTGTTGTTGTTTTATTATTTTATTAATGAAGCTTTAAAATGCAGTCACATGGTGTGTTTTCCTCATCTTCCCCCAATGATCCTGACACGAGGGATAGATTGGTAACAGAAATCTGTCAGTTTGGTGGGAACTGAGAATGCACACCATCTATTTGTTTTGCCCTTGTTATTTTATATTTGCTTTGCTTAGTACTGTTAGTGTTATATGTTGAGGATTGCATGATTAAAAGTGTGCCCACTCTCAGCCGCTGTAAGTCTGAGAACCGGAGAGGGGTTTAGCATTCCTCTCTCCACCCCGGTTGACCGGGAAGGGTGTCAGGTGGATCTACCCCAGTCGTAGCAGGACTGGGCAATAGAGAAGTTGGAGAAAAGGGAAGAGATGTGTACTTGATAACTAGAATTGAGCAATTAGAGCATAGATCATGAACCAGGCAGCAACTCAAACCTACGCCCAGGGCAAGTTGCAAGCCTTGAGACAGGACTTCCAGGCAGAAAAGGAAGCACTGGCTAAGCAAGTACCAGTCCTTCAGGGACTTGTCAAAATTTAACCATTTGTGCTCAGCATACGCCGTAACAGCAGTGTGTTTGCCACAAGAGGAAATTGAATAGTTAAACGCCAATGGGCCATGCGTTTTTGCCCAGGTGGCAAGTCTCACGAGGGAGGACTCGGGTAGCCTTGTGAGTAAGAATGTTTAAGGGAAGAGATCAGGAAGGGTGGGGGCTAGTTGAGAAGCCCACCCTCCTAGCTAAATTGGTAGTGGAACAAGGAAGGGACGGTTCAGCGAGAAAAGCAGGATGGGGCCCAAGCGGGCAGGCAACAGATAGAGAGATTGGAAAACAGGTTGGAAACTTTGAGGGCATAGTGGAAGGAAAGGAGTAAGTAATTATAAGCATGGGGATTTCAAATCCCCAGGACAATAATTGGAATGGTAAAAACTGAGTTGATTGGGTGTCGTTTTGGGAGACAAGCAACCGATTTAAGGAAAGAGAGTGAGAAGTTAACTCTGTAGTTGCTAGAGGGAATTAAGCAGTGAAACTTGCTTGGATTACTTACAGACATTCCTACCAAGAGGTTATTTAAGTGGAATTATTCGACTATGAATAAGTTAGTCGAATTTGCTGAAAAACACTCCTGCTGTGTACAATCTGTGTTTTATAAGTTTGAGATGAATTGGTATTGTTTAAAGTTGCAAAACCGAGAATACTTTTGCCAGACACAGGAAACTAGTGTTGTTTAATATGGTATTTAGCATTTAATCCTTAAGGTGACTTAATGCTTTACAAAATTTGAAATGTTTTAAATAAAGACCAAAGGTTGTGGCTGCAGCAGGGTAGTCAGAGCCAGGAGAATAAAAGATTTGAATTTGTTTTTGGGTAACAAAATAGCAGATAAAAGATCTGGTAGAGAGAAGGACAGTGCCCCTGGCTCTGTGTGGTCGAGCTGTCACTTTACTTGGGGTGCATGGAGATTTTGTAAGCACAAAAGAAACAGTTACACCTTGTGCAGAAATTAATGTGACTAGTGTTGTGGAAGTTGAATTATGGAGGAAATGTGCATTTTCCCCAGAACATGTGCAATGTATATTGTAGCAGGGGTAAAAGAAATGCAAACCTACCATGCTAGTTAATTAAAATCCTATTAGGCTCTAAGGGGCACTATAAGTAGTGTTTTCTTTCAGATCACTGTGTGTTTGAAAGCAGGAGTTAGAAGTAAAAGGCAATCAAAAGTCTGGGAAAGTTAATTGTGTCCCTTTTTAAGTAAGAGTCTTTAAGCTGTGGATAGCTTTGGATCCAGAAGCAAGCCAGAAAGCATCTGTACTAATGCAAATTATCTAACTGATAAGGTAGAAGCCACTGAAACCTGGGCTGTCTATGAAACAAATACAAGAAAATATAGGGTAATTCCTCTGTTTTGCCTGAAATCAACAAGAGTATTTGTATGTAAAGGAAATATTTTAAGCAATGACTGACTGCCCAGAAGGGGTAGACCTCTGTTTTTTTTTGTCTTTCAGATAATCAGAGAAAACTGATGCCAGCTGAACAACATTCAACATACCATGCGTTTACTGGCACAATAGGAATTATGTTCTATGTCCTGTTTTGTGGTGTTTGTCTCGTGGCCAGAATTGTTGTGTTTAATATTTTCATAGGACAGTCTAGTTCAAAATCAAATAGAAGGGTTAAATCAAAATGCAGATATTTGTTTTGTTCAACTTGCAATACAAAGTGTTTGGATAATATCAGGAAAATGTGATATTCTAAATCTAATACATTTGATTAAGTAAGAAAAAGAAACTTCATTGGCCAGGTCTTTCAATTGAAAAAATTGTTCTTAAAATTTGCATACCAACAGTCTTTGGAAGCAAGGACATGAAAGGTTAACCCACTCCCCATATTGCACATGGGATCCTTCTGGCCACCTCAGATTTCTAGCCAGAGGGCTGGGGAGGGAGGAAACTATTGGACACCAGAGGTTGTACCAAATGGACTCCTCAGAAGTGGGTGTGCTTGTCCTGGCTTGTTTCTCCAAAACTCTGTAATAAAGTTATTTTACTGGAAGGGTATATGTGGCATACATTGAATAATAAGACTAAAGTACTGTATAATGGCAATGTGTAGGTGTTCATTGTTGGGAAAAGGTGTATGAGTGAAGAGTGGAAGTTTCCTTTGTAGGTTAAAAGAAGCCAAGAAGAGGAGAAGGAAAAAGAACAGAACGAGTTAACTGGAAAAAAAAATAGCTAGCAAGCTCAGTCCAAAGATAAGATGCTGGTCCCATTCAAGGACACTGTGCACAGCTAAGACTTGGCTGACAATCAAGAAAAGGGGGGGCTTGAATGTGCCCAAGCAGCTGTAAAATCTGCAAAACACTGCCAGGCATTAGTGAAATGTGTTAGGTTCTTTTCTCACAGGTAAAGAAGTGCTACCCAAAGACCCTAGCAGCCCTGCCACTCCTTGGAACCAGGAGACTGGATCTATGTAAAGGTCCACCAACGAAAGACTGCTTTGGCTCCATGCTGGAAAGGCCCTTATTAAGTCCTGCTAACTACCAACACCACTGTGAAGTGCCAAGGACTAACTGCCTGGACCCATGCTTCTCACTGCAAAAAAAGACCCCTCCACTTCAGGAGGATTCTCCTACTGATGATTAGCCTATTTCTCCTTCTAGCTCTGCTGTGCCTTCTAGACAGCAGGGAAAAAGGACAAGGTGAAGTGCTAGTAACCTCTCCCTTGTCCATTGACAGACCTACTGTGCCTTTGGCTTTTTCTAGAAGCATCAAACCATTACAGGGTGATGTGCTGGTAACCTCTCCCCTGTATGATGCTGAACCACGACTGTTTCAGGAAAAGAGAAGAAGGAACACTCACTCCATTGAAACCACCAAAGTCCAGGGATTCCTGCCTACAAAAGACATTAAGAACTGACCCTGGTGAAGAAACAAAGAATTATACACTGGCAGGAAGAAACTTGTGGGACCCATGCTTGGGAATATGGTATTGCTTGGGTTTTGGGGATTATTCTACAGGCTGTGCCCTGTGTTTTGGATAAGTCCTTCAGCATGTATTGCCCTTTCTAATTGGATTTTAAATGACAAGTACCAAAGGCACCTTGTTGCCACTGCCCCTGCCATCTCCTCCATTACACTATTACCCCTGTAATACATCCAAATACAGACAATGCCATATATTTGATAAAACCAATGGCCAAGGCCTTCACACTTTAGTGATTTATTTAAATATTGTTTGGGAAAAAATATTTTTAAGGTTCAGGATATCCCATATAAGCGAACAATTGAGTTGAAAAAGACTGGTTAGAGAAGATAAAAGTATATGATATCACTACAAATGAACCCCAAGAATCTGTAATTGAAATTTATGGGTTCTATAGTGACGTAGATATGATGGCTGTCCCTGGAGTTTGCAAGGTGTTACATGAAAGAGGCCCTTATTGTTATTTGGTCACCCAATTAGTGAATAATCAAACGAATACCCAAAGAGTTTGTTCTGCCACCGGAAATTTTACCTGTATTGAAATTATTCCAGTAACTAATAATGTAACCTGTACCATATTGCAATATACCCCCTCTTATGCCATTAATGCCAATGCCTCTCAGAAGTACATAAAGGTGTTCAACCAACAAATGTGGTATAGTACTACACCAAAGAGAGATGTATTAGGATATCGATGGACTGTGATTAACACTACACTAGGGACTGTTAAATTTTCATTGCCCTTATCCAGTTTCCAGATCACCTCTACATACCCAAATTGTTCACGGGGGGCTGCCATTAGATTAGCACAACAGAGGGCTTGGGTTATTTCCTCAAGAAAGAAGAGAGACTTGACCGGATCCCTTTGGGATGGGGCCAATAGTGCAGCAGCAGTTTGGAATATTTTTAAGAACCAAGAACATGATGAGAAATTAGGACAACTAGAGAAGGCCACTGGCCTTATTTCTGGAGCACAGCTAACCCAGGTGCAAGCTGGAGTTGGTGAATTACATGTTATTTCTGTCCTTAGTTCAATGACCCAGAAGTTGCTGACAGAGATGGTGTTGAATATCACGGAGGCTGGGAAGGCATTGCAGTGGGATTTGGCATGTTCAGAAATTCAAGATTTCCTGAATGACCAGCTGATGGCCATTCGGAGTGATCTCAAGCATGAGGCATAGCCTACTGCCCTTACAGATACCTCAGGAATACCATCTGATTTGTGGCTATAGAGACATACTTGGAGATTTTCAGGGTGGAGTTGTATATACTCACAGTGCTCCTCCCAAGCATATGGGCCGGTAGGAGGGGTGTGGGCTCCCACATACCGAACCCTGCCGGGTCCATGGGGAGGATGCATGTGGGACTGGATTATTCACCGTGATATCTGGGAGATTAGACCACCTGGTAATGCCTAGCTGATTTGTTGTTAGTGCTCCTAGAATAACACCCGACATTTGGATGGGGATAGGGAGTCAATGGACATTTTGGACGTTAGAACCCCCACAGCTTCAGTGTATCCGTAAACTGAAGCCAGGGGAAGTTGTCACTGTTCATGACTACGTTTGCTGGGAGGGTAGGGGACAAGGAACTACCCTGACAGGACACTTACTTTTTCAAGCTAATGATAGCTGTGTGTATGTTAAAGCCACCACGTTGGGAGATATACATTTTAATCTCACTACTGCTGCAGGCAATCATATTATTTACTGGCCTGCGGATACAATTTTGTAAGGAGCCCTTAGGTTCCAGATACCCTTTAATTGGACTAGCTTAGTATCTGATAGGTTTCAAAATTTGCTTTCATTGTTACCAGAGGTTCAGAGAATTTCTGAAGTACAAGGGAAAAGTCACATGCTTCAAAATATATATCAAGCTGAAAAGAATGCCTTTCATACATCTTATAGAGTGTCTACTTTATGTACTAAGTATGATGTATTGTGTTTTGTGACTAAAACTGTACAACAACCCCATCATATTATTGCTATGGGAATGTTACTGCTTATATTGTTGTTATTTAGTTTAGGATTATGTTATTGTTGTTGTAAAGGATGTAATAATAGTAATACCTTTCATGTCCATGCTAATCATACATTGTCATTACATCCAATCAAAACCCCTAAGGTTGAAGCGTCTGATGTAGAATCTGAAATCCAAGGCTTAATGCAAATAGAGGTTTGAGAATGTTTGTTGTACTAGTAGTACAAAAGGGGGGAGGTGTGGAAGTAGAGAAAGAACTGACAAGGAAAACGGAGGGGATTTCATTGCATGACAGTCTCTGTTAGCAAGAGTCAGGCTAACTGTAACCCTAATAACGCGAGATTTGTAGAAGCGAGGATTGTGTGAGGCGAGTGGGAAAGAACTGTGTGAGAAGTTATTGCGACCTTGTGTAGATAATGTTTGGAATGTAGACTAGAGTCTAAATAAGTGAGAAAAATAAGTTATCAGGATGACCTATGTATAAACAAAATGCAGCTGTTGCTCATTATTGTCTGTAACAAAGGTATAAATGCTTGCTGTAATTGTTTACCTGTTGAGAGACCTGTTCAGCTCTCTCCCTCCACGCAATTGCTAGAGATAATGAAGTATCTGATTTGTTGCACCCAACTAAAAGAGTGAGAACTGTGTTTTTCTCCGACAGTAATTAACATTGTCCATTCTGCTTATGAAAGTTTAAACCCTGTAAGGGCCATCCCTTCCCCCCGGGAGCTCCCTGGATTTGTACAAAAAAACGATGGATTTAACCTTTCCATCCCAGGGAGATGCCCAAGTTATGCCCACTCATGCCCTAGACTAGCAGCTACTTTTCCTAGAACGCAGCAGCCCTCATCTCTAACATGGAGATGAGGCCTGTGGAAAGGCCGTGTTGCACTGCATACTGGAAACTATCTCAGCTCAACATGGAGCATTGCATGCTGCAATGGGTACATGCTGGCACATCAAGTACTCCGACAAGGCTAGGACTCTCCCACAAAAGCCAGAGCAGGGGGTAACCCCCAGCTTGCAGAACAACACTAGAAGTCTTCTGCTGTGTATTCACATTGTATCACCATGGGTGATTAAAGGATTGGAGAACCTGCCTTATAGTGAGACACGCAAGGAGCTCAATCAATTTAGCTTAACAACAAGAAGGTGAAGGGGTATAAGTCTATAAGTACCTACAAGGGGAACAGATATTTAGCAATGGGCTCTTCAGGCCAGCAAGTCTAACACAGCCCAATGGGTGGAAGTTGAAGGTAGGCAAATCTAGACTGGAAATAAGGCATACATTTTTAACAGTGAGGGGAATTAACCATGGGAACAACTTACCCAGGGTTGTGGTGGGTTCTCCATCACTGACCATTTTTAAATCCAGATGGGATGTTTTTCTATAATATCTGCCCTAGTTCAAACAGCAATAATTGTGAGGCAGTCTCTACAGAGGGGGGCAGACTAGATGGAATCATCTATGAAACCCCTGGTTACTGTGTACATCATGGTTGTCACTGTGCTGCAAAACCATGGCCATTTGGAACTCCGTGGTGGGGACAGGGCTGGAACTCAGATTGGCCTGCCTACGCCAAAAGCCCAGGACTCTGCCACTTGAACTAAAGGAGATTCCCCTGAGCAGCAAACAGTATAGGGCTTATGACACACACTGAGCAGTTCTTATTTTTTCCTCTCTCCCCATGTATTTCCCAGGCACTTATCCTGACTGTGTGTTGGTATCCAGGTTCCATACAGAGGAAATTCCATGCAGAGGACAGTGGAACATACACGCTAGCCAGACCACTTCAATGTACTCTAGCTCTCCTATCTCAGCTTGTTACCCTCATTATGGCATGTGGGTCTTTGCCCACTCTAGTGGCTGGTCCTAATAAGAGGAGAAAAGTCTACTACTGTTGCCAGCACTAATCCTTTAGCTCAAATGACAGAGGCTTGGCTAGTCCACACTCTCTAGCTGTGGGGCAACTGATGGAAGGATGAGTGGTTCTTACCCAAGCCAGAAGATTTTCGCTCGGTCCTGTGAAGTAGATGTTTTTCAGGGGGCGGGAGGAGTTGTGGGCACGGCTGTGCAGGTACTGGTATAGCTCCAGCAGCCTCTGCTTCTCCTCCTCGCTGACATAGGGAGCCTCAATCTCAGGGCTGGAAAAAACAAATTGCCCTTTGATTAACCCCCCAGAACGTTAACCTGACCAGGGTAAGCTCCACGCAACAGAGCAATGGAACTCCTTGTCCCAGGACAGCTGCAGTGGGTCACACAAAGCTACTGAACCCAGTGGGCAGCACGTGCAACCGACCTGCACACCTTGCAGGGTGATGGAGATCACCGGTAGCCAGCATCCGCCCATGTCTGCCAGCTCGTTGCAGGTGACACTGATGGAAATTGCACACTTGCTGGCACCTGCCTGTCACTGCCAGCTCCTCTCAAGGAAACTCTTGGACCCAATGAAGGACCCAGCATGGGGCACTGTGAAGAGCAGCTAGCCTGCAAGGTGAGGAGGAGCATGTCCTTCACCGCTCCGTGTCTCTGGTGCAAAGAGGTCTGGGTAATGTAATATGCAAATGAACACACAGGCCTTGCTAAACCACTGCAGTGGAGACCTTCCCGGTGTTTGCTTTTTGCCAGGATTTGCCATGGAGGCCTCTCTACGCCCCCCAGCCCACACCAGTCTTCAAGCCATGCAGAAGAGGACCTTCTGGATGGCATTGCCCTGGAATCCTGGCAGCTGTTCCTAGACCAACCACAGGGGTCCCTGCAGATCAGTGCTACCCCCAGTGGGGGACAGTCCAGGACCCAAGGAGTACGGGTCTGGGGGATGGGTGTAAGTGAGCCCTCCAGAGCAATCCATTAGGAAGCCAGCTGCAGTTGGAGTCACACACTGCAGCCTGGTTGGATGTTCCCCCTCCCATCATGCCACTTGTGATGCAGCTCCCCAAGCCTGAGCAGTGCTGGGAGCACTAATGCAGACAGGGACTAGACCCATCTGGCACCAGCTGCCTGGAGCCTGGCCTACCTTGGCAGCAGCGGGAAGCTGCACTGTCGGGAGCAGTACTGGGAACATGAGGCATTCAGGCTGGTGCGGCAGGTGTCTTCTCCCGAGCAACAATCACTGTCAGGGTGGGGAAGCTGCTTCGTGAGCTCCCTGACTCTGGCTGCAGGGCACCCCCTTGGAGCTGCCACCCTGGAGCCCTGTGCCAGGCCTGCAAGGATCCCCTCTGCACTGAGTGCCCCCCACAGCCCGCTGCTCAGGGCACACCTGGGAGAGACCCACCCTGCCCCCCAATGACACACCCCAGGGCTTTGTGTCCCCCTGACCTGCACTGTGGTGCACGAGGTGCCATGAGTGGCTCTAATGCAATGCCAGCTGTAAGCACAAGTGGTGGCTCTGGGGGACTGTGAGACTCACAGGCTGACCCAGGCACCATCAGTCCCTGGCATCAGCTTTGTGGCAGCCCAGGATCTGGTAGGCAGGGAAGCAGCCCTGGCTGGCACTGATTGTCATGGCCACAGCTGGGAGCTACCCCTGTGCTCTGATGGCACTGAGCAGCCCCAGGGACTCATCCCAGCCATGCGTGCTCCCCTTGGCTCCGCGTCCGGTGATGGAAACCACGCCCGCCTCGACTCTCACCTGGTGAAGAGCCCCGAGCTCTTGGATTTGTAGATGAAGTGTCTGAGGTCCGGGATCCCCACTTGGGAGACGCTGTAGAAGGGGGTGCGCAGGGCCTCCTGCAGGGCATGGGACATGCCACGCTTCCGCAGGCGCTCCTGGAAACGGCGCTTGCAGTCGGAGACAGTGAAGAAGTCCTCATGGTCGGTGGAGACCAGGAGCAGGCACAGGTCCATGTCCTGCTCCAGGTATGAGATGTGGGCATGGAAGAAGCCGCTGGAGTTGAACTTGGGCAGGCAGATAGGAGTCCAGGCCTCACCCTCACGGAAGGAGGAGGAGGAGCTGATGAGGTTGAAGAGTAAATGCAGGTCAATGGGATGCAGGAACTGGTCCTTTCTCCTCACCAGAGACACCAGTTGGTTCCTGGACAGCAGGATGGAGAACACCAGGCTTTTGGCCTTGGCCTGCTGGAGGCAGGTGCTCACGGCGTCCCTGAGCCCCGCTGCCATCGGCAGGCAGCGCGCGGCACCCATCAGGAAGCTGGGGTCCCGAGCCATCAGGTCCAGCAAGTTGTCAGTGATGCGCTCGGAGCCCGCCAGCAGCCTGCGTAGGTCATAGTTCTGCTTCTGCTGGAAGATGTGGTTGAGCTGGGTCCAGGTGAGCAGGCTGAGGATCTGGTAGTAGATGTAGAGGAGCTCATGGGCGATCTCCTGCTCCGACTGCCGCGTCCGGGCCATGGCCACCAGCACCAGGGGGCTTCGGCGCACAAACACCACCTTGTAGCCATCTGCCCAGCACGGGAGGAGAGAGAGGGATACGTCAGCCCAGGGCAGCGTGCCGCTGGGAAATACCAAGGAGCTCTCATGGCTCTGGAGAGTCAGCAAATGAGGCCACGTCTATGCTACAGGCACTACAACGCTGGCGCAACCCCATACCACAGGCACAGCCTACACGAACCGATGGGTTTAGGAACACCACCTCCCTGAGTGATGGTGGGTAGGTCTTCCATTGGCCTAGCTGCGTCTACATCAGGGGTTAGGTCGTCGTAGTTATGGGAAGCGCCGTAGTTATGGCGACCTAACCCCTGTTGTAGACGCACCTAGGCCAATGGAAGACCTAGCTATCGTCTCTATGCAGCTAATCAACCTACATTTTCAGTGTCAGTCAGAGCTGAGAAGCAAGGATGGCTGTCCTTGCAGTGAGGTGGACACTGAGGGTGAGCTCCTCCAGCAACCCAGTGCTCCTGGACCTAGCCAGGGAAGGGAAACCCAGTGCTTCCCCTGCACTGTGTCAGAGCCACAGGCTTTCATATGCCCTTTCCAGGGAGACACCAACACACAGGCCCCTGGTCTCCTCATCTGCCTCCCTCTGTAACTATCTCACAGTGCCGCAAATTTGCATGCACATTCAAAGCACTCACCAACAGCAGATGGCCGGATTTGCACACGCAGCTGTGGTAACTGCACTTGCAAATCAGGCAGCTTTGTGTGCAGCTGGAGGCCGGGCCCAGCGCCTGCCCTGGTCCCAGAACAGCAGTGAGCTCCTGTCCAAGCCGGTGCTCCGGCCGCTCTGTGCAGCAGTCGACAGCGGAGCATCACATCTAAGGTCCAGCTAATACCCCCCGAGGCAGCATGTGCCCTCAAGTGGCCCCTGCCTGCAATGGTACCTGCATGGATAGACCTGATGGCATTCTTCTCTACCTCCAGGAAGGACACCAGGCCCATCATCACTCCCATGGTGCTGGACAGCGCCTCCTCTGAGCCGTAGCGGGAATACACTGGCTTGCCCGCCTCGCTCAGCACGAACACATGCTTCTGATGCATGCGCCAGGCCTCCATGGTCACGTCCTCGTCCTCCTTCTCCGACCGCGCTGAGTCCCTCCGGGCCGTCTGCAGCGAGAGATCCATCTTGTCCTCCTGGCTCGGCCTCATCTCCTCCTCCAGGTCTAACGCCATGCCCATCAGCTGTGTGCTGAGCTCACTGAAGTCCTTGCTGATCTGTTCCATGCTGGTCTGGTCTGCCTGGTACCCTCGCCCTTTCTCAGGGCTCCTGGACGCGACGTCTCCATCCTCAGGACTCGTCAGGTCCTCGTAGGACCGGGTGTGAACAAACATCGCCCCCTCCTGGCCTGCCCCTGGAAACCAAGACACCGGAGAGCTTTAGCCTCTCCTCTACAGCGCCAAGATGACTACTCAAGACAAGCTAGGACAGCCAACTGGATGGTGGGGAGAAATGAGCCAGACCCTGGGAGACACCACAGATGGAGGGGAACCCCACTCGACCCCTGCAGGACCAATAAAGTCAGGCTCATGTGTCCCCATTCTCCCCACTAGAGAGAGGCTGATACCCCAAGTCTCCGAACCCCACCCTGTGTTAGAGCCCCATCTCTGTAGCAGAGCAGGCCCACTCCTAAAGCAGAGCCAGCACCTCTGATGCCTGCACCCAGGGGCCCAGCTGGCTCAGTCTCTCATGGCCATCGGGCTGTCCAGACACCTGCAAAGAGAAACCAACATGGCTGACCGTAGAGCCTAGCTGTCCTCTGAATGGTGCCACAGAATGGCACTGCCGGACCTATCTGTGCCCTACTGGGGTTGTGCCATGCCAGCTGCACACACAAAACCCCTGCACCCCTGGTGATGCTGGCAGGCCAGATACCAGCTTTTTCCCAGGCTGCAGGCATTAGCTAAGAACTGACAAACTCATAGCTGGAGACCAGACCACTTCACCTGTATGGTAGTTTTCCTCAAAAGAGGTATTACATTCTTATAAGACATTGGGTGTTTAGACTCTATGAAACGCTTGTAAATTGCTATTAATCTCACTTGCAATGTCTGTATCCCAGGCTATAAGAAGAGAGGTAAGCTTTGTTTTATAACTTTGAAAATGTTTGCTCTGAATTTGTGAACCCAGGCACAGGAATTGTCCCCCCACCCTTCCAGAAGGACTATAAAAATCAGATGGGCCATCAAGAAACATCGCAATACAAAGGATTAGTTAACGGTCCTATCCGCACCTTGGAAATACTACCTGCAAGGAAGCTCGTCCTGCGGACTTGGAAGCTGAATGAAGAAAATAAAACCAAGTCACAGGAAAGTTTTCCATCTTTTTGGCTGTTTGAACTCTGAAGGGCCAGAGACTCTAAGGCCATGCCTACGTGACCACTTTTGTCAGTATAACTTATGTCGCTCAGGGGTGTGAACAAAACACACCCTGAATGACATGTTACACTGACAGAAGTGCCATTGTGGACAGCGCTGTGCTAGTGGGAGAGCTTTGCCCGCTGAGACAGCTACCACCGCTTGTGGAGGTGGCTTTATTATGTCGACGGGAGAGCTCTCTCCCACCGGCATAAAGCGGCTACACGAGCACTCTTACAGCGGCGCAGCTGCATTGGGACAGCTGTGCCGCTGTAAGCTCGCTAGTGTAGACATGGCCTAACCTGAAGCCAGAGATCCTCAGGGGGTGCCTCCTGAGTCCGCCCTGAAAGAGGCTTTGAATTGACAGATCACTACAACTCGTTCACTCTTAGGATTAGACGGTAACTCATTGGGGTGGATATGTTCACTTGCTTTAACCTTATACCTTTTTCCTAGTTAATAACCCTTTAGATGACTGGCCACAGGCATGGTCTTTGGAGTAAGATCTAGGGGACCAATTGATCTGGGGTAAGTGACTGGTCTCTTAGGACTGGGAGCAACCTGAATGTGTGGTGTGATTTTTGATGTAAGTGACCATTTGTCTGGGTGGCAGGATAAATTGGGGACTGTCTGTGACTCCATGGTGAGACTGTGACAGTGATCCAGGAGTTCACATTTGTTACTGGCATGGTGAAATCTGATTATAGACCAGACCACCAGCTTGGGGTGTCTGCCCTGTTTGTGACTGTCTGTCCTGAGGTCGCCACTCAGGGTCCTGAGCCTCTCCAGACAGCGTGACTACCACCTCCTCCCCGTCCCATCCCAGCACAAGGCTGGGGCAGGCGCCTTGTTTTATGGCCTCTCCTATCTCTGCTCTGGAGCTGTGGGGGACTTTAGTCTGGGCTTGGGAGGCAGGCACCCTGCCAAGGCCATGCAGACCTGTGGTTTAGAGATGCTGCCCAAGGCATAACACAGGGGACTGGGCACAGGGCAAGGGAATCCCCGGCCTCTGTGCCTGCCGCCTTTGCCTGCTGAGCCTGCCCCAGCGCTGCAGGTTGGTGGAGGGAGCCTTGTCCAGCCCCTGCAGGGAGCGAGGGGCAGGGGGTGACTGAGCAGAGTAAACCAGCCACCAAGGGCCCAGACGGCATGCTCCTAGCGGGGTCCCCTCCCAGTGGGCACGACCCTGATGGGGGGAGCGCATGACAGCTCTTGTGTCGCTGTGACTCGCACATTTAAAGGGCCAGCGCTGCACCAGGGCAGTAACTTGTTTTTTCCCATAGATCACACCCAGACTCCATGGCACCATCCCTCACCAGGGAGTGCCCTCTGCAAACCCTGCTATCTAAATCCCCAGGTGGGCAGGGGGGGGCACAGATTGTTCTTCATCCCCCACTTGGCAACCAGTCCAGCAAACTCCCTGCAGCCCGAGCCTGCGTTACCCTTTGCCCGAGGCCCCTCTGTCAGGAGGTTTCCTGGGGCAGCAGTGGGGTGGGTGCGTTAGAAGGGCTGGCGATGCGTTGCCACTGGAGCTGCATTGCCAAGATCCCAGAGGAAGGGTCGGGCGTCCCCAGCCGGCGTGGAGCTCCCTGCAGCTGGGCCTCCCCTCCGGGGGCCTGCTCCCCCAAATGGAACCTCAGGGCATCAGGAACAGTCAACATGGATTCACCAAGGGCAAGTCATGCCTGACCAACCTGATTGCCTTCTATGATGAGATAATTGGCTCTGTGGATATGGGGAAAGCTTGACTTTAGCAAAGCTTTTGATACGGTCTCCCACAGTATTCTTGCCAGCAAGTTAAAGAAGTATGGATTGGATGAATGGACTAGAAGGTGGACAAAAAGCTGGCTAAATCATTGTGCTCAACGGGTAGTGATCAACGGCTTGATGTCTAGTTGGCAGCCAGTATCAAGCGGAGTGCCCCAGTGGTCGGTCCTGGGGCCAGTTTTGTTCAACATCTTCATTAATGATCTGGATGATGAGATCAATTGCACCCTCAGCAAGTTCGCGGATAACACTAAGATGAGGGGAGAGGTAGATAAGCTGGAGGGTAGGGATAGGGTCCAGACGGACCTAGACAAATTGGAGGATTGGGCCAAAAGAAATCTGATGAGGTTCAATAAGGACAAGTGCAGAGTCCTGCACTTAGGATGGAAGAATCCCGTGCACTGCTAGAGGCTGGGGACCAACTGGCTAAGCGGCAGTTCTGCAGAAAAGGATCTGGGGACTACAGTGGACGAGAAGCTGGATATGAGTCAACAGTGTGCCCTTGTTGCCAAGAAGGCTAATGGCATATTGGGCTGCATTGGTAGAAGCATTGTCAGCAGATCAAGGGAAGTGATTATTCCCCTCTATTCGGCACTGGTGAGGGCACATCTGGAGTATTGCATCCAGTTTTGGGCCCCCCACTTCAGAAAGGATGTGGACAAATTGGAGGGAGTCTAGCGGAGGGCAACGAAAATGATGAGGGGGCTGGGACACATGACTTACGAGGAGAGGCTGAGGGAACTGGTCTGGTTTAGTCTGCAGAAGAGAAGAGTGAGGGGGGATTTGATAGTGGCCTTCAAATACCTGAAGGAGGGTTACAAAGAGGATGGAGCTCGGCTGTTCTCAGTGGTGGCAGATGACAGAACAAGGAGCAATGGTCTCAAGTTGTAGTGGGGGAGGTCTAGGTTGGATACTAGGAAACACTATTTCACGGGGAGGGTGGTGAAGCACTGTAATGGGTTACTTAGGGAGGTGGTGGAATCTCCATCCTTAGAGGTTTTTAAGGCCCGGCTTGACAAAGCCCTGGATGGGATGATTTAGTTGGGGTTGGTCCTGCTTTGAGCAGGGGGTTAGACTAGATGACCTCCTGAGGTCTCTTCCAACCCTAATCTTCTATGATTCTATAACTGTCCCAGCCCCACCCCCTCCGGCAGGTCACTCCATGGGGAAAGCTGCCCTCTCTGGCTCCATCCCACTGTGCCCACGGTGGTGAGACACCAACCCAGAATCCTGGCCACTGGGGTCACTGCAGGTCCCATGCCCTTCACAGGCTGTTAGCGGCATGGTCCTGGCCACGTTCCCATCACCCTACGCTCATTGTCCTCTTCCACAATTCCCTGCTTGCTGATTGGCTGGGGCATCTGATCCGCATAACAACTGCACAGTTGGTTCTCATTAACTATAGAGGGCTTGTGGGACGCAGTCTCGCCTATAAATCCCTGGGGTGGAGGGCTTCCCCACCAACCATCCCACAGCAAACATGGCAGCCTTGACTTCTGACATGTGTCCCCATTCCATCACCCAGCTGCAGGGCCGGTGCAACCACTAGGCGAACTAGGCGGTCGCCTAGGGTGCCAAGTGGTTGGGGGTGTCTGAGATTTTTCCTCCCTCCCCTCCCTTCCCCTCACACAGAGTGCGGCGCGGCTGCTTGGGCGCCTGGGCCTGATTTAGCCGCTCCCATTGGCCTCCAGCAGGCAGAGTCCTTCCCCCGCTCCCCTCGTCCCCTTGCCTCAGCGTCGCGTCGCCAGCATGCTATGGGGGAGGGGCTGTGGGCTCCGCAGCCTGTTTGTTTTGGCTCCACGTGGATGGGTCGGCAGTTCTGGTGGGGTCTCTCAGGGGGCAGGGAGTGGTTGGATGGGGCGTCGGAGTCCCGGGGGTCTGTCTGGGGGCGGGGGTGTGGATAAGGGTTGGGGCAGCCAGGGAACAGGTAGGGAATAGGGTCCTAGGGGGGCAGATAGGGTGGGGGGGTCTCAGGAGGGGGTAGCCAGGGGACAAGGAGCAGGGAGGCTTAGGTAGGGGGTGGGGTCCTGGGAGGCAGGTAGGGGCAGGGGTCCCAGGAGGGGCAGCCAGGGGACAAGGAGCGGGGGGGGTTGGGCGTTCTGAGGGAGGCAGGAAGTGGGAGGGAGTGGATGTGGGTGGGGCTCTCCCCCGTCCTCTTTTTTGATTGTTGAAATATGGTAACCCTAAAAAAGCGGTGCCCTGGCTCGGCAGGGAGGAGCCACCTTCCAGAGGCACCAGAGAGCCAGAGCGTCGGCTTGCGGGGGTGGCGATCCCTAGCCATGGAGGAGCCAGCATGGCACAGGGGGGCAGCAGCCCTGCAAAGGCGGCGGCACCGCTAGCGGGGAGCAGCCGCACCTCCTGCCCAGGCTGCGGCTCGGCGCGCCACCCCCCCACCCCCCCGGGACTCCTGCTGGCTGCAGCAGTTGCATGTGGTTGGCAGCCCCCGTGTGCCCCCCGGCTCCCCCCTCGCAGTGCTCGGGCTCTGCGGCTCCCAGGCATCTGAGCTACCGGGGCGCAGAGCCCTGAGCCTACTCTCATAGACTCATAGACTTTAAGGTCAGAAGGGACCATTATGATCATCTAGTCTGACCCCCTGCATGATGCAGGCGACAAAAGCCGACCCACCCACTCCTGGAATAATTCTCTCCCTTGACTCAGCTGTTGAAGTCCCCCAATCATGATTTAAAGACTTCAAGTTGCAGAGAATCCTCCAACAAGCGACCCCTGCCCCATGCTGCGGAGGAAGGCGAAAAACCTCCAGGGCCTCTGCCAATCTACCCTGGAGGAAAATTCCTTCCTGACCCCAAATATGGCTATCAGTTGAACCCCAAGCATGTGGGCAAGACTCTCCAGCCAGACACTCCGGAAAAAGACTTATAATATCCCATCATTGACCCTTGGTACCAATTACCAGTGATGGCACGTTATTGGCCTATTGACTAAGATCCCATTATCCCATAAAACCATCCCCTCCATAAACTTATCAAGCTTAATCTTAAAGTCAGAGAGGTCTTTCGCCCCCACTGTTTCCCTCGGAAGGCTGTTCCAGAACTTCACTCCTCTGATGGTTAGAAACCTTCGTCTAATTTCAAGCCTAAACTTTCCTACGGCCAATTTATATCCATTTGTTCTCGTGTCCACATTAGTACTGAGCTGAAATAATTCCTCTCCCTCCCTGGTATTTATCCCTCTGATATATTTAAAGAGAGCAATCATATCTCCCCTCAGCCTTCTTTTGGTTAAGGTAAACAAACCGAGCTCCTCAAGTCTCCTTTCATACGACAGTCTTTCCATTCCTCGGATCATCCTAGTGGCCCTTCTTTGTACCCGTTCCAGTTTGAATTCATCCTTCTTAAACATGGGAGACCAGAACTGCACACAGTACTCCAAATGAGGTCTCACCAATGCCTTGTATAACGGGACTAGCACCTCCTTATCTCTACTAGAAATACCTCGCCTAATGCATCCCAAGACCGCATTAGCTTTTTTTACGGCCACGTCACATTGCCGACTCATAGTCATCCTGCGATCAACCAGGACTCCGAGGTCCTTCTCCTCTTCCGTTACTTCCAACTGATGCGTCCCCAGCTTATAACTAAAATTCTTGTTAGTCATCCCTAAATGCATAACCTTACACTTCTCACTATTAAATTTCATCCTATTACTATTACTCCAGTTTACAAGGTCATCCAAATCTCCCTGCAGGATATCCCGATCCTTTTCCGAATTGGCAATACCTCCCAACTTTGTGTCATCCGCAAACTTTATCAGCCCACTCCTACTTTTGGTTCCGAGGTCAGTAATAAATAGATTAAATAAAATTGGACCCAAAACCGAACCTTGAGGAACTCCACTGGTAACCTCCCTCCAACCTGACAGTTCACCTTTCAGTACGACCCGCTGCAGTCTCCCCTTTAACCAGTTCTTTATCCACCTCTGGATTTTCATATCGATCCCCATCTTTTCCAATTTAACCAATAATTCTTCATGCGGTACCGTATCAAACGCCTTACTGAAATCGAGGTATATTAGATCCACCGCATTTCCTTTGTCTAAAAAATCTGTTACTTTCTCAAAGAAGGATATCAGGTTGGTTTGGCACGATCTACCTTTCGTAAAACCATGTTGTAATTTGTCCCAATTGCCGTTAACCTCAAGGTCCTTAACTACTTTCTCCTTCAATATTTTTTCCATGAGTTTACACACTACAGATGTTAAACTAACAGGCCTGTAGTTAGCCGGGTCGCTTTTTTCCCACTTCTTGAAAATAGGGACTACATTAGCTAATCTCCAGTCAAATGGTACAACCCCCGAGTTTACAGATTCATTAAAGATTATCGCTAACGGGCTTGCAATTTCACTCGCCAGTTCCTTTAATATTCTCGGATGAAGATTATCCGGGCCGCCCGATTTACTCCCGTTAAGCTGTTCGAGTTTGGCTTCTACCTCGGATACTGTAATGTCTACCCCACCCCCTTTATTCCCATCAGTCACGCTGCCACTATTCCTAAGCCCTTCATTAGCCTTATTAAAGACCGAGGCAAAATATTCGTTTAGATGTTGTGCCATGCCTAGATTATCCTTAATCTCCACACCATCTACAGTCTTAAGCGGTCCCACTTCTTCTTTCCTCGTTTTCTTGCTATTTATATGGCTAAAAAACCTCTTACTATTGGTTTTAATTTCCTTCACAAGGTCCAACTCTACCCGGCTTTTGGCCTTTCTCACTCCATCCCTACACGCTCTGACCTCAATAAGGTAGGTTTCTTTGCTAATCCCTCCCATCTTCCACTCCTTCTACGCTTTCTGTTTTTTCTTAATCACCCCTCTGAGACGCTTGCTCATCCAGCTCGGTCTAAAACTGCTACCTACGACCCGTTTTCCCTTTCTAGGGATACAGGCCTCAGACAGCTCCTGCAATTTCAACTTGAAATAATCCCAGGCGTCTTCCGCATTTAGATCCCTGAATATGTTAGTCCAATCCACTTCCCTAACTAGTTGCCTTAATTTATTAAAGTTAGCCCTTTTGAAATCGTAAACCTTAGTCTCAGATTTAATTTTGTTTATCCTTCCATTTAGTTTGAACCGAATTATCTCATGATCACTCGAGCCAAGGTTGTCCCCTACAACCACTTCCTCAACGAGGTCCTCACTACTCACCAAAACCAAATCTAAAATGGCATCCCCCCTCGTCGGTTCAGCAACTACTTGGTGAAGGAATTCATCAGCTATCACGTCTAGGAAAATCTGAGCCCTATTATTGTTACTAGCATTCGTTCCCCAATCTATATCGGGGAAGTTAAAGTCTCCCATGATCACACAGTTCCTATTAGATTTAACTTCCTTAAAAACATTAAAGAGTTCTCTATCCATATCCAGGCTAGAACCTGGTGGTCTATAGCACACCCCAAGCACTATCCCAGGGGAGGCTCTAGTAGTTTTCTTCCCCAATGTGACCCTTACCCAGACAGACTCTGTCTTATCCATTCCATTCCATGTTATTTCTTTACAGTTTACCTCATTATTGACATACAATGCTACTCCCCCACCTTTGCCTTTGTTTCGGTCTTTCCTAAACAGCACATACCCTTCCATACCTTTACTCCAGTCATGATTACCGTTCCACCATGTTTCAGTTATTACTACGATATCCGGTTTCAATTCTCGGACCAGGAGCTCCAATTCCTCCATTTTGTTACCTAGGCTTCTCGCATTGGTGTCCAAACATCTTAATTTTTGCTGTTTGGCCTCTCTCACATTCGCTACCCAATTTGGTAGGGACACTGTACTGCCAGTGTGACCTATTAGTCTAGTATCCCCCCCCCCCCCCCTCCTCCTTATGTCCAATCTCCTCCCTCCGGCTATATCCGTTCTTATCTCGTCGTTCTCCCTCTCAACATTAAAATCTGGCGTGGAGATTACCTGGACATCTCCCAACCATCTCCCCCCAATTCCTAGTTTAAAGCTCTTTTGATCAGATGAGCTCTGGGAGGGGCAGCGGCGGCTCACACTCCCGGGAGCCGCAGAGCCCGAGCATGGCAGGGGGGAGCCGGGAGGCACACGGGGGCTGCCGCCCGCATGCATCCATTGCAGGAGCCCCCGGGGGGGGGGGGTTGGAGCCCGGGCAGGCGCACCCCCCGGCTTACCCCTCACCGCGCTCGGGTTCTGCGGCCCCCGGGCGTGAGCCACCGCTGCCCCTCCCGGAGCAGGCTCAGGGCCCTGGGCCCCGGCGGCGGATCACATGCCCGGGAGCCGCAGAGCCCGAGAATGGCGAGGGGGCAGCTGGGGGACGTATGGGGGGCCTGCATCCGCTGCAGACTGTAGGAGCCCCTGGGGGGGGTGCCCGGCCGCAGCCTGGGCAGGAGGCGCGGCTGCTCCCCTCTAGCCGCACCACCGCTTTTGCAGGGCTGCTGCCCCCCTGCGCCACGCCGGCTCCTCCATGGCTGGGGCTCGCCGCCACCGCAAGCCGATGCTCTGGCTCTCCGGTGCCTACGGAAGGTGGCTCCTCCCTGCCGAACTGCTGCAGCGGCCCAAGCCCGGCAAAGCCAGTGAGTGGACTCGGGGCGGGGGCCGCCGGGGTGCGGTGGGGAGGGCTCATGGGGGGGCTGTGCACCCTCCAGGGGAGTTCAGGGGATGGGGCAGGGGGAACCTGGTCTGGGGAGCAGCCCCTGGGCAGACTGGCCCCGGGGTCTATAAAGGCTCATTGGGATTTGCCCCTCAATGAACCGATGTGCGGGGGGGGGGGGNACGCAAGGTGGAAGTTTCGCCTAGGGTGCAAAATATCCTTGCACCAGCCCTGCCCAGCTGTGACGTTATTGACTTAAACTGTAACCATATAGATCATTGTTGCAACCACTGTTATATATTTGCAGCAAATATTGTACAAAGGTTGTCAAGTGAGGTGTCTATGGAAAGGTTGTAGTTTGCTGGTTATGATTATGCTGTCTGTATGGGTGTATCAGTTTTGTATGTGAAGTTATGAATACTGGCTATGTACTTGTAAGTAGTATAGGCTCGATAGCTTCCATCACCATGCAATTTTGACAGGTCTCCAGGCCCCGTGGGGTTCTTTTGTCCCGCCCTCCATCCCCCATTTCCGCTGGCGCCGAAGTATGGCGCCGTCGGCCATTTTGAATTTTTTTTAAAAAATTTTTTTTAATGTTTGTGGGTGTTTGAATGGGGGGTTCGTGTTGTGCTTGGATACATTGAGAGAAAGAGGTTGAAAGACTAGAGCGAGAGAAGGTTTAAAGCTGAAAAAGAAAGTTTAGAGAAAAAGGGTTGATTTTGAGTGAGGAGAGGAGTTTATAAAAGAATAGAAGGCGGTTGTTAGCGAAACATTTTATTTCCCAAAGTGTTTGTGCTTAGAGACATGGTGTAAGGGGGTAAAGAACAGAAGGCCGAGCGAAACATTTTGCCCCCAAAAGTGTTTGAGCTTAGAGACATTGTTTGTGGGTAAAGAACAGAGGCCGAGCAAGGCATCCTACCCCTTTGACTGTTGGTGGTGAAATGCTGTCTGTTTTGGGCCGCGCTAACCCGTTCCTTTTGGTGGACCAATGAGAGGCTGTTTTACAGTGAGGTCACAGAAGGCCTTTGTTGAACCAATCCTGTAGTTCCTAGGCTCTTTACCTGACATTAAAAGCTATAAAAACAGGATTAAAAAGAGAATTTAGTAAGCCCATGATCAAAAAGTGAATTAAAAGCTATAAAAACAGGATTAAAATGAAAATTTAGTATGCACATCATCAAAAAAGGGCTAAAAGGTATAAAAACAGGATTAAAATAAAGATTTAGGAAGCACATAATCAAAAACGGGCTAAAAGCTATAAAAACAGGATTAAAATAAAAATTTAGGAAGCACATGGTCCACAAAGTAAATAAAAGCATTAAAAGTGGCTAAAAATCATTAAAAGCTATAAAAACAGGATTAAAATAAAAATTTAGCAAGCACATGGTCAAAAGCTATAAAAACAGGATTTAAAAAAAATTAGCAATCACATAATAAATAAGCATTCAGTATCAGGGTAGGTTAAAAAAAAAGAACAAAGAAAATAAAATAAAGAGCACGTGGTTGAATTAAAAAGAAAGAAAGAGCTATGCCTGGCCTGAATTTTCCGTAAACTGAGGCAGCAGCAGAGCTTAAAAGCTTTCAGGCTGGTTATCATAGCCTTTTAAAAAAGAGAAAGAAAAGAAAGAACAAAGAACACGTGGTTAAATTAAAGAGAGAGAGAGAAAAAGAGCTATGCCTGGCCTGAATTTTCTGTAAACGGAGGCAGCAGCAGAGCTTAAAAACTTTCAGGCTGGTTAGCAGGGCCTTTAAAAAGAGAGAAAAGATCTTTACCTGACCTGGATTTTCTGTAAAATGAGGCAGCAGCAAAGTTTAGAACCTTTCAGGATGGCTAGCATAGCCTTTGGATTGGGTAATTAGAGGTTGTTTTACAACCGTGTTATAAAATGTAGTTTTTGAACCAATTCTAGTGGCCCAAGATTTTAAACAAGAGCCAACTTCCTTTCCCACTCCCCCCCTACCCCACCCCTTTTTTTAACTGCCTTATTTTTATTTAAAGAATTAGACCTACTTTTTTTTTACAAGTGGGGGTTTTAAGAAAAGTTAAAACCGTAACAAACCATTTTTAAAAGGTTTTAGGCTAGTGTTGGGTTGCTTTTTTTAGTAAGCCCAATATAAAACAACAGGCTTTTGCAGCTGGTAGCTGTGATTAGAAAGAAGAAGACTGCTTTTTAACCAACACAAGTTTTTGTAATGGAATAAAGCTTGGCTTTTTATTAACACAGCCCTTTATTTACAGGGCTGTTGTAATAAAATAAAGCCCCTAGTAACAATTAGTTTATATGTTTTGTTTACTGAATTAGAGAGAAAAAGCTTGCTTTTTTTACTTTTTAACAACAAGGGTTTAAATAAAATGTAAGTGGGCAAAAACATGACCAGCCTGGCTTTTAAAATAAAATACCAAAATTTGGGACTTAAAAAGTCACCTGTAAATAGACTTACTATATAAAATATAAACTTTTTTTACCCTTAAAGCTAAAATGTAGCCTTTTTTAGAAAAAAAACAAACATTGAGGCCATCTGCTTTTCTTTTATCTAAACAAACAAACCCCTGTCACAAGCTATAAAACATTGAAAAAGGTGTTTATTTGTAAAGTAATACCTTTTTTTAAACTTATCACATAAATACGTTAACTTTTCTTAAAACCCCCACTTGTAAAAAAGTAGGTCTAATTCTTTAAATAAAAATAAGGCAGTTAAAAAAAGGGGGGGTGGGGTGGGAAAGGAAGTTGGCTCTTGTTTAAAATCTTGGGCCACTAGAATTGGTTCAAAAACTACATTTTATAACACGGTTGTAAAACAACCTCTAATTACCCAATCCAAAGGCTATGCTAGCCATCCTGAAAGGTTCTAAACCCTGCTGCTGCCTCATTTTACAGAAAATCCAGGTCAGGTAACGATCTTTTCTCTCTTTTTAAAGGCCCTGCTAACCAGCCTGAAAGTTTTTAAGCTCTGCTGCTGCCTCCGTTTACCGACTATTCCGGCCAGGCATAGCTCTTTCTTTCTTTTTAATTCAACCACATGCTCTTTATTTTATTTTCTTTGTTCTTTTTTTTTAACCTACCCTGATACTGAATGCTTATTTATTATGTGATTTGTAATTTTTTTTTTAATCCTGTTTTTATAGCTTTTAATGTCAGGTAAAGAGCTTAGGAACTACAGGATTGGTTCAACAAAGGCCTTCTGTGACCTCACTGTAAAACAGCCTCTCATTGGTCCACCAAAAGGACCGGGTTAGCGCGGCCCAAAACAGACAGCATTTCACCACCACCAGTCAAAGGTGTAGTATGCCTTGCTCGGCCTCTGTTCTTTACCCACAAACAATGTCTCTAAGCACAAACACTTTGGGAAATAAAATGTTTCACTAACAACCGCCTTCTATTCTTTTATAAACTCATCTCCTCACTCAAAATCACCCCTTTTTCTCTAAACTTTCTTTTTCAGCTTTAAACCTTCTCTCGCTCTAGTCTTTCAACCTCTTTCTCTCAATGTATCCAAGCACAACACGAACCCCCCATTCAAACACCCACAAACATTAAAAATTAAAAAAAAAAAATTCAAAATGGCCGACGGCACCATACTTCGGCGCCCGCGGAAATGGGGGACGGAGGGCGGGACAAAAGAACCCCACGGGGCCTGGAGACCTGTCAAAATTGCATGGTGATGGAAGCTATCGAGCCTATACTACTCTTGTATCTCAATGTGTTTGATTCTAAGTAGCCTCAGTGAAGCATTTGGTCAGCTTCTTGAGAAAGGACTATTCTCAGTAAGTGCCCAATCAAGAAACACTTAACTGACAATGGACTTTGGGAGATGCCAATCCACATCTGAGCTTTCTTAGGAATGTTCAAACTAACATGTAAACAATGGTGTCGGCCTGCAAAAAGCTGAATCATTCATGGACATATGACGTGCCCACGTGGCTACAAACTCCATCTTGTTGCTGTGATTTTGCACAGGAGAACAAAGGGGTTTCCACCCACAAGAGAAAGAATATAAAAGGCCCTGGAAACCTCTCCATTTTGTCTTCAATCCTGCTTCTTACCTCTGGAGGAACTTTGCTACAAACTGAATCTCTGAACAAAGGACTGAATCACCCATCCAAGCTGTGGATGTACTCCAGAGACTTGAGTTGAACCTGAAGTTTGTTCCATCATTGCTACAAGCCTGAACCAAGAACTTTGCCATTACTGTATGTAATTGATTCCATTTAACCAATTTTAACTCCCATCTATATTTCTTTCTTTTTAGGAATAAACCTTTAGATTTTAGATTCTAAAGGATTGGCAACAGCATGATTTGTGGGTAAGATCTGACTTGTATATTGACCTGGGTCTGGGGCTTGGTCCTTTGGGATCATGAGAACCTTTTTTCTTTTACTGGGGTATTGGTTTTCATAACCATTCATCCCCAAAACAAGTGGTGCTGATGGTGATACAAGAGAACTGGAGTATCTAAGGGAATTGCTTGTATGACTTATGGTTAGCCAGTGGGGTAAAACCAAAGTCCCCTCTGTTTGGCTGGTTTGGCGTGCCTTAATAGTAAAGGAATTCCAGCTTTGGGTTGTAACTGCCTGGCTCTAAGCAATTTGTCCTGAATTGATACTCTCATTTGTGTCCCTCCAAAAGCTGCATCGTTACACCAGCCGACCCCCGTTATTCCAACCCGTTTATCTCATGAAGGAATTCACTATGTGGGACTGGGGAGGGGGGGGGGGGACGGGACAGGGTCAGAAGGTCAGGTGGCCATTTTTGTTGTGGGCGTGACCTTGGGGCGCCAGAGAGATCTTCCCAGTTATGGAGTCAGGCCCCTTCTCCTGATCTGCTCCCGGGTGGAGAAAGCGGCTCAGTTATGACGTCTGTACTAATCCCATAGCAGCTTCAGAGCAAGGATGGAGACTGTTCCCCATGCTGGCTCCAGGGTCATTCCCAGCGCTAGCTCTGCCACCATGGGACCAGTGTTCCCCCGCCACAGCTGGGGCCAGAAGCAGGGGGCCGTGTCTCGGGGGGGGGGGGATAACATGACGTGATCAGCCCGGAGATGGGCCCTCACTCACGTCATTCCTTCTGGTTGGCCTATGTGCCTGTCCATCGTCCCAGTCGCGGTACCTCAGCTAGGGTGGCCTGCTCCTCCCAGTCTCCTTCTCAGCCCGGGAAGTGAAAGGGGAAGTTGTTTCGGCCTCCCCCCTGGGGCCAGCAAAACAATCGCACAGCTGGAGTGAGCATGGCCCCTCCTACAAATGCAATAATCCCCTGCCCCTACCTGGTTCCATGCCCTGAGCCAGCCCTGGGGTGGGGCTCTCCGACCTCTCTGTGGGTTGCCCATCTGCTGGCACCAACGACCCGTTGGGGCCTTCCCAGCCTTTCTTCTTGTGAATGTCAGCAGCCATTCCTCAGAGGCTGGCAGGGACCTGCACACAAAAGAGACTGTCAGCCCTCCATGTCCCGCTGCTCTCTCGCCTGGGCAGACGGAAGCACCACGACACAGTGGGCATCGCATCAGAACGGTGGTGAGGGGGAAAACCTATCCAGGAATGTCTGGGTGGGGTGGCAGCAGCAATGGGGAATGGGCCAGAGGGTAAGTAGTTCAGTTCTCTTTGATCATGGCCTGGAGCTCACTAGGGGGAGGAAACAGCTAGGCATGTCTTTGGTAGCACATGGAGCAGGAGTGTAAAAGCCATGTCTGCACCACCATAGCAGGTGGGACACATCTACAGGAGGTACCTCTTCTACGTCCAGGCTGAGATCACATCCACGTTACTCAGCCACGGGAAGGGCCTGGAGTTCTCTCTTCCGTTGTGGGAGCCATGCCACAAAAGGGACAGTGGTAGATGGGGGCGGGTCCTGGGGAGGGTGACAAGGGAAAAGGCACGTCCTCTGAGCAGCCCTGACAACCTTTCAATGGGAGCATGAGGAGCAGAAACATCGGGATGATCCTTGGAGTGCCACTGGCTGCTTTGGGCCAAGAGGACCGGTTGGAGGAGCCGAGTGGGGAAGAGTGGTCAGAGGGAACAAGACCCATCCCTCATCAATGGGGCCGGTTGGTCTGAATGAGGGGAAGCAATGGCTCTAGAGATCCCCAGAGCAGTAACATAATGAAAGGGGGTGGGAGCCGGGTGAGAAGCTGACATGGGGAGTTAGTCAAGCATGACTCATTCAGTCACTTCCCCATGGCTGGCCCCAATCCCGATCAGACTCCTGAGCCAGCTGGATGCCAGCGCCTCACCAGGCCAGTGGGAGCATGTGGGCAGGTGGAATCGGAGTGGAGCCTGGGTCCTTCCGGTGCGAGAATCCCCCCTTTCTCACCCACACTCCCGAGGGCTTGGCTCTCACCAGGAAGAGCTCCTCACCCCGCTAGCTTAAGCAGCATCCATCCCAGCCACTCACTGGCTGGGGAGTGATGGGGGAGTACAGAGGAGGCCAAAGAGATGGGTGTCCTGTCCGTGCTCACCCCTGCCCCCCTTGTTCTTAGGCCTGTCACTAGCACCATCCCACCACTGCTACTGATTGCTTTCTTAGTGTCAAGCAAAGATGTACCGAAATGGCTAGAGATGAGGCTCGAGCTCTGCTAGGAGCAGGGTGGCCTAGTGGATTGAGCGCTGTAGGGGGGCTCAGAAGCGGCAGGCTCTATTCCTGGTTCTGCTGCTGGATGACCTCCCTGCCTCAGTTTCCCCATCTGTAAAAGGGGATAATGCTGACCTTCTTTGTAACATGCTTTGAGAGCTAAAGACAAAAAAGCTCAGCCTCCTTGCCTAGACCTTGAGCAGAGCTGAGACTTTGGTCACATTAGCATTCGCCGCCTAATTCTCCTGGCTCGGTTGGGGTGCACAAAGCTCCTGGAAAGGCGTCACGAAAGCTGCTCTAATCCCAGCAAGGTTTCCTCTCTTCCACAGTCCTGTTTAATGGATCCCATTGGTTTTCTCTTTCTAGGGCATGAGGCCAACTCATTGGTCCCCTTGTTATTTGTTGTCCTGGGTTTGGGTTGAATTCACCTCTGTGCCACATGAGTGCCTAGCCACCACTCACACCACACTGGAGTCCTGTGACACTAGCCCGTGTGCTGGCTCCTCTGCCCAGCCTGCCCTTTGCACTGGCACTGCTTCACCTCTCCCTGCATTCGGCATGTGTATTTGAAATGGATAGAGCACAGAAAAGAGAAGGAGTGGCTTAGCCAACCGAACAATATTGATACTTCACTCTTACCTAGTGCTTTTCATCGATAGATCTCAAAGTGCTTTACGAAGGAGGTCAGTACCATTATCCCCATTTTATTAATGGGGAAACTGAGGCACAGGGAGGGACATGATTGGCCCAAGATCAACCAGCAAAGCAGTGGCAGAGCCAAACATTGGTCCCAGGCCTCCTGAGTCCCAGTCCACTGAATCACCCTGCAGTAGCCTGTAAAGTTGCTAGCGGTGATAGTCTCTCTCATTGGATAGGGGGTTTTTCCCCCCAGAAAACCTGACAAGCCATTTTCACATAAAAAGTTGGATAACACACCAAGTGCGGCCTACAAAAGCAATGCCATGTGTGAGCCTCGAGTTTGTTTTCCTTCATGGTGCAATAAGTTGGTTTTTAGATTAAATATGCTCATGTTTGGCCATCATTTTTCGTAACTGATGGTTCATCTGTCAGCAGAACCCGGCACATAAAACCTTCAGAGAATGCCATGGAGAATTGGCCACTCTCTCCTAGGGCTTCAAAGAGGACTGAGGCCACAGGGTTCCCTCAGCTTAGCTGCCTTTATTCAAAACAGCCACCATCGCCTATTCCTCTTACCATGAGGGAAACCAAGCTGCCTTCAGGGACGGGTGGACCTCCCATGCTGAGGAAGAGAGAAGTACTGTGAGGACTAGGTGAATGGAGACATGGGCAGCCTGTGTCCCCTGGAGAACAGTGGGAGACCGCAGCTGTTTTGAAAGCGGGCAGATTTTTGTGGAATTCTCTGAATATTATTATTCATCCTGCCTCCTTATCCAGTATGGCCAACCTCAGGAGAGCCAAACTCATGAGTTGGACCCCCACATACTATGCGGTTGGCCCCCCAAATCATGAGACTTCAAAAACATCCTCAGGCCATGGTTCCTGGCCTGTCTTTTGCCTTTCTAACTTCCCTCTACTCCTGTGGCTCTGCATGTGTGATCCTTTCAGGTTGACAAGGCAACCTCCAGCACACACTGAAATACACCCCTCCCCCGGCTGCTCAGAGGGAGCCCCCACTTACCCTCTCCGCACCGCTGAGATGGGGAGCTGCCATCCCCTGCCTATTACTGCCTTGACTCCCCTTCCTGGGCCTTGCTGCTCCCCGAGGCTTCTCTCCTACCTGGATCCCGAGGCGAAGAGAAGTGATGAGGCAGCGGGAGGCGTTGCTGGTGGGTCCAGGGCCCTGGACCCTGGACCCAGCAGCAGCTCTTCCCTGATTACCCCCTCCACTGCCTCCTGCTGCCATGGACCCCCTGTAGATGTCAAACCCTGTGACTCCCGATCAGTTCATGAGTGTTGGCAACACTGATATTGCCTTCCCCTGGCTACTGGGAGGGGCCTCCCCTCACCCACCTGGTTGGGGGAGCTACCAGGCTATCCTCTCCATCTTCCCCCCATCACTGTGCTCTGCACCCCCCCAGCCTGCCCCCATGCCCCCTAAACCTGCCTCCTGCCCCCTCCTCGTGCTTGCTCCCCATCACGCTCCCCATCCCCCTTTCACAGGGTCTCAGCTGCTCCTCACAGTCCTTTGGCCCATCCACCCCCTGAGCCATCTCACTGAAAACAGTGGGAAGGAGCAGCCAGCTTTATTCAGGGCAGCTTACCGAGCCTTTAGGGAAATGGCGGCCCCACTGCCAGGAATGGGAGAAGGTGGCCATTTTGAACGAGAGAAAATTCATGAGTTGGCAGCACGCCTTTCATCATATTTCCATAAGACACGTACAAAACCCCACCCCAAACCACTAGACTCGCGAGCTAGCAATACCGTCAGCCCCATCGAACAAACAGCTCTGCAGAGCAAAAAAACAGCCCATGATCCTGGGATGAAACTCTTCCAATGTAGCCTCTGCAGAAGAATTCAGTGTTAATGTCTTTCATGACACAAAACAAAGGTCACTCACTGGGCTCTACATTTTTTAGAGGACCCCATTTAAAATTTCCAGAATGGGAAAACTCCAGCTCCAGGGTAGTCCGTCAGGTTCCTAACTCCTGGGGAAGATCGGTAGCCAGTTTTGGCTGGCTTCCTGTGCTGGTGGGCGGCTGGCCCACTCAGCTCCCCAGGCTACAGGCTGAAAGATCTGGAACAAACTCCTTTTGGAAATTCCACGTGGGACAGACATTCTGGTTCGCTCACAGCTCCAGTTTGGCATTTTGGGTCGTAGCCCAAAGCCACTGCTGCTGCACGGGTGTTGCAGTTGCACCATCTGTGCAAGTCTCCTTCATACAACCAATGAAATTGTTACATGCAAATTAGCTATAGAATAACAGTTGGTGATTGGTTGATTTACCTCTGATGGGGTCTAAATTAGCTGTTACCACTCAAGAAAGAGATCTTGGAGTCATTGTGGCTAGTTCTCTGAAAACATCCACTCAATATGCAGCAGCAGTCAAAAAAGCGAACAGAATACTGGGAATAATTAAGAAAGGGAGAGATAATAGGACAGAAAAGATCATGTTATCTCTATATAAATCCATGGTACGCTCACATCTTGAATACTGTGTGCAGGTGTGGTCGCCCCATCTCAAAAAAGATATATTGGAATTGGAAAAGGTTCAGAAAAGGGCAACAAAAATAATTAGGGATATGGAAAGGCTTCCGTATGAGGAGAGATTAATAAGACTGGGACTTTTCAGCTTGGAAAAGAGACGGCTAGGGAGATATCATTGAGGTATATAAAATCATGACTGGTGTAGAGAAAGCAGATAAGGAAGCGTTGTTTACTATATCATAACACAAGAACTAGGGGTCACCAAATGAAATTAATAGGCAGCAGGTTTAAAACAAATAAAAGGAAGTATTTCTTCACACAACGCACAGTTAACCTGTGGAACTCCTTCCCAGAGGATGTTGTGAAGGCCAAGACAATAACAGGGTTCAAAAAAGAACTAGATAAAGTCATGGAGGATGGCTATTAGCCAGGATGGGCAGGAATGGTGTCCCTAGCCTCTGTTTGCCGGAAGCTGGGAATGAGCGACAGGGGATGGATCACTTGATGATTGCCTGTTCTGTTCATTCCCTGTAGGGACTGGCACTGGCCACCGTCGGACAACAGGATACTGGGCTAGATGGACCTTTGGTCTGACCCAGTAGGGCCATTCTTATGTTCTTATGATATCACAACAGTCTGGGACTCTTGGCATGGCAATTTGTCAAACCATAATGGCTGAAAATGTAACAGTTTGGACAGTAACAGACCACACAGCCCAATGATGACTGAACCGCTCTCGGCCATGCTTGTAGCTGTTTCATCGCTTCGACCTAATTCAACAGACATTCTAGGCTTTATAGGGAAAATCCTGCAGCCTTATTATGTACATTCAGATGGAGTCAAGTTTACGAGTATGTAGAAGTAACTTAAGAGGAATAAAACCATTACAGGGCTACGCTAATTATCGGCGGGGTTGGGAGCTCCACTGATTAAACTAGCAGAGCAAAGCAAGGCCCTACACTAAGCTCACAGCATTGCTCTGTTTATAAAGCAGTAACTCTCGGATATTGCGTTTGATCTATTCCAGAATTTCACGGAATGTTCCAGACGCCACTGGGCAAGAACCCTGCTGACTTGGGAGAAAACCGGACCTCCACAACAGTCTCATTTCCACTCAAATCACCTTGGGTCACTCTGGATACAGGGATTGAGGCAGTGAACTCAGGGCTAGGGGTAGTGGGCTGCCTCACCCTGTGACGTTGTGCAGTCTATATGGTTTTATAAAAACATGATAATCATAGAATATCAGGGTTGGAAGGGACCTCAGGAGGTCATCTAGTCCAACCCCCTGCTCAAAGCAGGACCTAATCCCAACTAAATCATCACAGCCAGGGCTTTGTCAAGCCTGACCTTAAAAACCTCTAAGGAAGGAGATTCCACCACCTCCCTAGGTAACCCATTCCAGTGCTTCACCACCCTCCTAGTGAAAAAGTTTTTCCTAATATCCAATCTAAACCTCCCCCACTGCAACTTGAGACCATTACTCCTTGTTCTGTCATCTGGTACCACTGTGAACAGTCTAGATCCATCCTCTTTGGAACCCCCTTTCAGGTAGTTGAAAGCAGCTATCAAATCCCCCCTCATTCTTCTCTTCTGCAGACTAAACAATCCCAGTTCCCTCAGCCTCTCCTCATAACTCATGTGCTCCAGCCCCCTAATCATTTTTGTTGCCCTCCGCTGGACTCTTTCCAATTTTTCCACATCCTTCTTGTAGTGTGGGGCCCAAAACTGGACACAGTACTCCAGGTGAGGCCTCACCAATGTCGAATAGAGGGGAACGATCACGTCCCTCGATCTGCTGGCAATGCCCCTACTTATACAGCCCAAAATGCCGTTAGCCTTCTTGGCAACAAGGGCACACTGTTGACTCATATCCAGCTTCTCGTCCACCGTAACCCCTAGGTCCTTTTCTGCAGAACTGCTGCCTAGCCACTCGGTCCCTAGTCTGTAACAGTGCATGGGATTCTTCCGTCCTAAGTGCAGGACTCTGCACTTGTCCTTGTTGAACCTCATCAGGTTTCTTTTGGCCCAATCCTCTAATTTGTCTAGGTCCCTCTGTATCCTATCCCTACCCTCCAGCGTATCTACCACTCCTCCCAGTTTAGTGTCATCTGCAAATTTGCTGAGAGTGCAGTCCACGCCATCCTCCAGATCATTAATGAAGATATTGAACAAAACCGGCCCCAGGACCGACCCTTGGGGCACTCCACTTGAAACCGGCTGCCAACTAGACATGGAGCCGTTGATCACTACCCGTTGAGCCCGACGATCTAGCCAGCTTTCTATCCACCTTATAGTCCATTCATCCAGCCCATACTTCTTTAACTTGCCGGCAAGAATACTGTGGGAGACCGTATCAAAAGCTTTGCTAAAGTCAAGGAATAACACATCCACTGCTTTCCCCTCATCCACAGACCCAGTTATCTCCTCATAGAAGGCAATTAGGTTAGTCAGGCATGACTTGCCCTTGGTGAATCCATGCTGACTGTTCCTGATCACTTTCCTCTCCTCTAAGTGCTTCAGAATTGATTCCTTGAGGACCTGCTCCATGATTTTTCCAGGGACTGAGGTGAGGCTGACTGGCCTGTAGTTCCCCGGATCCTCCTTCTTCCCTTTTTTAAAGATGGGCACTACATTAGCCTTTTTCCAGTCATCCGGGACCTCCCCCGATCGCCATGAGTTTTCAAAGATAATGGCCAATGGCTCTGCAATCACATCCGCCAACTCCTTTAGCACCCTCGGATGCAGCGCATCCGGCCCCATGGACTTGTGCTCGTCCAGTTTTTCTAAATAGTCCCGAACCACTTCTTTCTCCACAGAGGGCTGGTCACCTTCTCCCCATACTGTGCTGCCCAGTGCAGCAGTCTGGGAGCTGACCTTGTTCGTGAAGATAGAGGCAAAAAAAGCATTGAGTATGTGACAGTGTACCCCATAAAGGGGCTCATAAACGTATGTATAATATAACTGGAATAGGGTTTTGCTACATAGGCCATGTAACACATCTATGTAAAGGTTGTGATCTACTGGTTATGTTCACCCTAGTTGTATGCAGGCACCATTTGTATGTTCAAAGTTATGAACATTGGCTGTATGATTGCTTGATTTCTAAGGGGCCTCAGTTAGAACATTTGATGACTTCTTGGGAAAGGAATGTGCAAATTAGGTGTTCAGTCAGGGGGCACTTAACAGACAAAAGAGCTTGGAAGACTCCAATCCACATTAGAAGTCTACCTGAGGACGTTCAAGGCAGCATGTGGGTAATGGCTGCTACCTGCAGTCCTGAGTCATGCATGGGCATGTGACCTGCCCATGTGATTCCGAATCTCCATTCTGTGACTGG
>QXTE01000444.1:157200-249811 GCA_003942145.1 Platysternon megacephalum
CTCTGTTCTCTTCCACCCCTTTATATATCTTTTGCATAAGGCGGGAATCCTTTGTCCCTCTGGGTTCCCCCACCCCTCACTGGAAAAGCACCAGGTTAAAGATGGATTCCAGTTCAGGTGACATGATCACATGTCACTGCAAGGCTGCATTACTCACTTGCCAGCACACACATATACAGGAAGACTCACAGGTAAATACAGCCATCTGCAGACAATGGCTCTGGTTAATGGGAGTCATCAAGATTCCAAACCACCATCAATGGCCCACACTTTGCATAATTACAATGGGCCCTCAGAGTTATATTTTATACTTCTAGTTTTAGATACAAGAGTGATACATTTATACAAATAGGATGATCACTCTCAGTAGATTATAAGCTTTGTAATGATACCTTTTGCATGAAGCATATTTCAGTTACATTATACTCACTTATTATCATGTTTTTATAAAACTATTCCAATTACATTATATTCACTTATGTTTTTACAAAATCATATAGACTGCACAACATCACAACCATGATTACATATTCTAATCCAGGAGACCCAATAGCAGGACCCAGTCTGACCTCTCCACTCTCAAGGTGCTGCCGTAGGAGACAACAGCTCCCAGCATGCCCTGCACCCACACAGGGCCGGTGCAAGGATATTTTGCACCCTAGGTGAAACTTCCACCTTGCGTCCCCGTCCCCCCCCCCGCCCCCGCATATCGGTTCATTGAGGGGCAAATCCCAACAAGCCTTTATAGACCCCAGGGGCCAGCCGTGCCCAGGGGCTGCTCCCCAAACCAGGTTCCCCCCTCCCCGCCCCCTGAACTCCCCTGGAGGGTGCACAGCCCCCCCACGAGCCCTCCCCACCCCACCCCAGCGGTCCCCACCCCGAGTCCACTCACTGGCTTTGCCGGCCTTGGGCCTCTGCAGCAGTTCGGCAGGGAGGAGCCGCCTTCTGGAGGCACCAGACAGCCAGAGCATTGGCTTGCAGGGGCGGCAAGCCCCAGCCATGGAGGAGCCGGCGCGGCAGTAGGGTGACCAGACGTCCCGACGCGGGACAGAGATATGCGCAGGCAGCACTGTGGTTTTTTTTTTTTTTTTTTTTGCTCAGCCGGGACTTGCTCGGTTTTTTGGGTTTTTTTGCTCAGCCCCCCGCCCTCCCCCCCCCCCATGTGTCCCGATATTTTCTTCCCCTCATCTGGTCACCCTACCCCCCAGGGGCTCCTGCAGTGTATGCATGCGGGTGGCAGCCCCCATGCGCCTCCCGGCTCCCCCCTGCCACACTCGGGCTCTGCGGCTCCCGGGAGTGCGAGCCGCCACTGCTGCTGCCCCTCCCAGAGTAGCCTCAGGGCCCTGCGCCCCGGTAGCTCACATGCCTGGAAGCTGCAGAGCCCGAGCATCGCGAGAGGGGAGCCGGGGGGCACACGGGGGCTGCCGACCACATGCAACTGCTGCAGCCTGCAGGAGCCCCCCGGGGGGGGGGGGGCACGCCAGGCCACAGCCTGGGCAGGAGGGGCAGGGGGTGAAGCTGCTCCCCGCTAGCTCTGCTGCTGCCTTTGCAAGGCTGCTGCCCCCCTGTGCCACGCCGGCTACTCCCTGGCTGGGGCTCGCCACCCCCGCAAGCCGACGCTCTGGCTCTCCGGTGCCTCTGGAAGGCAGCTCCTCCCTGCCGAGCCAGGGCACCGCTTTTTTAGGGTTACCATATTTCAACAATCAAAAAAAGAGGACGGGGAGAGTCCCACCCACATCCACTCCCCACCCACTTCCCGCCCCCCTCAGAATGCCCAACCCCCCCCTGCTCCTTGTCCCCTGGCTGCCCCCTCCTGGGACCCCTGCCCCTACCTGCCCCCCAGGACCCCACCCCCTACCTAAGCCTCCCTGCTCCTTGTCCCCTGACTGCCCCCTCCTGAGACCCCCCCACCCTATCTGCCCCCCTAGGACCCTACCCCCTACCTGTTCCCTGGCTGCCCCAACCCTTATCCACACCCCCGCCCCTGACAGACCCCCGGGACTCCCACGCCCCATCCAACCGCTCCCCGCCCCCTGAGAGACCCCCCCAGAACTGCCGACCGATCCAACCCTCCCCCCGCCCCCTGACAGCCCCCTCAGAACTCCTGACCCATCCAACCCTCCCCCTGCTCCCTGACTGCTCCAATCCCTCTCCACACTCTCGCCCCCTAACAGGCCCCCCCAGAACTCCCGACCCATCCAACCCTCCCCCCGCCCCCTGACAGCCCCCCGGGACTCCCCTTACCACCATGCCGCTCCACATGGAGCCAAAACAAACAGGCTGCGGAGTCCACAACCCCTCCCCTGCAGCGTGCTGTCGACGTGACACTGAGGCAAGGGGAGGGGCTGAGCGGGGGAGGGACTCTGCCTGCTGGAGGCCAATGGGAGCGGCTAAATCAGGCCAGGCGCCCAATCAGCCATGCCGCACTCTGTGTGAGGGGAAGGGAGGGGAGGGAGGAAAAATCTCAGACGCCCCCAACCACTTGGCGCTCTAGGCGACTGCCTAGTTCGCCTAGTGCAGGGGTCTCAAACTCAAATGACCACGAGGGCCACATGAGGACGAGTACATTGACCCGAGGGCCGCATCCCTGACACACACCCCCCTCGCTGGCCCTGGCCCCGCCCCCCCTCCCCCCCTTCCATGAGGCCCCGCCCCTGCCCCACCTCTTCCCACCCCTGCCCCGCCCCATTCCACCCCCTTCCCCGAAGTCCCCACCCCAACGCTGCCCCAAGGGGGTGCAGGAGGTGTGCAGGGTGCGACGGGGGCTCAGGGCAGGGAGTTGGGGTGCAGGAGGGGGGGGGGATGTGGCAGGGGTCTCAGGGCAGGGGGTTGGGGTGCAGGAGGGGTTCAGGGAGCGAGCTCCAGCCCGGTGCCGCTTACCTAGAGCGGCTCCGGGGTGGCAGCAGCACGCACCGTGGCCAGAGCAGGCTCCTTGCCTGCCCTGTCCCCCTGCATTGCTCCGTTTCAGGAAGCAGCTGGAACGGTGTCCCTGCAGCCCCTGGGGGAGGGGCTCAGGGTTGTGTCCATGTGCTTCTCTTGCCGCTCCTCCAGGTACCTCCCACGAAGCTCCCATTGGCTGCGGTTCCCTGTTCTCGGCCAATGGGAGCTGCGTGGGGCGGTGCCTGGAAGGAGGCAATGCAGGAGCCGTCTGCCTCCTTCCCCCTCCCCCCGGCTGGAAGGGGTTGTGCTGCCGGCTGCTGCAGAGAGCAGCGTGGGGCTCGCAGCGCCACAGGGGCAACCCCGCGGGGGGGAGGGGCGCAAGGGGAGCTTGGCGGGCCGCATGCAGCCTGCGGGCCGCGTGTTTGAGACCCCTGGCCTAGTGGTTGCACCGGCCCTGCCCCCACACGAGCTGAGCATGAAGCGTTGCATGCTGGGACTTCTAGTCTTCAGGTGCTACAGTTCATAATAAAGATACATTGGAGAATTCTGTGGGTTTCATTAGAGTTGCCAGCCCCTGCTCTGGGTTGGTCACATTCCCTTCTTCTGTTGGAGAGAGGCTGTCCCTGCAGGGCTGCTTTCGCTGCACCCCAGATAGCAGCCCCCCCCCCCCACTTGTCATCATTGCTATGGTGAGCCTTGCAGGGACCTGATTTTCCTGCCTGACTTGGGGTCCCCCCTTGGGGTCCAATTGGATTCCCCCCTCCAAAGCAGGATTCTGTCCCACAACAAAGCTGCATGTAAGCGAGGTCACTAGCGTGTGACAACCCCAGGGGGTCACATCCAGGGCCGGTACAACCACTAGGCGAACTAGGCGAGCTGGTCACATCCCCAGCTTACACCTGCTAACTCAGCATGGAGTGATGCTTTGCGTAGAAGACCCGCCCCCAGCCTCACTGGAGGGTGGTGACCCATCAGGACTGCCATGCTGAAAAACAGCCTGATTTGTGTTGGGCCACAGCTGCTGTGACGTTGGGACATGACTTGGCCAGCCCAGGCCTGTCACATAGCTCTGAAATGTTTCTGCTTAGGCTGGCACCGTGTCGTTGGGCAACCAGATTCCAGCTGCAAGTGAGGTGAAGAGGGCCAATGGTCAGATGCAGCACTTAAGTGAGGTTGACGCCAGGTGTGCCCATGGATCCCACGCGTGGCTGCAGAGATCAGGTAAGAGCATGAGCCAAAGGGCCACTGGGCGCAGTGGCATGGTTTATGTTTGCACACGCAGGATTCGCAGCACAGCAGTGGCATATGAACACATCGGGGGGAGGGGGGTTCTGAGCCCACTGAAGTCACGGGGGCAGGCTCAAAACCTGTGGGGAGAATTGAGCTGCCACCTTTAACACTTTAAAGGACTGGGGCCTGTTTTATAGCACCCCTTTCTGGCTGGACCTAGGCTTGCACTTGCTGGGCCAGTGCTCTCCCTGGGGGAATTCTGCCTTAAACCTTCTCACCGAGCCCAGGGAAGGTGGTTTCTATTTGTTTTATTGCAAGTCTCGTCAACAAACAAGATCAATCTTCCCCACCTCAGTCCCTCACATCTGTAAGTTCATCACCCCAAAAGCTCCTGGCTCTTACCTCAGAGCCTTGTGGTAACAGGACTTCCCACAGTCTGGCACTGTCCATTTGTCTCTTAGAGCAGTTCCGCCCAGCAGCTGCCACAGCCTCTGGCAGGTATTGCAGCCCCCCCTCCATTTCCTGCTCCTCCTTCTATGAGGATCAGCCAGTTAAGGTGCAGCTCTTTCCCAGGTGCAGCGGCAGGGCTAATCAGCCAGCCAGCTGCTGGTCTCTGATCTCAGTGGGATGGTAGGTATCCCCTTATAACTTTACAGGGCCCAAATGTTCTGAATGGCAGAATATAAAGCCCTGGAGGCTGGGTATCAGACTCGTTCATTTTCTGCTCGTGGGCAGAGCAGAGGCTGAAATAGAATCTGGATCAATGAAGGTCTATCACGGCAGTGCACAAAGTGGCAGGCCTGCTTTGGCTGGAATTACACTAAGGACAGACATAAGTAGTTAACACATATTGCAAGGGACCATTAGCTACTTGTGCTCAACAACCTGCTCCACTTTGTATTTAGCTGTGACACTGAGTACCTTTTCCAGACTTGCAGAAGAGCTCTGTATAGCAGGAAAGTTTGTCTCTCTCCCCAACAGAAGTTGGTCCAATACAAGATATTACCTCACACACCTTGGATCTCTAATATCCTGGGACTGACACGGCTACAACAACACAGGCCAGACAAACAGATTCCTTTCTTCTCTCCGAAACAGGCACGTTTCAGGAACTAGCAAAGGGAACTGAAAGCAAAAGCGGGACCTGAAGGCAGTGCATGAACCTGATCTGGGCCTAGCCCTGGTGCTTTAGCTTTACTGTAATCTGAGACGTGTGTGAGGCCAGTTGCCACAGTGCAGACTCTGAGCTCTGTAGTTTGCCTCAACAGTTTGCATCATCTCCTGTCCTTAAACACAGTCTGAAAAGACCAGCGTCCAGGGCTCTGTGCTGCTTCTGCAACAGTGGCTTGCACAATGCTTAGCACAACTCAAGGAAATACATGCGCCTTGCTGCGTTAAGGGTGGTGAGGCATCAGCTATCACAGGGGAAGCTCTGACCTCAGATCCTGGCTGGGGCCCCAAAGGATTAACTCATTTTCCACAATTCTGAAATGCAGCCATTTGTACAAGACACATCTCCACATCTCCCCCCTTTCAGATCAGGTTCCGGTTGACTATTTGAAGGCATCTTACAGCTGTCATTCTGTTTAATAAGTTACAGCTCTAATGAGGGTGGCATTGGCTCTGGGGCAATAAACAGCTAAACAAACAAACTTTTGCCCTCTTTAATTCCTGTGCTGAAATACTCCCTCCCTCCTTCACCCAGTGTTCTCTGCAGCAAAACCAAATGCAAGAAGCGAAAGGCAGCACTTGCGGGACAAGTGTGTATCTGCTACTACCAGTATCAGATGGGCCCTATCAATCGACTCCCATTTGGAAGGGCTTTCGATTCTGAGATGCCAAGGCCAGAAGGGAACCTTGTGATCATCTGGTCTGACTTCCCACATAGCACAGGCCAGAGAACTGCCCCATGATAATTCCTAGAGCAGATCTTTTAGAAAAGTATCCAATCTTGATTTAAAAATTGTCGGTGATGGAGAATCCACCACAACCCAGGGTAAATGGTTCCAATGGTTAATTGCACTCCCTGTTAAAAATGTACACCTTATTACCAGTCTGAATTTGTCAAGCTGTATAGTGCAGTTTGCTAGACTGAAGAGCCCATTGTTAAATATTTGTTCGCCATGTACTTATAGATAGTAATCATGTCACCTTAAACCTTCTCTTTGTTAAGCTACTCCTTTAATCATTCTCATGGCTCTTCTCCGAAACCTCTCCAATTTACCAACATCCTGCTTGAGTTGTGGGCACCAGAACTGGACACAAGATTCCAGCAGCGGTCATACCAATGCCAAGTAGAGAGATAAAATAACCTCGACGCCTACTCAAGATTCCTCTGTTTATGCATTCCAGGCTCACATTCGCTTGTTACACTGGGAGCTCATGTTCAGCCGATTATCCACCACACTCCTCACAGGTATGTCTACACTACCCGCCGGATCGGCGGGCAGCGATCAATCCAGCGGGGATCAATTTATCGCGTCTAGTCTAGACGCGATAAATCGACCCACGAGCCCTCTCCTGTCGACTCCTGTACTCCAGCGCACAGGCAGAGTCGATGGGGGAGCAGCAGCAGTCCACTCACCGCGGTGAAGACACCACGGTAAGTCGATCTAAGTACGTCGACTTCAGCTACATTATTCATGTAGCTGAAGTTGCATAACTTAGATCGATTTCCCCCCCCCCAGTGTAGACCAGGGCCACATCTTTTTCAGAGTCACTGCTTCCCGGGATAGAGTCCCCCATTCTGTAAGTATGGCCTGCATTCTTTGTTCCTAGATGCGTACCATTACATTTAGCTGTATTAAAACACATATTGTTTGCTTGCAGACAGTTTACCAAGTAAGCTAAATCACACTGAATCAGTGACCTGTCCTCTTCATTATTTACCACATCTGCAAACTTTATCTCTGATTTTGTTTTCTTCCAGGTCATTGATAAAAATGTTAAATAGCGTAGGGCCAAGAACTGATCCCCAGTGGAAACACACCCGCTCGATGACAATTCCCAGTTTACAGTTACATTGAGACCTGTCAGTTAGCCAGTTTTTAATCCATTTAATGTGAACCATGTACATTTTATATCATTTTATTTTTTTTAAATCATAGAATCATAGAAGAGTAGGGTTGGAAGAGATCTCAGGAGGTCATCTAGTCCAACCCCCTGCTCAAAACAGGACCAACCCCAACTAAATCATCCCAGCCAGGACTTTGTCAAGCTAGGCCTTAAAAACCTCTAAGGATGGAGATTCCACCACCTCCCTAGGTAACCCTAGGTAATCAAAATGTCACGTGGTACCATGTCAAACACTTTAGAAAAGTCTAACATATTACATCAACCTTTATTAACCAAACTTGAAAAGATATCAAGGTAGTTTGATGGGATCTATTTTCCATAAACCCATTGATTTGCATTAATTAACCTCCTTTAATTCCTTATTAATCAAGTCTCATATCATTCTCTTGCTCCATTCTCTTGCCCAGGATCCATGTCAGGCTGACCAGCCTATAATTACCTGGGTCAATTTTAAAAATTGGCACAACATTAGTGTTCTTCCACTCCTCTGGAATTTCCCTAGTGCTCCAAGACTTATTTTAAAAAATCAATATTAATAGTCCAGCATGCTCCTTAGCCAGCCCTTTTGAAACTCTTGGATGCAAGTTCGACCTGCTGATTTAAAAATGTCTAACGTTAGTAGCTACTGTTCAACATCCACCAGAGATACTAGTGAAATGGGGAGAGTGTAATTACTATGTGATGAGACTATATCATCTGATCCCCCCCAAATACAGAACAGCAATATTTATTTTCACTTCTGCCATTATTACTGATGACTCCACCATGTCCATTAAGTAATGGACCAAGACCATTGCCATGATGCTTTTTATGCCCAATATATTTTAAAAACTCATTGTTCTTAACTCTGCCGGCCATAGATTTCTCATGTCCCTTGGCTTCCCTATCAGTTTTCTACAATTCTTAACTTCTGATTTATATTCATTACTATCAACTTCCCTTTTCCTCCATTTGTTGTATTTTTTTCATAGCTGCCCTCACTTCCCCTCTAAACCAGGTCAGCTTTTTTAAACAGTACAGCCTTCCCTCCTTGATTGTGGCTTTTCGGGCATCTGCTAACAATGTTCTGAAATGATTCCCTGTTATCATTCCCATTTTTCTGATTAAATTCATCCTCCCGGCTGATTTGGCTCATAATTGTTTTCAGCTTTGTGAATACAGCACTATTAAAGCACCAAGGGTACATATCATTGGTCTGATCGTTACTCTGCATGCACGTTATAAATGCAATCAAGTCATGGTCACGTGTACCTAAGTTACAGTGAATTTTTAGTTCTCTTTAAAAAGTGCAGCGCTGCTGGAAGCTTCTCACACAGCCCTGCTCTAGCACACTAGGTACTGTCCGGCACAGCTGCTGCTTCCAGCCATGAGATCTAACCCTAAGTCCTGCCGCTTCCCCTTCCAGTCGCTGCAAACCTCTGTCGGTAGCCACTTATGGATTCTCCGGGCACTGGCAGCAGGGGTCCCCCAGCTGCGGAGTTGGCGGGCAGAGGCATCACTTGGCACTGCAAGGGCCGGGGCTGCAGTGGTTTCTCTGTCTGGCCCAGCTGAAAAGCAGCTGACGAGGTCTCTGCTGCGCTCAGCTTGAGGGGTCTCACTCGTCACTTCCCAACAGTGGGATTTCACCAGTGACAGATACAGGGAATGGGACGCAGAGCCTTTGGGCTGCTGGTTTGACTTTGGCCCAAGATGGTTGAGATTGCAGTTCCCATCTAGTTAGGTGGGCTGTGGGAAATGGGCTTTGTGGGCAGGTGTTGACATCAAGACCACCGCCACTGGAAACCCACCGCTGTCACTGGCATGGCCCAGCACCTGGGCATGAGGGCCCTTGGGTGGCGGGGGAGGAGCATGCCCTGGTGCTCCTGGGGGCTGTGCTTGTTCTTTAGGCTTCAGGACTCACAGCCTGGAACTTTCCACCAGCACTGATCTGGGCTTGTGTTGTCTGCCCCCATCCTCCCCACCCGCTCCCAAACTGAGATGGGGTAAGACCAGACGGAAGCACAGCCGGGGGTGCAGGGATGCCCCTGTTTTCCCCTCACTGTCCTTGCCCCACCCTGACGCTGCCTTCACCCCCAACGCAGGAGGAGCCCCTCCCCGCACAGGAACACTGGCAGCTCGCTGCCAGAGGGAGACCAGGCACATCTCTCGCTTGGGCACCCTTCCTTGCAGACCCCACTTGCTATGCCTAGGAGATGTCTTGGAGGTGGCCAAAAAGCGCCACAGCCAGAGGGGGCAGGCTCCCCGGGGCGGCTGGACCTTGGAGAGCAGCGTCGGGGACACGCAAGGACAGAGAGAGACTCAAAGGGACCAACCTGTGCGGTTCTCCCAGCTGCGCTCGGGAGGCCCTGCTTCGCAGCTCTGGCAGGAACCCAGCGTCAGTGGCTGCTTTGCGAAGCCTAGACAAAGGGGGAGGGAGGGATACCCGGGGGGGCCCTCGGCCTGCCTGCTGCTGCCTCCTCTGGACACGCTGTCATTGTAATCGCAGACACACTGCACAGGGCGTCCAGCCAAACTTGCTTCTGCTGAGTCCAGCCTGGAAAGCACTGCACAGCTGCTTCTCCTCTAGCTCCGTTTCCAGTGTCACACACCCCAGTGCAGCTTGGGGATTGTAGTCCACAAGGACTCGGTGCAGTCTGCTGGGCAGCAATGACACTTGCCAGATAAAAAAGGCCTCACGGTTCACCTGGGCCGCCCATTCTCCCTCACTCTGGGGACTAGTGCAGCTCTGGTCCCCGCAGCGGTCACCAGTGCTTTGTCCAGCAGTTTGACGCAAGCTACTGCTGCAAAACCCTTAGCACAGAGCAGCCTGCGTGAATGTTCTCCTCTATTTCCATTGCACTGTGCTCAGCTGTGGTGCTGGCTGCAACCAGAACCAGAGGTGGGCCAAAGCCCAGGGGCTATGCCTGTCTAATTACATGCCTCTGCTTCCAGGGTAGGGTGACCAGATAGCAAGTGTGGAAAATTCAGGATGCTATTTTTCCAGGGGGGAGGGGTATAGTTGCGTATATAAGCCAAAGCCCCTAATATCGGGACGGTCCCGCTAACACTGGGAGTCTGGTCACCCTGTTCCAGGGAGAGGAACAAGTTCAGTACAAGGGGGCTTTCTGATGATAGAGTGCAGCAGAGCAGCAGCCTGAACTCTGATGAGAGCAGAGAGAAGCCTGCACCAGTGACCCACAGCCAATGTGCTGCACCAGGGTCTGATACACCTGAGCTCTGGCATCACTGAGGTGTTTTACCAATGTTTGTTTTCCGTAAATATGCTCCTTAATTCTTATGGCTCTATAGAGATGGTTGGAGAGGCAGGTGAGCAGTAAGGTAGCAAAGTTTGCTGAGGACACAAAGCTATTTAGGTTAGGACCAGAGGGGACTGCGCAGAACTTCAGGGAAACCTAACCAAGCTAAGGGAATAGACAATATGACAGCAAATTCACTGTTGGCAAGTGCAAAGTTATGCACTTTGGAGCAAGTTAAGCTACTTGACGTCTTTCAGGGGTCCAATTTAACTGCATCAACACAAGAAAGAGATCTAGGTGTCACTGTAGGACAGCTCAGTGGAGAGTGCTGCTCCATGGGCAGGTGCAGTCAAACAAGCTAATGAGATGTTCGGGTTAGCACTGTAGAAATAACTGATTCTTCAGTTTGGTGGCTGAACTGAAAAAGAAGAAATTTGTCTCAGGTAGAATTAAATGTTTTGTTCTACCTAAAACTAAAATTGTTTCTTTTTTGGTTTGCCTCCGCTTTAAAATAAAACAAAATTTGAAACAAAAAGTCATTTTGAATAAAAAAAAATCAAAACATTGTTTTGAAAATGTCCAATTAAAAACAAAAAAAAGTTTAACACATTTTGTCCCCCACCCACCGCCAAAACAATTCAGTAGCTTTGACATTAATTTGAAAAATGTTTCAGCTGACCCAAACCCACATTTTTTGGTGGAAAAAAGTTTTCTGTTGAAAAATTTCACCCAGCTGTAGTTTGGCTGCATAGGAAATGGAATGGAGAAAAATATGGAGAATATTCTACTACTTTTATATTTTAAAAAAATGGTGTGGCCCCATCTACGTGTGGTACTAGACACCCCATCTCACATGGGATATTGCAGAACTGCTGTTCAGAGAATGGTGATGGGAATGATCCAGGGTCTGGAGAAACTCCCAGGAAGAGAGATTGGAAAGACTGGGATTGTCACTTTAGAAAGGAGATGAATAAGAGGGGAGATGATAAACGCATATAAAATAATGACTGATCTATTCTAGAGAATTGTATGCAGTGTAGTTGTAGCCAGGTCGGTCCCAGGATATGAGAGAGACAAGGTGGGGGAGGTAATAGCTTTTATTGGACCAGCTTCTGTTGATGGGAGAGACAAGCTTTCACGATACAGAGCTTCCTCAGGTTACTCAAAACTTGTCTCTCACCAACAGAAGTTGGTCCAATAAAAGCTATTCCGTCATCCATCTGGTCTCGAAAAGGCAGATAAGGAGTAGGTGTTCTCCCTGTCTCATAATACAAGGACAAGGGACACAAAGTTAAAAGGTAGGAAATCCAAAACTGATAAAAGGAATTTTTCCCCTCACAGTCTGTAATTAGACTGCAGAACTCACCGCCACAGGATGTCATTGAGGCAAAGAATTAAGGTTTAAAAATGGACTGGTTATTTATATATCAAGACTATCCATAGCTGTCATAATTAGTGACAACACAAATTTTGGACGGGGTAATTAAACCTCATGCTTTAGGACTTAACCCCATCTCTATTAGAGGCCAGGATGAGACCTAATGAGGGGGGCAGGTTATCCCACATCTGCTACTGTACAGGATTCTTACTTTCCTCTGCAGCATCTGGTGGCAGCCCCAGGATACCTGACTTGGCAGACCTTGGCTTGGAGACAGCCTAGGAATTCTTATGTTTGGCAAAATAATGGAATAGCTAAAAGTCTGCAGACAGTAATTGCCAGGATCACTCTCCTGTCCTTTTTTGGAGCTCAGTACTGCATTCATGTTTCTCTTCCTATCCCAGGGCTTTCCTAGACCTCTCAAAAACATCTTTCACTGTTTCTTCATGCTCTAGAGGCCAAGCTCATGCCCAGGGTAACCTTACCAAAGTCAGGGGTGTTACAGCAGAGATGAGTTTGGCATCAGGCATGTGAAGGGGTCCCACTCACTGCAAGTGCACTTCCTTGGGCTAGGTGTGGGAATTAGCTCTTGCCTCCATCTGGCACCTCTCTTCCATCAGTTACTCATGCTATGGCCCCCCCTCTCTCTTTTCCCATGCCTCAAGGTGCTCCCTTTTTGTGATTCAGCCCCCTGGCCAGGTCACCATGTGATTCCCCCCACCTTCAAGGGTAACAGAGTCCCCCTTGCCTTCTCAGTCTTCTGTCCCAACTCCAGGTCCTATGGCAGCAGCTAGTAGGGGAACCCAGGCCCACCAGGTTCCAGCCGAGGTGGCCTAAGATTAGCCACATAGGTCTGCTCAGTCTCAGGCCATGTTGTTGTTTCCCTGGGTTCCTCCCCACTTCCCCTCTAGCTCCTGGTTTACCACTACAGCTTCCTCCTCTCCCATGACTACTTCATCTCTTTGGGCCTCTTGTACAACTCCCTAGTCCAGGCAGGGCCCCAGGACCTATTCTCCCTCTACAGCACAGCACCTCCTTGTCCCAAGCCAACTCCCCTTCCCTAGGTGTAACCCACACACCTTCTGGGTGTGATGTTCTGTCCCATCTGGTGGCACCGAGACCACTTAGGGAGAGATTAATGAGTCTGCGCTACAGCCTTAACTAAGAGCCATATGGCTTTTAGCTCATACAGTAGAGGCTCATGTACTAAGCTGCAGAGGTCCCAGGTTCAAGTCCACCTGCCAAAATAACAAAGGAAACAACTGCAAACCTCATCCCTGTGCTCCCTTCCTGGCTTTAAAATCCTATCCCAGCTGCACTTTATCTGCCATTAGGTGCTATCAATCCCTGGTTCCCCTCCCAGTGCAGTGTCTAAGGTAAATTGGCTCCTCCTGACCCACATTAACCTGCTCTGGGCTTGTGTGGTGTGGACACCCCATCCCAGGTGCCATGTACTCCATACCTTTCTATGGTCAATATTTTCTGACTGTTTCTCCTTCTCCATTTCTAGGCTATTGATAACTGTGACTTCCTTACTTTCTGCTAGAGAGTGATGCACTTAATTGCTCATCATGTAGGTTGAGCTCCCTGTATTATCCAACTTTTTAAGTGCAAATGGAGATCTGGTTGGAAGGGCTGGCCAGAGTGGGAGAGGGTGTGAAGGAGCTGTGGGGGTCTGGCTGGAGTAGGGGTGGCAAGGAGCCTGGCTCTGGGGGCCTAGCCAGAGTGGCAAGGGGTGAGGGGTCTGAGTGTGGGGATCTAGCTGGAGTATGGGGGGTAGCTGTGGGGGGCTGGCCTGAGTGGGGGGAAGGGTGAGGGTTACCACCTTTGAAATGCAAAAAACCCAGCACCCTTCCCACAAGGCAAGCCTAGCACAACCCCAACCACAAAGCAACTCCACCTCCCCCCCCAGCCACTTATAGTATCTAGAGAGTTCACACATAGAGATAAGATTGATAATATCCCACATGTGTGACTCAAACCCTCTCTCACACCTGCACGGTGTGCTGGCGTGTTGGTGGGCAGGCAGCTGCTGTATTTTCAAGAGTTTTGATCTGTTATTGCTTACATTGAGGAAGTGGGAAAACTGCAGCATCTTTAGCTGGACACAGAAACTTTTAACATTAGCTATCCCAGTGTATTGTCATAATAATGCAAACATTTAGACCATGTAAAAAATCCTAGCAGATTAAATTATTTTTCTGTCAACTGGCAAATCCATAAAAAAACAGGCCAGGCCAGTCAAATACCAGCCAGGTGGTAACTCTAGTGAGGGGTCTTGCTTGACTTGGTCAATCATCCCAGCCTTTATTTTCTTGTTAGGATTACAATAATTTTTGAACCCTCATTAATTTCACACACCCTCATTTATTAAATAGATCAACTTTCTGATTAACATAAGAACAGGCATACTGTGTCAGACCAAAGGTCCATCTAGCCCAGTATCCTGCCATCCGCCAGTGGCCAATGCCAGGTGCCCCAGAGGGAATGAACAGAATAGGTAATCATCAAGTGATCCATCCCCTGTCATCCTTCCCAGCTTCTGACAAACAGGGGTTAGGGACACCATCCCTGCCCATCTTGGCTAATAGCCATTGATGGACCTATCCTCAATGAACTTATCTATCCTCCATGAATTTATCTTAATATTAATTTTTATTTCCCCAGCTAATACACTTGACAAAATCTTACTCATTTCCCTTAATTTCTTTGACAGCATTAACTGAAGGGCAGAAGAAAATATTGTGCTGTTTGCTAGACAGCAGTAGAATGCTCTGCAATACACCGTATGTGCAATAATTGAGGCAGGATCCCTGATCTCTGTCCACACATGCCTTTCCATATCATACGGCTGCTCTTTTGTAACAAGAATTTCAATTTCTTTTTAATAAACCTAGGAAGTTCCATACAGAAAATGAGATTAAAATAATATTAAGGATGAACAGTGAAGCACTCAAAAGCCAGGAAATGATTAATTTAATGTGCTTTGCACAATCTTAACTCTGCCTCCTTGTGTATCTGCATAACTGAATGGTCACAATGTTTAAATGCATTGTCACAAGCTATTTTTTCCACTGGATATTTGCCTCATTCAATATGCAGGATGGACAATGCTCAGCGAAGGACGCGACAGTTCAATATTTATTGTTATCCATCCTAATTTTTATATGTGGCCCTGCGCTTCATTCATTGCACACCATCCAAACCCAGTGCTGAACAAGGAAAGTATTTGGGGGACAACTGCCTATACACTTTCCAACTTCTATAGTGGCAGCAGGGAGGCAATCTGACCTAATCAATAAATCCCTGGATGGGACCTCAGGAGACCTGACCTGCTTGTGACTGTGGAGAGGTCATTTTGCTTATCCATGCCTCAGTTTCCCCTTCTGTAAAATGGGGATAATACCTCGTTTTTAAAGCATTTTGAGATCTTCTGATGAAAAGCAATACATAAGAGCTAGATATTATTATTACAATAACTGAGGCATGGGTCCTCCTGATTGCACCCCCATTCACTATACAAAGGGGTCTCATTCGCCCTCTAAACATGGGGCTGTTTTTAAGATTAGCAAATCCCGAAGCAAGAGCTGAGCTGAGATGAAACGGGCAAGGCCACTAGCTGGAACCTTTTATATCCTCCTGAGGGTCATGTTATGGGTGATGTTAGTGGAAGGTAATGACAGCATCATGTCAGTGGAACCATTGCGTATCAGTAGAGAGCAGAGGCCTTTGCTTGCTGTCATCAGAATCACTCTGTCTTGGTGCTCTAGACAGATCACTCTTCTGGCTGAGTTAGCAGTGATTTAATAACCGCCAGGTTTAGACAGCGACTTACGCTGTGGATGTATAATGCAAGTGCCTACTCACAGCAAATGAGTATAGTGCAGCACCCAGACATTGCTTTAGCTCCAGCAAAGCCCAAATCTGCAGCTCCACTGAAATCAGCGCCTATGGCTCTCAGCTCTGTCAATATCTTCTCTGTTATGCTTCTCCTTGTCAATCACTCATTTCTGTAGCCATGCTGATGATGTTATTAGGGAAGTAACTTACATTCTTGCCATCCCTTTTTCCCTCTCTTGTCATGTGTTTCATTGGCAATTGCCTTCACATTGATTCGTGGCTGTGTTTCACAATTGCCAACCTTAAACTTTCAAAAATCACGAGGCAGGCCCCAAAAATATTGAGATTGGCTTGAAATCATAATTTTTGTTCTTTATTTGCCTCATTGCAACCGTCAGGGCTAGAAACTCCCTGTCTTTTAATGTCGGTAGGGAGTCGCATGGAATCACATGCCTCTGGGAGCTGGGGCTTTAGTGCCAGCAGAACGGGTGGCCTGCCTGGGTGCTGCCTCGGGGGGCTCTGCACAGGCCTGCATGGACGCTGTGTGTGCTGGGGGCTAATCTGAACTGCCTGGCTGCTAAGGGAAGAGCTGCCCAGCTCGGTGCCAGCCCCACCTGGCCCTATGATTCTGCGCTGAGCAGCAGGGTGACTACGGCCCTGCTGAGCGTCCTGACCCCAGGGCCTACGCCATAGAACTACATCCCCCAGCATGCCTCCGACTCCCCAGCGGAGAAGCGGGAGTCCGTGCGTGTCCTGCCAAGCACTCTGGGAACTCTGAAACTCTGGGAACTGTAGTCCGCCATCCGCCCTCGCATAGCGGCCGCGCAGTGCATGCCGGGAGTGGTAGTGCGGCGGCGCGCCCGGACTCTGTGTCCCATGGTGCAGCGAGGCGGCGCCGTCCCGGAAGTTCCGGTTTCCTCTCGGCGGTGCAGCGGGCCCGGGGCGGCGGTTCCGTTGGTGTCTGAGGTGAGGGGGCGCCCGGTTTGCTGTGGGTGTTGGCGAGGGCGGGAGCCGCGAGACCCTTCCAACCCGTCCCCAGGGCAGGCGGGGGCGAGCGGCACCGATCCGCTCCGGCTCCCCGCGCAGGCCAGGCCGCGCTCGCCTGACGGCGGGGCACGCGGAGCGCGGGCGGGGCGCTGGGGGACTCGCGGGGCGGGCTTGGTTCACGGCGGATGGGCGCCGGGGCGGTCGGGGCATGTGGGCTCCCGTCGGGGGGCGGGGCGTTGGGGTGGGAGTGAGTCGAACATGCGGGCGGGGGCGCTGGAGGGGTGTGTGTATGCGGGGGTCGGACATGCGGGGGGGCGCTGGAGGTGTGTGTGTGGGGGGGTCGGACATGCGGGGGGGCGCTGGCGGTGTGTGTGGGGGGCGGCCAGACGGGCGGGGGGGCGCTGGAGGGGTGGGTGTGGGTGGGGGGGGGGTCGGACAGGGGGGGGGGCGCTGGAGGCGCGGGCGCGGGCCGGCCGGGCGGGCCCCCGCCGGGGGGGGGGGGGGGCGCAAGGGCGCGGGCGCGGGGGGGGCGGGCGCGGGGGGCGGGGGGGGGGCGACGCGGGAGGGGGTGCGGGGGGGGGGGGGGAGGGGTGGGTGGGGTGGGTGTGGGGTTGGTGGGGGGGGGGGGGAGGGGGGGGGGGGCTGGAGGTGTGTGTGTGTGCGGGGGTTCGGACATGCGGGGGGGGGCGGGGGGGTGGGGGCGGGGGCCGGGGGGGGGGGGGCGCTGGGGCTGTGTGGGGGGGCGCTGGAGGTGGGGGGGTGTGGGGGGGGTGGGGGGTGGGCAGATGCGGGGGGGCGCTGGAGGCGCGTGTGGGGGGCCGTCCCGAGCTCGCCCGCGCGCCGGGGCGGGGGCGGGGGGAGAGGGGGGGGGGCGCTGGAGGGGTGGGTGTGGGTGGGGGGGGTTTGCACAGGGGGGGGGGCGCTGGAGGCGCGTGTGGGGGGCCGTCCCGAGCTCGCCCGCGCGCCGGGGCGGGGGCGGGGGGGGGGGGTGTGGGCCGGGCGGGGCGGGGGTGGAGGGGTGTGGGTGTGGGGGGGGTCGGACATGCGGGGGTGCGCTGGAGGTGTGTGTGCGGGGGGGGGGGGGGAGGGTGGGGGGGGGGGGGCGGAGGGGGGGGGGGGCGCTGGAGGTGTGTGGGTGGGGTTCGGACAGGGGGGGGGGCGCTGGAGGGGGGTGTGGGGGGGGGTCGGGCATGCGGGGGGTCGCTGGAGGCGTGTGTGTGTGGGGGGCTTGCCCGCCCGCGGGGCGGGGGGGGGGGGTGTGGGTGTGTGTGTGGGGTTTGGACAGGCGGGGGGGCGCGGGGGGTGTGGGGGTGGGGGGGGGCGTCGGGGCTGCGGGGGGCCGGGGGGGGGGGGGGTGCGTGGTAGTTGGAGTGATGGGGGAGGTGGTGAGGGGAGGGGATAACGGGGGGTGGATGGCGTAGTGGGGGGGTATAGGGGGGGTCGGCGTGGGGGGGGCCGCTAGAGGTGTGTGTGGGGGGGTGGCGGACATGCGGGGGGGCCCTGGAGGTGGGGGTGGGGGGGGGGAGCACGTGCGGGCGGGGCCGGGGGTGGGGCGGGTGGGGGGGGGGTGCGTGGTAGTTGGAGTGATGGGGGAGGTGGTGAGGGGAGGGGATAACGGGGGGTGGATGGCGTAGTGGGGGGGTATAGGGGGGGTCGGCGTGGGGGGGGCCGCTAGAGGTGTGTGTGTGTGTGTGTGGGGTTTGGACAGGCGGGGGGGCGCGGGGGGGCGGCCCTGTGGGGGTGCGGGGGGGGGTGGGGGGGCCCCCGGTGGGGGGGGGGGGGGCGGCGGGCGGGGGGGGGGGCAGGAGCCGGGGCCCCGGGCCGGATGGCCCGTTGGGGGGGCGGGGGCGAGGCGGGACGGCGCCGGCGTGGCCGGGGGGGGGGCCGGGCCGGGGGGGGCCGGGGGGGCCCCGGGGGGGCGGGGGGGGTGTGGGTGTGGGGGGGGGTGGCGGACATGCGGGGGGTCGCTGGGGGGGGGGGGGGGGCATGCAGGTGGGGTTCCTGGTGGGGGGGGCACCAAGGGGGGGGGGGGCGGGCAGGCGGGGGGGCGCTGGGGGGGTGTGGGTGTGTGTGTGGGGTCGGTTATTAGGGGGGGGGGCCGGGGGGGCCCCGGGGGGGGGCGGGGCGGGGGGGGGATGTGTGGAGGGGGGGGCGCGGGAGGTGGGGGTGGGGGGGGGTGGGGTGGGTGTGGGGGGGGGGGGGCCCGGCGGGGGGGGGGCCGCTGGAGGTGTGTGTGCGGGGGGGTCGGACATGCGGGGGGGGCGCTGGAGGTGTGTGTGCGGGGGGGTCGGACATGCGGGGGGGGCGCTGGAGGTGTGTGTGGGGGGGGGTGTCGGACATGCGGGGGGTCGCTGGAGGTGTGTGTGTGTGGGGGGGTGTCGGACATGCGGGGGGGCGCTGGAGGTGTGTGTGGGGGTCGGACATGTGGGCTCCCGCTTGCGGGGGGGGGGGGTCATGCATGTGGGCTTCCTGGTGGTGGGGGCACTAAGAGTGGGGGCGTCGGGCACACGGGCTCCTGGCAGGGGGCGGGGGCACTAGAAGACCTCGATTATGTGGGTTCTTAGCTAGGGATATGTGTGGTTGGTTATGCAAGTTCTCAGGGGGTCTCTCTGCGTGTGGTGGGGTTGCCCTTCATTTCTCATTGGAGGAGGGGGTCATAGTGGGGCGACAGGAGGTTAATCATGGGCCTTGATGAGGGCTCATGTGTGGGGGGCTTTACTGGGGATTGGCCATGGAGAGGCGTGGTTGTGGTGTGTGTGGAAGTATGGCTGTGGGGGGTCAGTTTGTTCACAGGATTTTCCTGCCTGTGACATTTTGCTGGGGAGACATCAGTCTTTGGGTTGGGATGGGCATTCAGGTCATGGGGGTAGCCTGCAGGATCCTGGTTTGGGGGACAGGGTGGGAATTGAGGGGTCTGTCAAGAGGGTGCTCAGCTTCAGGGAGTTTGGTAATGCAGGGTCCTGGCTAGGAACTTGCCATTTTTGGGCAGGCAGCTGGCCATGGGGGATTCCAGCTGCTTTTGGTGGAGGTGAGATGATTACAGGGTTTGCAGTGGGCTGAAAGGGGTTCCCCCTGTGTGGGATTCCTAGCCAGAGTGCTGTATGGTAAATTGCTGTGGAGCTGGAATGTTTCAGTTCATAGCCGTGGAGGTGTTGGACCTGGGGACAGCATAGATAATTTTTAAGGTTCCTTATGTGACTGTCAGGGTTGGGTGAAGAAAACATTAGGGTGTATTAGTGGGGATGAGGGCTTGCAGTGAGGCTGGATTGTGGACCTGGTAGCTCACAGTGTCTGTTGCCAGGCCAATTGGAATGTACATGGATAAGATTTAATGCCTATCGTATGATACCATATAATATGGGTGTTTCTGCAGTCTAACATTCATATTTATAATAATTGCAAATACAGGTGTAAAGCTTGTATCTTAGGTTATATGAAAATTTGTGTATTGTTTTTGGAATGGCACGCAACCATAGACCTGGGGCGTCAGACTTTCAGTCTGCTTGATAAGCTTCTGTAATAGATTAACACCGCAGAAACTAAGTTTCATTCTGGTTTTTATGGGTATGAAAATAGACTTTTGAATGTAACCTGAGTTTCAGATTAACACAGCATTACAATGGTCTGTAGATGCACTGAGCTGCCTTGTCTACTGTCAGTACCCATGAGTTCACATAATTTAGATGTGCAATTGCTTTAATAACTTGGACACATGGTGCAATTGTGCACACATCAGGTAATTGCACTCTCAGATGGCCAAATGATGGGTGGAAAGGACTGGGACTGAAAGAGTCCAGTATTTTCTCTCCTGAACAATGTTGAATACAGCAGTAATTTTATAAATAGTTTAATGCATAATTCGACACTGGATCTTTGTACAAACTTATTGTCAACAGTGACATATCCTCTATGAATATGGGGAAGAATTTGAGTCTAACTCAGGAATAAATTGTAACACATGATGCATATGTACTGCAGTTAAACTTGTGTTCACAAAAAAATCTACTTTTTTTGACTCTTGAGTAACTGCAACTGTTACTTTCTTTTAATGTAGTTATATTTTTGCATATAATATATATTTAGAACCTTATTGGAATGTGGTGGTATAACAGACATTTGAAATTGTGGAAACTAGATTGTAGTTTGAAAAACCTCATTCTGAAACTTCTCTCAGAATTCCAAACCAATCTTTATACTGCCTCCCTTACTATTGGGAGGACATTGCTAATTGTTTCATGAAACAAACATGCATCTTGTTTGTACGTGAATTAAGTCTGTTCTGTACAGCTGTGTAACCTGCAGTTACACTTTTATTCTGTCAACAGTATAAGGGGATCTCTGTCTGGTCTTGTGAGTTTGTACTGGGATCTGTGGCCTGTATAGTCAAGTCAGACTATTACTCTTTGGTGGAGCAGAAGTGATGTCTGTAGTTAAGGTTTTTATCATTTGTTATGATAGTACCCCAAGACCCTGATCAAGATCAGGGCTCAGTTTTACCAGGTACTGTACAGACATATACGAAGAGATAGTCTCTACCCCAGAGAGCTTTCCATCTTTAAAAGAAAAATTGGACGAAGGGTCAGTGTGAACATAATCTGGGCTGTGGAAAAAGATGATCTGGTCTCTTATTAGGAGAGCATCTCTGAGCACTATTGAGACAGTGAATGGGATCGAGTGGGGTATTCAGCCTAAAATAATTTTCTAAATGGGGGACCAAAAAATGGATGGTAATATATGGATGGTATGGTTTCTGCCCCATATTGGAGGATGGTGAAGGCTGTTTTCTAGCTTTTCGTTAGTGGATCGTGTCAACAGTGTTGGGAGCCCTAGCTTAGATGGCTCTCCTTTTATCCTTCCGGAGCAGAGGTTACAATACTGATAGCATGGCAGTGGGAGAGCTCTAAAAATTCCCTAGTTGTAGCCGTGGGCATAAAGTCTATCACAAGATCTGAAAAGCAAGTGGGAAATCATTGGTTCACTGTCAGACTGGGAGGATGTATCTAGTGGGGTCCTGCAGGGGTCTGTCCTGGATTCAATACTATTCAATATTTTCATGAATGATTCAGATAATGGAGTGGAGAGTATGTTTATAAAATTTGCAGATGACACCAAGGTGGTAGGGGTTGCAAGTATTTTACCCTGACAAATTGGAGAATTGGTCTGAAATCAACAAGATGAAATTCAGTAAAGACAAGTACAAAGTACACTTGGGCTATGTTTACACTACAGACCTTACAGCTGCACCACTGTGTAGCTGCTCTATGCCAGCAGGAGAGAGCTCTCCCGCTGGCATAATTACACCACCCCTAATGAGTGGCAGCTATGTCGGTGGGAGAGTGTCTCCTGCTAACATAGCACTGTCCACACCAACGCTTCTGTCGGTGAAACTTTTATGTCAGTCAAGGGTGTGTTTTTTCACACCCTTGACTGACAAAAGTTTTGCTGTAAAAGTGCTAGTGTAGACAAAGCGTTAGGAAGAAAATATCAAATGCACAACTGCAAAATGGGTAGTAACTGGGTAGGCAGTACTACTGCAGAAAAGGATCGGGGTTATAGTGAATCACAAAGTGAACATGTGCCAACCAAGTGATGTAATTACAAAAAAGGCTAATGTCATTCTGGGGAGTTGTGACCCTTCCCGGGAGTACCCATAGTTGTGAGGCACCTCGCTACCACCTACACTTAGTGTGAGGAAGCCTTGTCTTAGCCTGCTGGGGATCAGCTCCCCAACTCCACCAGCAATGGGTGCATCTCCCTTCAGTATTTACTGATTCACTGCTTCCAAAGAAGCAATACTTCCCAGCTTACCAGTTTTACCTTAGATCACTGCTCCACTTAACTCACAGCACTTAGATCTATTTATAGTGAAATCAAGGGGATGTTTATTTAACGAAGCATAGAGATTCAAGTAATAGTGAATGAAGTATTCAAAAGGTTATGTGTAAAATAGGGCTGTGAGGCGATTAAAAGGATTAACCGTGCAATTAAAAGGCATAACCGCGCGATTAAACAATAATACAATACTATTTATATAAATATATTTGGATGTTTTCCACATTTTCAAATATATTGATTTCAAATACAACACTAAATACAAAGTGTACAATGCTCACTTTATATTTATTTTTAATTATAAATATTTGCACTGTAAAAATAAGAGTATTTTTCAATTCACTTAATACAAGTACTGTAGTGCAGTCTCTTTATCATTAAAGTTGCACTTACGAATGTAGAATTATATACAAAAAAAAACTGCATTCAAAAATAAAACAATGTAAAACTTTAGTGCCCACAAGCCAGGAGGGGCACCTCTCCCCGGCCGCGGCAGCTCTAGCGGGGTTGAGGGAGAGGTGCCTCTTCCTGGCTGTCTCTCCCTGGCTGCGGCAGCTCTGGCTCTGCCAGGCCGGGGGAAGGGAGCCTCTCCAAAGCTGTGGTAGCTCTGGTGGGGCTGGGCCAGGCTGGGGGAGGGGTGTCTCCCTGCCTGCCTGTGCGGCCCTTGATTGCCTGCTGCGCAGTCACGCAGCTTACAGGAAACTTAGATCGCGATTACTTTTTTTGAGTTAATTGCGTGAGTTAACTGCAATTAATCGACAGCCTTAGTGTAAAATAAAATCATAACATGCATTCTAGAGTGTAGACTTCATTAACAAAATAACATTGTATCTAATAGAGTATTGCTCACCAAAAATCCTAGCAGCGCTTTATAGCCAGTCTGTAAGTCTGAGACATGTACGCTGTCCGTTTACCTCAGACTTTAAGGTCAGACGAGCCCAACAAGATCATCTAGTCTGACCTCCTGCACGTTGCAGGCCACAGAACCTCACCCACCCACCCATATAATAGATCCTAACCTCTGGCTGAGTTACTGAAGTCCTCAAATCATGATTTAAAGACTTCAAGTTGCAGAGAATCCACCATTTACATTAGTTTAAACCTGCATGTAACCGGTGCCCCATGCTGCAGAGGAAGGCAAAAACCCCCAAGGGTCGCTGCCAATCTGAGAAACCACCTAGGTGAAGGTTTCAGTATGTCTCTCTGCACTCCAAGCCTTTGTTTTTATTCAGAAACAGTACATCTGCTGCTGCTTGTTTCTTCTTGTAAATTTCCTCTTAGATTTCGCAATCTCTCTGCCCCAGCTCAGTATGCACATAGCCATACAATACACAAATAGCCATACCTGGAGATGTCAGTTACCTCTGCCTCAAAGGAACATTTTTGTGGTATGTCTCCTCCTGGTGACCTGCCTTAACTCCAGGACTTTAAGAACATATTTTTCAGTGTAAATACTCCTTAAATATTATCCGTATGTACATTTCACAATGATTAAGATGCCCAGCGGGCAGCGATGTCTTGGTGCATACCTCACATGCAGCTTTGGTAAACTATTATGCAGATATCCAACCCAGGGGATCCCTGTAAAACCCTATGTACCCCTTGTGCCTTCTGCCAGTTGGGACCAAGGGATCCCTAGGTCACAGGTGTGTCATATGTAGGACATGGAAGGTAATTTTTCCACTCTCTTCAGCCCTGATGAGGCCTCAGCTGAAGTACTATGTCCAGGTTTGGGTGCCACACTTTAGGAAAAAAATGGACAACCTGGAGAGAGTCCAGAGCAGTGTTCCCTCTAATTTTTCCCACTCATGTGCGGAATGAATTTTGTTATGTGCACCAATATGGGCGTGATATGTGACACATCACCTTCCTATTGGTGCATGTAACAAAATTCATGGGGTGGGGCCAAGGGGTTCGGAGTGTGGGAGGGGGCTCAGGGCTGGGCTAGAGGGTTGGGGTGCAGGGGTGTGAGGGCTCCAGCTGGGGGTGCGGGCTCTGGGGTGGAGCCGGGGATGAGGGGCTCAGGGCTGGGGCATAGGGTTGGGTGCAGGGGTGAGGGCTCTGGGGTGGGGCTGGGGATGAGGGGTTTGGGGTGCAGGAGGGTGCTCTGGTGCCTCTCCCCGCCGTGGGAGCTCTGGGGCTGCAGGATAGGTGCCCCTCAGCAGGTCTGGGCCGGCATAGGGCTGCTCCAGCTGCGCCTGGATCCGCTCCGGTTGGCTCGGGCCACGCCATTCCGGGGTCAGGCCGCGCTGTTGTGGCAGGTCTGGGCGCCCTGGCTGTGGCAGTTCCAGGTTGCAGGCTCAGTTGGGGCCAGGGGAGGGGTGCCCCAGCAGGTCCCTGGGCAGGTTCCTTGAGCGCCTGCACGGCGCTAAATAGGCTGTTGCGTGGCCGCGCAGCTTACAGGAAACTTAGGTCCAGAGGAGAGCAACAAAAATTATAAAAGATTTAGAAAACCTGATCTAAGAGGAAAACTTAAAAAAACCAGGATACGTTTAGTCTTGAGAAAACAGGCTAAATGGGTGGGACCTGAAAACAGGTTTCAAATATATGGGAGATACTATGAAAATAAGTAGACCCTTCTGAAAGAGAAATACAGTATCGTTGAAGTTTCATATCTGTTTGTCTGATCCATTGCAAATTTTGTACCCTCTCTGCCTATTACTCCCTCCTTACCCCCCCCCCCCCCCCCCCCCCCCCCCCCCCCCCCCCNAGAGACTGCATGCAAAATGTCAGATGAAATGAATCTTTTTCTGTGGAAGCTGATGGGTGGACAGTTAACAGCTACTTTTTAAAAAGAACAGGAGTAATTGTGGCACCTTAGAGACTAACAAATTTATTTGAGCATAAGCTTTCGTGGGCTACAGCCCACTTCTTCGGATGCATAGAATGGAACATACAGTAAGAATTCTATGCATCCGAAGAAGTGGGCTGTAGCCCACGAAAGCTTATGCTCAAATAAATTTGTTAGTCTCTAAGGTGCCACAATTACTCCTGTTCTTTTTGCTGATACAGACTAACACGGCTGCTACTCTGAAAGTTACTTTTTAGAATTTCTTCACTCCACATCTTATTACTCTTCTCATGCTTGCCTGGAAGAAAGAAGACTTCTATCCTTGGAGAATATAACTATGCTTTAAATTGTCTACAGTACGTTATAAAGTAATAACTCATGTCTCTGGAGTAAACTGGCAGGGGTGGGCATAGGAAGCGGGAGCCTGAGATCTCAGTGGCTAGAGGAAAAAGAAGGAAACTGATGATAATCTCTGATCCCCTTCTGTGATGTATTGCGGGGTAAGTGTTTTCTAAACTGGACATGTGATTGTAAGGGGGCTGATATGAGGAAATTCTGGAGAGATAAGGTGGGTGAGGTAATTTCTGTCATTGGACTAGTTTCTGTAGGTGAGACAAGCTTTTGAGCTACGAAGAGCTCTTTGTCAGGTGCTGAGAATTAAGTGGAGCAGTGATCTAAGGGGTTAAACTGGTAAGCTGGGGAGTATTGCTTCTTTGGAAGCAGTGAATCAGTAAATATTGCAGGTGCCCTGCAGACCAGGGATTGGACACTCCAGGGAGATGCACGGAAGGCTGAAGGGATGGGGTGTGTCTGTTGCTAACCTGTAGAATGACAGCCGGGCCTGTGAGAGCTAAAGGGCAGGGCTGGTTGCCATGGCTGCTGGAGTTGGGGAGCTGACCCCTATCAGGCAGACACAAGGCTTCCTCACACCAAAGATAGGTGGTAGTGGGTACACAACCCTGGGTACCCCTTGGAAGCATCACAACACCTCAGAATTATATTAGCTTTTTTTGTAATTGCATCACATGGTTCATGTTCACATGAGGAAATTCTTATAATAATGGCGAGGGAAGGAGGGTGAGCATGAGGTGCAGTGCCTCGGACAGGTTGCTATCAGTCCTGCCCTTTCCTTTTTTTCCCCATCCACCGGGAGAGTCAGGGGCTGTTGGTCCATTCACTGACTCCCTCTTTTCCACTGCCTATTTGTCATTCCCTCCTGGGGCCATCCTCCCTCCTTCACTTGAGAGGTCCCTTTTCTATGTCTCCACTAGGAAGTGGGAGGGGGGGGAGACTTGTGGGGGGAGGGAAGAGAATAAAGGTAACATAGTGTTTATAATTTTTATATTTGAGTCCCATATTGTTGTGTTCAGCTGGAACCTCCTGAATGTTCGTTGTAGTTGGAGTGATCGCTGCTCTTTTTAAAGGAGTTATAAATCAAGACTCTGTGGAATAATTGGACTAAATTCTAATGCAACAACCCTAAATTCCTCAACATTAATATTTTTTATTACTGTGTAATATCCTGCATTCCTATCCCCTTCACATGCACTATGGCTCACAGTTGACAATACTAATTGGTGTAAAGTTCATTGATATTTTTAAGGATAGGATTTTTTGTTGTGCTCTCCAGGTGGCCTGGCTCCACTCCACAAGCCTTGGCTCCTATGATTTTCTGCAGTCTGCCTGGTTCAGAACCACCTCTCCCCTTTGTCCCTGTGTATGTCAAGGATGGAGGGGCCTGGCTTCAGAAGCTTATCTTTCCAGGCAGCCCAGCTTCTGGTTGTCCTACTGGACTTCATCTCTGGCTCTCCAACTTCTTCCTGCCTGTTGCCATGGACGCTGTCCTCACTGTAATCCACTTAACTTCCCCTGCAGGGAACACTAGAGACCCAAAGGCCACTGCAGTCAGGGAGACAGAAAATACATTGATGAGCACCTGGCTACAGCAGAATGGGAAATTGTGAAGCAAAAATGCAGAATTTTGTGGCATCTCCCCCCCGAAAAATGCCATGGCCAAAGAATCAGAGTCTACAGAGCTCTGATTGAGATGATTGGGAATGTTCTCATCTCTTAAAGCTGTTGTTTGATGCTCTGTATGTTCTCAAGAGAGTATCGGTACTTTGGTTGGCCAAGCAAAGTGAGGTCTAACAATCAATTTGATGGCATTTTTCTGTCTGATAAATTTTGAAGGCTGTATCAGTTCAATTCCAAAGTTTCAGGGACTGTTTATGGTTTATTACAACATGTAACCCACTAACCCCCATTTTTGCCCTATGACTATATGGTTGTTAACGGGCCTCTTTGCCTTGAAAGGAATCTTAGAATATGTGCCAGTTCTACCTTGTGTTTAGCTGTGACACTGAGTACTTTTCCCAGACCTGAAGAAGATCTCTGTGTAGCTCGAAAACTTGTCTCTCTCTCCGCAACAGAAGTTGGTCCAATATAAGATATTACCTCACGCACTTTGTCTTTCTAACATCCTGGGACCAACACGGCTACACCACCACTGCATAGGGACTGTTCTTAGCATCAGTAGGCAGAACTCTGTTGATTTTGGTAAAAACTTTGAACGCGGAAAATGGGGGATACATGAAACCTCTGGCTTCTGATGAGCAGATCCAGCTGCTTCAATCACCTCTGTAATTGTCTGTAGACCAGTTGCTGGCTGTCAACACATTCCAACATAATATACCCATCCATCTCAGCTGTGCTGATTCTCCCAATATAGTTTCTAAAAATGTGGACATCTTAAAAGACTTCCCTCACAAACAGAAACCAAAGAAATGAAAGTGGTGGTAGAGAGGAGGGAATGGGGGCGCGCACAGTGCTCATGGCATGGAGAGAAGGGGGAAACGGGGACCTTGGCATGAGGAGAATGGGGGAGGTGGGAACACACCAAACCTATGGCATGGAGGAACAAGGGGGAGATGGTATAGTGTGAGGGGGACATGAAGGACAAGTGCCTGGTATGTGGCAAGGGGAAAATGCAGGAGGCATACAAAACCCCTGCCATGGTGGAGGAGGAGGAATGAGGGGTACACAACTCCTGAGCGGGAGGGGCGGCGGCAATAGGGGAACCTGGTATGTGCAATGTGCTCAATCTACAGAAGCAATAAAGTGTATAATCCTCTAGTTACCCTTGAGTCATATTTTCAAATTATCTTCACAACGGTAAGGACTAGAAATGCTTTTTTTAAATGAAAGCTGACATTCTGGTGCTTAGTTCTGTGGCAGCAGGTGAATTCAGTTCTTGTGGAATACATGGAATTCTGTTTATAAAGGCTCTCAAAAAGAATGGATTGGTGGTGCTTGGTTCTACCTCTGATATTTTAGTGAAACTTGTACAAATGGAGACTTGAGTACAAGTGCCTGTTCATCAGTTTCATGTCAGCTGGACTCTACCAAAGCTGACAGAGCTGTGCAACATCCACTGCTATGTGCGGAGCAATTTAATAATCAAGTATTGGGCTTTTGAGGGGGCGGAGGAGGCGTGAGTATTGGGAAGTAATTTCACCATCTCCTGCTGCTTCCAGAGTGGTGCTATTAAATAGTGTTTGCAAACAAGAAACTGGATTTTGACTTAACATGTTGACACCACTCTTCTTGTGAACGTAAGATAGTTATCAGTGAAAGTAGAGTAGTCACCTGTGACGGGTTGGATCACAGAAACCCCCTTGGGAGCTGCCACCTGATGTGCAAAGGCTACCTCTGTTCCTGTTCTCCCTGACAGCTCAGTGGCTTCAGCTCCCTGTCTTGGTGAAGCCAGACACACCCGTCTGCTCCAGCCCAGACTCAGGGTCTGAATAACCTGTCCCAAAGCTGCAGGTTTACCTGAAAACAGCTCACAGAAGTGTGCTTGCCTTTAGCACTCAGATGCCCAATTCCCAATGGGGTCTAAACCCAAATAAATCCGTTTTACCCTGTATAAAGCTTATACAGGGTAAACTCATAAATTGTTCGCCCTCTATAACACTGATAGAGAGATATGCACAGCTGTTTGCTCCCCCAGGTATTAATACATACTCTGAGTTAATTAATAAGTAGAAAGTGATTTTATTAAATACAGAAAGTAGGATTTAAGTGATTCCAAGTAGTAACAGACAGAACAAAGTAAGTTACCCAGCAAAATAAAATAAAATGCGCAAATCTATGTCTAATCAAACTGAATACAGATAATCTCACCCTCAGAGATGCTTCAGTAAGTTTTTTCTCAGACTGGACACCTTCCAGGCCTGGGCACAATTCTTTCCCCTGGTACAGCTCTTGTTCCAGCTCAGGTGATAGCTAGGGGATTCTTCATGATGGCTCCTCTCCCTCTCTGTTCTCTTCCACCCCTTTATATATCTTTTGCATAAGGCGGGAATCCTTTGTCCCTCTGGGTTCCCCCACCCCTCACTGGAAAAGCACCAGGTTAAAGATGGATTCCAGTTCAGGTGACATGATCACATGTCACTGCAAGACTTCATTACTCACTTGCCAGCACACACATATACAGGAAGACTCACAGGTAAATACAGCCATCTGCAGAGAATGGCTCTGGTTAATGGGAGTCATCAAGATTCCAAACCACCATTAATGACCCACACTTTGCATAATTACAAAGGCCCTCAGAGTTATATTTTATATTTCTAGTTTTAAATACAAGAGTGGTACATTTATACAAATAGGATGATCACTCAGTAGATTATAAGCTTTGTAATGATACCTTACAAGAGACCTTTTGCATGAAGCATATTCCAGTTACATTATATTAACTTATGTTTTTATAAAACTATTCCAATTACATTATATTCACTTATTATCATGTTTTTATAAAACCATATAGACTGCACAATGTCACACCACCATTATAGAATTTCATTTGGAAATTGTGGAGGAGAGTGAAGACTGAGTTGTAGAAGAGGGAGGAGGGGGGAAAAAAGAACAAAGGGGAGGTTTATATGACATCAGGAGTTATAGGAGGGGGGATAGACAGGTATAGGGCAAGAAGAATTGTGAGCCCTTAGTGTAGACTCACTTCTTTAAAGTTACTGGTAATGAGACATTTGGTATCAGCACCCTTTTAGTGTGAGGAAGTTGAGCCAAGGCACTCGGGAGAATGATGGTACCCTTCAGCATTGTGTATAATGCAGGGCAAGAAGGAGAGCAGTCAGCAAGGCCGTAATTTCAAAATCCCTTTAATACTGGAAGGGACCAGCTGCTGTCCACAGTAAATAAACCCTTAGGGCTGCTCTCTGCCCACAGTCCTGCTCTGGAAGATGTATCCTTTTGCAGAGCTTGTGTGCAAAAAATAAAGATTAATCTTTGCATTTGTAATCCAGTGCAACCAAAATTACAAATACAAGAACAAAAGAGCTCACTCAACAATATCATGTGTCACTTCAGAGGAGAATCATCTTTTCCTCTCCTTGGCTGTCCTTTTCTTCTTTTTGGCTTGGAGTGCTCCCTAGATTGTGTTCCTGTGGTTGTACCTCTTTGCACCAAGGTTATTCACAAGCGGGGGTTTCTTCACCTGGTGGACCCTCACTTGTCCATTAGGCACCTTTGGACTGTGTTCCTTCAATAGATGTTCAAACAGTTATTCTCTCTGTTCATGTGCTTTAGGTCCTTTTTGGGCAGCCTTCTCGTTTTAATGTTTTCAGGATCTGTTTTCATCTCACACAACTTTTTGATCAATTCCCTTTTTCATCAATTCAATTTCCTTTCAATTTTTCCCCTTGATGCTCTCTCTCCTGTGCATCAGTAGATTTTATTTCCCTCTACTTCCCTTCTTTAATAGTGCTCCCATGCCCAGGTCTATTTTTTTCTTCTTCTCCTGACCTGATACCTTTCCTATTTTCCTTCTTTAATCCTTCTCACTTCCTACTTTTATTCTCTGCTAGCTCATCATATAGATTCTTCTCCTTCCTCCGTCTTATCTCTCAACTGCCCTTCAGGTTAATTCTGAGCCCCTTCCCCAGCCTGAGCTGCTCTCTCATTAGCTCTCTCTCTCCCCCAAGACAGTATTCTATGCTGCTGTATCACAGTTTTAGCAGGTGCTAGTGCAGGGGTCGGCAACCTTTCAGAAGTGGTGTGCCGAGTCTTCATTTATTCACTCTAGTTTAAGGTTTTGCGTGCCGGTAATACATTTTAACGTTTTTAGAAGGTCTCTCTCTATAAGTCTATATTATATAACTAAACTATTGTTGTATGTAAAGTAAACAAGGTTTTAAAAATGTTTAAGAAGCTTCATTTAAAATTAAATTAAAATGCAGATCTTATCAGTTTAGTGCAGTGGTTCTTAACCTGGGGTGCACACAGGGCTTTGGAGCTGGGCTCCGCTCCAGCTCCAGGCAAAAACCTGCAGCTCCGCTGCTCTGGCTCCGCTCCAAAGCCCTAGGTGCATGCACCCCCTGGGGGTGCGAGATGCCCTTTCTGGGGGTCAAGTATCAGAGGGGTAGCCATGTTAGTCTGGATCTGTAAAAAGTGACAAAAAGTCTGACGAAGTGGGTATTCACCCACGAAAGCTTATGCTTCAATACGTCTGTAGTCTATAAGGTGCCACAGGACTCTTTGTCGCTTTTTTCTGGGGGTGCGAGACATGCGAAATTAGAAGGTAAATCATCGAAAACACAAATTAAGCACAGGCACATAAGTACAAGTACTTTGTTTCATCAAACCTATGTATTAACATTATACATGTTTTAACGATTACTGTAATATACAAAGTTTTTAAGTTTTCAAGTTTTTAAGCTAATTGTAGTGTAATTTTTGATAAGGGCTGCAGAGCCCTAGGCTGGCTGCCGGTACCCCAGGCCGGCAGGAGGGCTGAGCAGGGCCGGAACCCCAGACCAGCAGCGAGGTGAGCGGGGTCGGCGGCTGGTATCCCAGGCCGCAGCAGGCTGAGCGGGGATGCCGGCCCGCAAAGCCACTGCCGGCCGGCGGTTCCGTTCACTTAGGCCGGCAGCAGGCTGAGCGGGCCCGGTGGCCGAGACCCCGGCTGGCAAGGGGCCGGCGGCCGGAACCCCAGACCAGCAGCCGGCTGAGCGGGGCCGGTGGACAGAACCCCAGACCGGCGGCGGACTAAGCAGCTCGACGGGCTAAGCGGCTCAGCCCGCTGCCGGTCTGGGGTTCTGTTCGCCGGCTCCTGCCAGCCGGGGTCCTGGCCGCCGGCCCCGCTCAGCCTGCTGTCGGCTGGGGGTTCCGCTCACCCAGCGGGCTGAGCAGCGGGCTGAGCGGGGCCGGCGGCCGGGACCCCGGCTGGCAGCAGCGTGCCAGTAAAAATCGGCTCATGTGCCGCCGGTTGCCGACCCCTGTGCTAGTGCAAGGGTCAAGATTACGACACCAGCGGCCACTCCCTCAAGCATTGAGGGTAATATCATAGTGTTTTCCCCAGGAATTGAAATAAGTGGGAATGCTCGAATTTTCAGGAAGAGTTGGAAAATGACTAAATTGGCAACACTGCACTAGTTGACGACTGGGGGGATGTAGGGAATGCTCGTGCTATCTAGCATCTCCCATCCGTTTAACTGATTGGTAATAGTCCCCAGGTAGAAAGTGTGCTTTCTTCATAAGGTAGTTGGCAGGTTTTAGTTTCTTGTATGGGGCATGCCTTGGAGAACGTATTACTATTCACCATGTGTTATCCTCATCTGAGGCTATTCTTCCCAACTGCTATTAGTAGTTATGCGGTCAGTCTTTTGATAATTAGACAGAAGCAGGGATTTAATAATTTTGAGGAAAGCCTCAACATAGCCTTTGTAGAGGAAGGTCTGATGGCCAGTGTCCATAGCTCCTGCTGTATCCTAAAGCTGTTTGGAATAATCACTGGAATGGGTTCAGCCTAGGCAATGGGACAGCTACATGGAAGAGTTCCTGCCCGGCATCTCTCTTGAGGGATCTTAAGAGACCTCTTAAGGGGTCTGTGTTAGCAGCCACTAGAACTGTATCCTGTAGCCACCCATCTGCTGTTTGTGAAGTGGTGGCTTCATTTGAATCCTGCAGGGGTAACGTTAATGAACTCTAAATCCTTCAGGCTGCTCCACAGTACCCGGTCTTCACATCTGAGCAGCTGCTACTGCCCTTTTGTCTGACTGGGATGCTGCTGCAAGAGTTTAAGAGTTTGCATATGCTTGGTCCGTGTTTTAATTTTTGCTTTTGGTAGGGTGCCTGCCTCAACAGGAGGAAGGTAACCAGGGTATTTTTAAATCTGCAGTTCACATATGTCGCTATGTGCTCTTGTTCCTGAGGTTGTAGTTACCTCTGAGTTCCCACAATGTGTTTTTGGCCTGTGCTGCAGTTACGTTGTCATTTTACTGGCTGTATAACTTGACCATAGAACTTTTCAACCCAGTGATCCAGATAATGCTAGTTAAGCCTTGGTCTCTAGATGCCACATAGTCCTTTCAAGAGGCCAATCTGACAAAATGAAATACAGGCTACTGTCTTTCTGGGTCTGTGAACTGTGCAGCACAATGCATTGTATAGCCCAGAAGGCAGCACAGTGCTTATTGAGCTGATGCAACATGTGGAGCATGCAGTTTGGTTGTGTCACCATCTCCTGCTTCTAATGGCAAGAGAGTCAGCGTCATCTGAATCTCTTGGAGAACATTACATGCAGCGGAAGACCAGCTTAAGTGCATGCAGGCAAAAAAGAGGAGGAGAAATGGGGTGGCTTTGTGGTTAGGGTACTAGACTGGGCCTTAAGAGATCAGGGTTCAGTTCCTGGCTCAGTCACAGATGATCTTGTCACAGTCACAGTCTCTACGCTTCGGTTTTCTGTATATAAATTACAGGGGTATTAGGATAAATTAATTAATGTTGATGATTGTTCATTCGTTAATCATTGATGATCTCAAATAGTATCGTGATGGAGGCCATATAATTACGAAGTCAGCATTTGCTCACTTCCCTTAGAGAAGCTCTGGTGCTGCTTGGTTGAGGGAGCGTGAAGCAGGATATGAATGCGAAACAGCTTACCATGGGCTGCTGCTTCACACTTTGTCCTCTGTCAGAGGCCATGAAAGCTGCAGGAGAGCAGCCACGCTTGTATGACAGCATGCATTTCCTCCAATACATTGCTGACAGCATGCCGCTTCTCCAAACCACACATGCAGTGTATCTCATGCTGGCAAATCAGTTTGCCAAGGCTGACCTGCTGTGCATTAATGGACCTGTAATCTGATCCACCCCCCCCCACCTCCCCCTTGGAGCTGTCTGTTGCCAGTTGTATTGCATCCTTTGCTGCTCAGCAAAGTTCTGCCATAGCCTTTTTTTGTTTGGGAGGGGAAACTGCTTGGCCCTGGATGTTCTAGATTTGACTGTAGCCAGCAACTTCTGGACATCCTCATCTTCCAGGTGGGCGAAGCATCTTTTCAGAGGCAGGAGTCAGTAAGTGCCTCTTCAGATGTATTTTTGACCTTTCTCAAACTTCTGTGAGTGTCTGCTGTTCCATCCTAGGTAGCTGTGGGAGTGATTGTTGTCTGCGTCCATTGCCTCACAACGGAACGTGCTTACCTTGACAACGTTGTACAGTGCTGATGAGCAATTCTCCAACTAACTCAGGCTGTTGAGACTGCTCACTCAGGTGTATCTATATCACTCTCACCTCATTTATGTCCTTGAAATGGTTTTTCATATGTGTGATACCCAGCTGTTTAAGGTCAAAACCATAGCTAGCCATCTGCTGACATATTGGACAAATTACCCATGTGTTTCAGGGTTGAAATAATCCCACATCCAGTATCACCTTGGTCCTTCATCAAGTGCTGTGCTCTGTTCTGCTAGTTGTCTATATAGTGCTGGAACACTAAAGACAGCCCTGTGGGAATTTTAAGCAGTACCACTACTGCTCTTTGGAACCTCTCCTGTTCCACTTCTGTAGTGCCCTCTTCTGTCTGCCCCTGCTTGGTATGCAGCACTGCAAGTATGTCAGCCATGAGAGAACCTACTCTCTGCCTGCTAGTACCAACTTTTGTGATAACTCCATAGACAGACCATTGGACTTTTCTGTTTTTTTTCCCCAGAAGTAATTATCATATGCACTCTCTATTTCCTTTAACTCTTCCCCTTCGTGATCTTTCCCACTTTGAAAACTATGCCATGATGAGTCATCCAAAGTGGAACCCTCTTCACTTACACTGGAGGGTTCTATGTTCTCCTGTGGTTGATCAGGAGCCTGCAGTACATCCTCTGTAGTGATGTTCCCCTTTTTCCAGGCCTTGGCTTCCTGCTTTTAGCAGTCCATTTGTCCAAAAAAGACTCCTGTGCATTTATGGATTAGTCTTGTTGTCAGGGATGAGGAAGATGCTATCTATGCTGGTGGTGCTTAAGTCAGGGCCTCTTCTGGTCTTCTCCACAAGTCATAAAAGTATTCTGGCAGACACCTTTCTTCTAGCACTATGAATGTATCCCATGGTTATGCTGATAATCAGACCAAAAGAGGAATCTTACAAGTGGGAATGAAACATAGTAGGGGGCTAGACTTGCTGTGGATGTTCTCCTAACCTCTGGAAAGAGATCCAAAGCAGACTACCCTGTGATCTGATATATCCTTCCCGATTCGAACTGTGCACTATTGTGGTGCTTATATAACCAATTGTGAGCAAGATGTTTGTTTCTAATCCAAGTGCCTCTAGGTAGCACAATAAACATGATAGACCACTTGAATGGAAATGTTTCCATACATAGCCAGCCAAGAGCTTCTGCCAGAAATTGTGTCTGGGTTAAAAATTAATGTTGTACATTGATTTTTTTTTTTTAACTACAGCTCTATTGATTTGTAGATCTTCAGTGTTTTCTCCTTTCTAATTGGAATGTGAATGGTAAATTAGAATACACAGTAGCTGGGAAGTGTGGTATTAATGACAAACAAATCTTAAATTACTATCCCCTGCCATTCTGGCAATCTGTTTTTAAAAAAAAGTTGAATAGTTTGGGACCTACAAACTTAGTAAAAGGAGGAGTTTAATTGTCGCATTTCTGTGTACTTGCACTGGAGCATGTTGCTTATATTTCTGAATCTCAGATATACAAAACTTTGTTTAAACTGGTCAGGTGATATTTTTCTTAAATGATTTTTGTCTATGTCTACAGGCTTATTGTCATGCTATTTCCACCACAGGTTCTGCTGTCTGTCATTGTTTGTGGAAGGAATTTATCCATTTTTGGAAGTCCACCAGACAGGGAAAGATGTGGGGAGACCCTCGACTGGCCAACAGAATGGTCCCTTTCCGGTAAGCATTTGGATTTGGAGTTTATATGTCAAGGCTCTTAGGTGAAACGTTAACAGTAACAGGGGCTATGGGGCTCCCTTCTCTGTTTACTGTTTGTCATTACTCACTGCACATCTTGCTATTGTGAAACTGTTTTTGGGTGAGCTATATGACCACTGTGGAGCAACTCTCAGTGGCTCAAACTGCCTGTTTTCTAGCCACACGTAATGTTCCAGCTTCCTGTCAATTCCTGCTAGTTATTTCTTCAGCAAAGATAGCTGCTTCCAGCATTTCGGCTTCTCCTCCTTGCCCCTTTGCTGAACATACACTTAAATTTAATGTAGCTATTTTTAGCTAAGGTGTTAATACACACCTTACTTTGACTCTAAGGAGTTTTTAAAGATTATCATGTGGATCCTGTTGGATCTTGGTTTTAACATTTCTTGGTTTCAAACATATCTGTAACTTCACGGCCTTTAAGGTTGCTTGTTTGTAGTGAATGTTTAGGCTACTTCCACACTATTGAGAGAGAAATCTGAGGGAGTACAGCTCAGAATGTGGAATGTACAATAGCAAGACACTTGTGAATGTCACTGTAACACTCCTTACACTCAACCGAGAAGTACCAACACAATGGAATGTTTCCCTTGCTTGCATTCCTCTGGCTGTCATTTAGACCCTATGTTGATATCGGGACACTGAAATTAGAAAAAGAGAGGTATCAGGAGCTAGGCTATTTCACTGTTTAATCACTAGTACTTAGTTCTTTCGTTATCCTTGTTAACTCGCTTATTTGTCCCTCTGAATGAATCTGCTGAGTGTACTTTCTCACAACAGAAATTTACCCCACAGGGTTCTGAGGTAATGAGAATACTTCTGCTGTTTGAGTCAGTAACAAGTAGATTGCCAAGAAATCATTTCCCTCCTTACCGCTTTATATATGAGTAGCTGTATGTGATTTTATTTTACTCTTGAACTAATACTGTTCTGGCTGATTCTAGATGATAGTGCTTTCCTGGTGTTTTTTTTCCAGTTGAAAATTAACCAGCAGCATTCTTTCAAGTGTTGGAGAATTCTTTATTTCCCCTTGATCCAAATTATAACAATTGTTTTGCATTACTGCTTTCAATATATCCATAGACAATTTGACTAAATTCAAATATGTCATCTCCCATGTTCATGGGTGAGTGCTTCTATCACTGTGAACTTTAAGGTGAACTTGATTTGCTAAGATTGCCAAAGAGGAGGTGTCTACTGATTTATCAGGATTTGGGATTGTTCTTTAAAGATTCTTGCTCTATTTCTGTTTACCTTTTTAAGTTTTTTAAAAATGGTGGGAGTCAGAGTTGGCTAAAATGAGACAGATTGTTCCATCCCCATAAAACCTATTAGTTACGAAACTACCTCTTGAGAAAAAACCTCTTTCTGAGTCTCACTGTGCATAGAGAACTAGAACCTATGGCTTTAGCAACATAAATTAGGTGCAGTTGCTGGGAAACTAGTATGACACAAGCAAGCTACATAGTTTTGAACACTTGACCTGTTCCTAGGAACCTCTGAGCCACTCCCAAACTCTCATTGAAGTCAGCGTGAATTGAGAGTGCTCAGCATCTTGCAATATCAGGCAGGCCCTAGAAAAGAGGACAAACTGTTGTTGCATAACATACTAATGGAGATGACTAGGTAACCTCCACCTCATGACCATTTAGGAAGTTAACCGTTCGTATCAGTGCTAAGAGAACCAAAGCAAAAATGGATCCCTCCAGAATGGGGCTAGTGATGCTTAAGCAAATACACCACTTGGAGCCTCACCTGGCTCCCTAGCTGCGTATAGTGCAGGACTGTGTGGCTTGCTACCATCATTAATCCATTAATATTGCAGGATTTCCCTGTTGAGTGCTTCTGGAAATTGTGGTGAAATGGGAGCACACAAGTTTACTATTTCACATCTGTTGTATGCTGCATCATCTTAAGTTGCCAAACGTCAATGCCTTCTGTGGATCTTAGAGCTTAGAGAAGAATGTGCTTCTGTGTAGAGTTCAGACTCTAAGCATGTTATGAATAATACTGTCTTTATTTCTACAGTGGGAGCCAAGAAGAAAGGTTTGCTCCCGGGTGGAACAGGGAATACCCTCCTTCCCTTGATAGTCTTGCTCAAGAAAGACACTCTGGCAACTTCTCTGGCAGAGAATCACTTCCTTTTGATATCCAGGCACTGTCAGGCCTTCTCAATCCTCAGTTTGCCAACAGAGAGGAAGCTTCTTTCACCTATGGAGCTAGAGATGGACCACGGAGTGATTTCAGAGGTGGAGAGGGTCATCATGATTTCAGGAGCAGAGACTTCCCACCTTCTGACTTTCAGAACAGAGACGATTCACAGTTGGACTTCAGGGGCCGGGAACCACCCTCTTCAGAATTTAGGGGCCGGGAACCGCCCTCTTCCGAGTTTGGGGGCAGGGAGATGTACTCTGGAGATTTCCAAGAGAGAGAGGGGCCGTCTATGGACTTCAGGGGTGGGGATGTTCCTTCTATGGATTATAGAAATAGGGAGGCAAGCCGTATGAGTTACAGGGACAGGGAAGCGCATACCATGGACTATAGGGGCAGAGAGGACCTCCCATCAGACTTCAGGAGCAGGGGTTCATTTGATCTGGACTTTAGAGGTAGAGATGGAGCCCATTCAGACTTTAGGGCAAGGGACATGCCTGAGTTACACTATCGGGGCAGAGAGCATTCCTATTCAGACTTTAGAAACAGAGATGTACCTGACGTGGACTTCAGGGGGATGAGTACCTCTGATCTGGACTTTAGGGACAGGGAGACACCACCTTCAGATTTCAGAAATAGGCACAAGTCCCGATCTGATCAGGATTTTAGGGGCAGAGACATGGCTCCTCCTATGGACTTTACAGACAGGGAGATGCCCCCTGTGGATCAGAATCTTATAGATTTTAGGCACAGTCAGTCTACTATACCTTTAACAGACAGAGAGCGATCTGCCTTAAGCACAAACAAGAGAGAAGAGTCTACACGTGATCTTATTCTAGACAGATCTCCCTTTGGCATCCAGAAAGGAGAGTTTCAACATTCAGAGCCAAGAACCAGAGAAGAAGAGTCCCTTGGAGTGGGTCTTGAAATTGAGTCTTCACTAGATTTCCCAAATAGCCGTGGGCCTCTTCAAGACAGAGATGAGCCACCGCCGACCTTTGCGAACGAGCAGCAGCTTTCTGGTACTGAACATCAAAGATCAGATTCTAGTCTTGTGCTAAAGGGTGAAGGTGGTCTGGATTTCCTCGGAAGACAAGATACTGATTACAGAAACATTGAGTACAGAGATGTAGATCACCGGCTGCCAGGAAGTCAGCTGTTTGATTATGAGCACGGCAAGTCCTTTACAGAAGGAAAACCCAGCAAAGATTCTAGGCAGGATCTTCAGGTATGTGGTTTTGTAAAAACTCTGAATGAGCCAAAACAGATCCTTTTTTATTTAAAGTATGAGAAAAAAGGAGGGGAGGGGCAGCGAAGGAGATTTCTGTCCAAATCCTAGGGGTAGCAGTCCTATCCCTCTATACCTACCTTCCGTGAATGCCTTCTCATCCTCTAATTTTCTACTCCCACTCATTCCCTCTCCACCACACATTTAACTTAGTCCAAAGTAATATCAACATAAATAATTCAAGCTATTTTTTTAAATTTCCAAATATCTCCTGCTTTTGGGAGCACAACGAAACTGTATGTTGGCTTGTCCCACTTTTCTTTAAAATCTTTTAGAGCCCATGATTTTTCCAGGACTTTGGCCACTTCTTAGCAGTGATCGAGGGTTACTCTGAATGATATAGCATGTAGACAAGTATTTACTGGGACTAGATTGAAACTTCTTTATGGAATCTAAGTGCATTTGAAATAGCTCCAAGTTTAAAAGGCTGCAACCAGCCAACCACAGCTTGGAGCCATTCTGCTTATGAATAGTGCCCTGCTTTATTTTGTGTACTGCGGACAAGTGTGTCTCCATTGTAAAACTATCTTGATTCTGAACTCAAGGACCAAGATTACAGGACCTGCCCCAAAGATGTGAAACCAAGCAAACTCATTCGGCTAGGAGGAGTGCCTGAAACTGCCACAAAGGATGACGTAAGTGGGTTTTTTTTAATTCCTCCAAAGTTTTAATTCCTCCAAAGTTTATCAAATCTGTAGCAAAAGTATGTAATATCCCAAATGTTGCAAGCAGTTCCCAGCATGGTCTGAAGAACTGAAGAGATTTTTAATTAGAGAAGAAGAGCAACTTTTCTTTTTTTAAACAAAAAATATAAGCAATTGCCAATTTAAAATGTATTTTCAGGCCTTTTGTGTCCAAGAGGTGGGCAGAGTGCAATTTACACCAGCTCATGATTTTTTCCACATGGAAATCCCAGGTTTTAGGGGTGACCACAGTGCTACTTTTTTCTTGTTGTTGAGACTTTGACTGAGAGTAATGTAGAGGTGACACTCTTGCGTGCTCGTAGGTGGGGAAATGTAGTTCACTTTAGCTTGATCACTTAAGCCTGTCTGGTGGGCCTAAGGCTTTTCACTTCGCTGTCTTTCAGGCTGCCTTATATTCCTGTATTACCTCATCTGTATTTACCTTGTAGCCAGAAAGGGAGCTGCAGGCCGCTCCATAGGCAATAGCTGGGGGTGCTAAAATAGTATCCTATAGAGATAGAAAAGACATCTCCTACTACACTTGAGCTTAGTCAAAAAGCCAACACTGGTTGCTAGCCTTCCTCTGTGAGATGGTAGAAAAAGTTACTTCCACAGAGCTCCAATAGTCAGCCCCAGGGTGTATCTCATGGCAGTTCCAGACTGTGGGCCTCTTGCAATGTAGTGCTCTTTAGTTCAGTGATGATGATCAGACTTCTTGAGAATTGTGCCTGAGAACTCATGTGAGGAACTTACTGTGTCCTGAGATAGTGGGATGTTAGAGGAAATAAAGGCCCAAACAATCTCAAAGGTAACTAGTGATCAGTGATTTTAATAGTAATAAATGGCCAGAGAAGTGATTGCAACACATTAAGAAGAAAACATTCTGAATGGAGAGGACATTAAAACCTAAATAACTAAGCTCCATGCATCTGAATTCTGCTGTAACGACAGTTTCTCTCTTTAAAAGGCAGTTCTCAAATGATAAGGGGACTCTGTGGGAGAATATGCAACTTTGTAATGGAGTTCGGAATCCAAAACCTACAGAAGTCTTATGAGAGTGTTAGAGAGCTTTTACTGTACTCTATTTCCTCTATCTTGCCTTCCTAAAGTAGCCTTGGTTTGGTGTGTGCTGTGGAACTAATGTGGACTCTTGGTTTGTCTCTCTAGATTCTCAATGCTTTCCGAGCGCCTGATGGGACACCTGTGAAAGACTTGCGCCTAAAAGATTATAGTTCAGGTGAGAATGTTTTTTCAGTGCTTCTGGTCTCAGGGAGCTGGGGTGGAGTTATCAAAAGGCCTTTATCAGACTGGTGCTCACTTATTCTTTTTATTTAAATTGTTTGATGCCATAATCATAGGTAGTATGGACTGAAAATGCCTATTGAGTCACCCTTGCCGCCTACATGATTGATGGCATCAATCACAGATTTGGTACTTCAGAGGTTAAGCACACGTACTACCTGTGCTCTAGCCATGTGTGAGTGACAGAAAGCAGCTAAGTTATCTGATGAACTCCTTCAGGAGCAAAACCTGTATGCACAGTGGGCAATGTTTGTTCCCAATAGAGGTTGCCTGTTAAATCCTTTTATTTGGCAATTGGTCTTAACCATGAGGCGATTGCCCTCTGGAAAAAATTCTATACAAATAGGCTTCTCATTAGACCTTGCATCACTGACAAATGTTGCTATTTTTGTAATCCCAAGCTATTGTCATACATCCTAGCTATGAAACACAGGTCAAAATGTAACTTTTATTTATATATATATATATATATATATATATATATATATATATATATACACACACACACACACACACACACACCAGATGCTGGATTAGGATGGCTTTCCTCATATCAAAGGATGACTTTTTTCATTTTCCTGGTTCACTTTTTTGTGCTTCTGACATGTATTCACAAGACTTGCAGGGTTCCTTTCTAGGTGGAAAAAAAGGTGTCAAAACAAGGAAGTGCAATGATAGGGAATGAGGGATGATTCTTGAGGATGTTGTTAGAATTACAATAGAAAGAAAAGTCTGGATACAATGGGGAACCATCTGAAAGCATCTCTCCCTGCTCTGATGATACTGAACAGCTTCTGCTCCAAAGTGAATTTTTCATTTTACAAACCCTTAAAAGAAGGAGACTCTTGTGCTTAAAAAAAAAAAAAAAAAGCTAAAGTTTCCATGCTGGCCATTGCATTATACCATTGCTGGTCTGGATTACTTGCTGGATAGTTGTAATGCCTGGGGTCAATGCATTACTTATTTACAATTGAACCAGGAATAAGGGAGTATTTCACGACATGAAAGCTTTAATTGCATCTTTGGTTCTGAGCAGCTGTCAAAGGAGTGATCTCCACCTTTCCACGGTCCCTTGAACAAAAGAATGTCCCATAGTGATGTCACCTGCTTTTGCCTAACAAGCAGGATTCACAGAGGATATGGGTAGTGCCTCTCTGCTCCCTTCCATCCTCCTTGAGTATAACACAGCGTGGCTATCATCAAGCTTATGAAATGAATACAGTGCAACACCACAATTATTGAGCATTATATTTGTACACAGAGACAAGCTGGGTGGGGTAATATGTTTTCTTACCGCACCCATCTTATCTCTCTAATGTCTTGGATCAACACAGCTACAACACTCTGTTTGTACACATACAGACATGGTTCTGTCTGACACTCTTTCTCAGGAGTATGTCGTTTCTTTTCAGTAAAAAATTAATTCCAACCTGGGCTTCTCTTCACAAGTCTTGCAACTCCAATCAATTTGGATGTATAGTTAGGCTTTTGGTAGAGAGCTATTTCCCCACAGTTTCCAAAGGTGTCCAGATGTGGGAGGTAATGTCTGAAGCTGCATGCTGAGGCCTTAATGCCCACAGATGGTCATACCTTAACGCAAGAGGTGCAAATTTCCCTTATACACTGTAAACGAAATGTTTTGTTTCAGTTCTCATGTCCTCATCAGCTTAGCAAGAAATGTATTTGTTGTTGTAAAATAGTAGTAATACTTTTTTGGTGGGGGAAATGGTTGACATTTTAAAAAAGTAGCTTATGTTCTGTGGGCTGATTTGTTCTAATTTGATTGGTCAGTAGCCCTGCTTCCTATTGACTTGTCTGCAGTAGTGCAGAATTATTCATGGTCCACATAACCATACTTTAGCCAGATGCATTGTTTTGACAATCCAAAGATTTGAGATTCAATGCAAAACAAAATCTGTTATTGCAACATGCCTGAGAATTTAAAAACCAGTCAGGAATCTCAGAAGTTATGTAACTTATCACATCAGTAACTTTCCTTTGTGTATATGTGTGACAACAAAATAACTTTCTAAAAATGTGGAAAACATCTTTTCTTGATCAGGTAACTAAAAAGGTGAAAGCTTACTTAAACCCAACTTAAAAAAAGTGAGCTGAGAAACTGAAAAATTGAGCTCAAAGTTTAGTTTTTCTGAAAAGTTAAGTCTGTTTGGAAATAGGGGCCCAATCATGATTGGGACTCAACTACTGCAGTAATGGTGTGTATGCTTAAGTATGCATACAATCAAAGGCAGCATCATGCTGCAAATTTCATTATGGAAGGTGCTAGGTAATACACCTATGCACACCAGCTATATTGATTATTTTGGTGAAAAAAATGACAGTATAGTTCAAAAGAGCTAGTGCTAAGTCCATCTATGCGTGGGTAATACACTTTTCTATGAGTGCAACTTCTGTGTCAACACAGCAAGAACTATATATTATTTTAACGTTATTCATGAGTCTAATTGTGCACTTCATGTTGGCAATGTGTCTTGGAGAGAAGAGGACTGCAGATATTGGGGAAAGGAACTGGCCAATAGCTAATAATGCTCAGTGTGGAATAAATGTCCCATAATTAGTGTTCAGATCAGTTTAATGACAGTTAAGCTCTTTTTATCGTATGCAGGGCCCTACCAAATTCACAGTCCATTTTGGTCAATTTCACGGACATAGGATTTCAAAAATCATAAATTTCATGATTTCAGCTATTTAAATCTGAAATTTCATGGTGTTGTAATTGTAGGGGTCCTGACCTGAAAAGGAGGGGTGTGTGTGTGGCTTTGCAAGGTTATTGCTGGGGGGTTGTGGTACTGCTACCTTTACTTCTGGGGTGCTGCCTGCAGAGCTGGGCCCTCAGTCAGCAGCTGCCACTCTTCAGCCGCCCAGCTCTGAACGCAGCAGTGCAGAAGTAAGGGTGCAATTGTATGGTATTGCCACCCTTATTTCTGCACTGCTGCTGGCGGGGCGCTGTCTTCAGAGCTGGGTGCCCAGCCAACAGCTGCTGCTCTCCGGCTGCCCAGTTCTGAAGGCAGCACAGAAGTAAGGGTGGCAATACTGTGACCCCCCTGCAACTCCCTTTTGGGTCAAGTCCCCCAGTTTAAGAACACTGGTCTCCCCCGTGAAATCCCTATAGTATAGGGTAAAAGCACACAAAAGACCAGATTTCACGGTCCGGGACGCGTTTTTCATGGCCGTGAATTTGGTAGAGCCCTAATCATATTTTGTCACGGTGAGCCTTGCTGTGTGACTTTTTTCAAGACTAGTTTGGCAAAATGTTTTTACAGTAGTTAGTCTTTCTGTGAGATTAGTAGCTTGATTAATTTATTCAGGCTTATAAATATGCATTTTTAAAAATGATGCATGTGCATTAAGGGAAAAACATTTTCATCTCTGGACTTGCTGAGCATGGAACACTGTTTCTGACACAATGGTACATGTTTTTGATGTGCATACGAGCTATCTACCCTTTAGACAGTTTGGCTTAAGAGGCATATAAACAGTAAAACAATTACCTGGATTTAAAAAAAGTAGAGAAACTAATCAAGAGAACTAGCTTAACTGCTATATTATGAGTTCACCTGACTTTAACCCAAACACCCAGGACATTCACAGATACGTGTTAGACATCTAATATTCAGACCAAATATGTTCTACCTTATTACCTTATGGAGTGTTAACTCAGAGCTTTCATATGTTTACGTGGTTAAGGTGGACCTCTAACTTTTGGGCTAATGCGTGTACTTACGTGTTAGAGGTACCAAGAAAATTTGTTCAGACAGTTTTTTTGTATCCCCCTACCATAATTGTGTGTGATAGTGTTATCAAAAATAAGTACATTAATAGTTTAGATTGTTGGCTCTTCCTCTAGCTGTATCTTTTTGGAGGGTATCAGTCTTGCCAGCTCAATTAATGTCTTGAGAATGGTGTCTATAGTTTTTCCTCAAGAGTTACGAGCCATTTTGCTCTGTAAACCCCCTTCTTCTTGTTCTGATGGGAAGTATGTATTCCCAGTCAGAGTGGAAGCTGAGCTACCTTTTTGGTAGATACTAGTGATTTGCTTATGAATAGCCTCGTGAGAAGTGGTTATGTAATTATTGACTAATAGCTCCCTTTTCTCCATTCAGAGTAACTTGATCTCCAGTAGTCCAGCAGGGGTCAAGGTTTTCAAGGACACTTAACCTTGTGTGTTGTGTGCGGTGGAGCTTTTAATCATGTGTGAAATGCCACTGGACCAGTTTTGTCATGTGCTTCGCTTCTTCCCATGTTACTTTCTGTAAATTTGACATGATACTACCACTGCCAGAAAAGTTTGAAGCTCTTCAAGGGATCTCTCATGAATACAACTCTTCACTTTTTTTTAAACCTGCTTGTACTTTAAAACCCAGACATAGCTCCTCCAAACTTTTTTCTTCAATCTTTATTTCTACTTTTCTAGGTAGGGTTTAAACATAAAACAAAAAGACGGAGAAATGATCTTGTGTGTCCATTGTGCACAGAACATTCAGGATCACTGTATGTATGCCCTGCCCACCAGAGGGTGAGGAGCTGTCTTTATTTTAAAGAGCCTTTGGCTGCTGTTATGAGTCATGTTACTTTAAGAAACACTGCACCAGTATTTGCCAAATACAAAGACAACCCAAAGTTATGAATGAGAGCATGAGGTTGGCTATCCTCCACCATCCTCAGCCTTCTGTTCAAGTGAATTGTTCCTCTGGAAACTCTCTGCAGTGGAAAGAGCATGGAAGGGTCTATTTTTCAACTGAGATTCGTGCTAGGGTTGGTACCGACGGTTGGGGAAGCTGTTTAGGGGAAATGAGCCCCAAGGAGAGGTTGCTGGTAGACCTGTGAGGATGTGCCAGCTTACTCTACGAGCGCATCTGGGGAGCCAAGAGGAGTTCTTCCCGGGCTGGGAGACCCTTGCGGAGGATGGACACATTGGCCGAGGTGGAGAACGGAGCGCCCAGAGAGGAGTCCCGTGAAGCGGAGCTGGAGGGATCAGGTGAGCCAGGGTGGAGGCAGTGTTGGTAGAGGGAGAAGTGAGGTCTACAGCAGCCTATTTAAGTACATTTTAAATGATTTCTGCGTAGAAATGTTGGGAAGCAGGGAGACTTGGGGTTTGAATGAATCCGCCCCCTTTTTTTTTTAATCAAGGAGATCCTGTAAATGTTTCCTTTGAGAGCTTTGAGAGATGAAGTGAAGGGAGTTCCTGAGGGCATTGTATAGTGAGAGCTGGGAATACCTCTTTAATTGGGTAGTAATACAGGGCTGGCTTGGGAGCAGGGAGGGGGGCTGACTAGATTTGTATTAGAGGTGGGGAGCATCCCAGAAAAGTATCTGACAACAGGCACTGCTGTGACAGACCTGTGATGCTAAGGGCCCCTATGTATGTGTGATGCAAGAACTGGACAAGGGTGTCATGTAAGGACTGAGCACCAGAGCTGGGGGGGACGGAGGGTGCACTTGTGCCATGATACCAGGGGCATGATCTTAGTCTTCAGAGCAGGGGGGAGACTAGAGAGGTGTCATCCCTACCAGTAGGAGGAGGAGGGACCAGTTGAGTGCAAGTGTCCAATTGTGGAGGATAGGAAATTTGTATTGGCCAATAACAATAGTGCTGTGTAGGGAATTAATGGTATTACCTTACAATGTGCATGACCTCTTTTAGAAACTGCTTGTTAATAGCAGCTGTTCTATTTTATGTTAATATTTTTTGAATAATTTTTGGTTTTGGCGAGTGCCATCAGCACCAAAGACCATTTCCCATTACCTTTTTTCATAGGCGCTGAATCCTTTCCCTCTTTAACCCTTTTGTCTCATTTTTAGTGACCACTGCAGCTCTTTCCCTTGTTGGCGTCCCTTGAGTACTGCAAGGGAATGATATTAATGTAGCCGCTTTCCTTCCCTGGAATCAAGCACACCAATTTGTGTTTGATCTCCAAAGCCCTGCAGAAATGGCCTAGCAGGTGGACAGTGCAGTGCACTGCCGCCGTGTCCTTGGCTCCATTCCACACCAGTTGTTTAACGCAGTTCTTCCTGGTACTTGACCCAGGAATTTAACTTCTCACTCATTCTGGCTAAGCTCTGCCACATTGGCATCCCATTTACGTTTCAATTCGTAGGCTCCACAGGCAAACTAAAAAAGGGATTCTTCCTGGTGCAGTCTATCCCGTATATCAGAGCAGTGGATGGTTAGTGTCAGAAATATTTCAGTAGATGTCTGTTAAAATTTAAAATTGTGTTCTCTATGTAAGGCTTATTCACTTGGTAAAAGCTCATGGTAGGCCTAGTAGTTAACGCCTTGTCAGTGGGGATTTTATATATTTCTTTCTTGGGCTGAGCATCCCACATGTTTGGGCATAAGCTCTCCATTTTCTTCATCCAGGGAGCATGCTAAGGGAGAGTGGTCCCTCTCTTCATTAAAGTAGAGCTCTTGCTTGTAGAGCTCCTGAGGGCTTCGTTGTCCCTTCACTTTGGCATACTTTTTTCCAATATAACCTAATCCCAGATCCCTCATAGCAGCCATGATTGTAGCTGGAGGGACGTGGCAGCCTCCTTAGACTGCTGCCTTGCATCATCACAGCCTGGTGAAATTGCACAAGGCATTGCTGCACCTTCCTGTCCCACCACCTCTCGAAGGCTGCAAGTACCACCACTCTGACACTGCTAGCCCCACAATACCCGTTTTTGCAAGCTCACATACTCCATGTAGCATTGCAAGGCAAGCTGTTGATCTGGGCAGTGGGGATTGTTTGGGAGGAGGTGGGGGGCAGGATCATACTAAACTGAAGCCTTTTGTTGTTTCCTTTCAGGAGTGACTCGACCCCCTCAGGCTAATCCTCTGGAAGTGTGGATTTGTGGCCACACAGTGGTGACCTCACTGTGGAAGAGGGGTTGGTGCCATCCATATGGAGCACGATTAGGGATAGACCCCATCAGGGCTCGTGTATCGTGGTTGGGTACGAAGGACATGCTGTGGGATGAGTTGTTGTCTCTAATACAGTCTGTCGTGCAGAGGGGCGTTTTGCCTGATGTGATAATTATACACTTAGGGGAAAACGACTTGGCTCACCAATCAAGGCTGGGCTTAATCAAGAGCATGAAAAATGACCTTACGACGTTGTGTTCAATGTTTCCCAAGACAAAGATTGTGTGGTCCACTCTACTGCCTAGGACATGGCCAGTGTTAGACAAACCCCCAGGAGTTGTAGAGAAGTCCAGGAAGATGATTATTAAGGAACTCTCTAAATTTTGCAGCATGTTCGGGATCTCAGTTTTAAGGCATGACCAGATTATGTATTCTTCCCCGGAGTTGTTCAGCCCAGATGGTGTTCACCTGTCAGAGATCGGGGAAGGTATTTTCAATGCCAGCCTACGAGAAGCAATTGAATCTTGTTTGTAGCCAGCTAGAGTGGCCAGGACCAAAGCGTTGGTCCTTGCTGAACAGCGACACTGGCTCTTGTTGGTCCTTCCAGCTGGATGGACAATTGGCTTTTGACAAGTCTGCTGCAGTTTTAGGGCTGCAGTGGTCTGCCTCTTCCCAGTAGAAGGCATTCCCTGGCACCTTATCCTCACCCAGGGAGGTGTCTGGGAGGTAGGCAATGGATTGTTGATAGACTCTGTGCAGAAGTACTTGACTAACTGATTAGCCCTGCTATAGAGAGTGATTTATACAACAACCCTGAAATGCAGCAGCAGACAAGGCTGTCCATAAAACCTGTCACAGCTTTTTGGGACACTTTTTTGGAATACAGCTGTGCTCAGCCTTTTCACCTCCCCAGCACAAAATCTGAAACTTCCTAGTCCCTTAATGAGTCAGTACTCTGCCTGCATTAACATTTCTTATTGAATTAGTTGCTTTCCTACATGATTTAGTAAAAATCCCCATCACAGATCGTTTGATAAGTATGAGATGATAAAGTGTTTAGTAGCATTTTAATTCAGGGCTCCTGTTCTGCCCCCACTTTGCCTCATAAGCAGCTTCCAACCCTCTTATGGATTTTTTTATTGATGGTCCCTGCTCTTTATTAGAATCTGGGATATTCTGTATATATACTGTTGTAAGATTTTGTCCTTAATAAAGCTGCAACGTACAACCTTTCAATATTGTGGTTTTTTCCCCCTCCCATGGAATCAAGTCTTTAGGCTGTGACCCTTCACAGCAAGGAGAAGTGTTGTCCCTTTCAGGGTATTTAGCAGCTTTGACTGTTTTAGTCCCTCTAGGCTGAGGGATGATGGAGGGGGTTGGGGTATCTCCAGTGAAGGGGCGAGAGGGGTCAACCCCTCATGCCTCTTTGAACTTGGTCATTTCTGTATGCCCTCTCTCAAAGGATGCACTGGCTGTAGTTTAAGGATAAAATTGTTTTAATCTGTATGATATATTATGTTTGCCTTCATATTTCTAAAAGTTTTTGGTATCTCTTTTGGCATCCGTGCTTTTCTGTTGGTGCAGCATTGTTGTTTGTTGTATTTTGTGTGTGTGTGTGGTGCTACCCTTTCAGTACAGAGGGGGCAGTAACTTATTTTATCATTAATAAAGTGGTAGATTTTTAACTTTCCAAGAGTTTGTGGTTTTGTATTCTCAGTCTACAGTGGTGGGGAATAGGACCTGATTTATTTACTTTTTTATATTTTATTGACCTTCCTTTCCTTCAAAATAAGGGGAGAACAGAAAAGAAGGCAAAGGAACAGAAAGATAAAGGAATGGGAGGGGAGTAAAGGGGGTGTATGGAGGGAACTGGGGAGCAACATCTCAGTTTTTGGACAAGATTTCTGTTATAACCTGTCATCCAATACCAGGAAGCAATCTTTTCTGCCCCCTGCCCTTCCATCCAACTCTTCATGGCTTTAAAGAAGTCTGTCTTATTTACATATGACTTATGTAGCACACAGGTTTAGCAGAGAAATTCATATAAACCCAGAATACATCAAATGCTAAGAACTTTTTTCCTGTATATTCTGAATTCCAGTCCCACCATGTGCTGTACTAGTGATTCCCTGTTAGAATTGGCGTGGTTTGGGTAAAAGATGGTTTGATATGTTTCACAATATTTAATGGTTTTAAGTTTTTTTTAACCAGTTTATTTTACTATTTAAAAATAAAATTTATAAGCTTTGCAATATTGTGTTTATAAAAGGGTGTCCCATGTACCACATAAATAAGCTTCATGTTCATCTGGGATGAGGAGTTGGTATGGGGTTGCCACGCAGTAAATGCGAGATCATTGTGCGTTAGTGTTAGAAGCTGATTATCTGCAGTGGGATTGGACTTCAGGACCTGCAAAGGCCAGGGGCCAGGTAGGTCTTAAATTCAGAACTTTATCCTGGTGGTTAGGATTATGTGCCAAATGTTTGATTTTTGGTTTAGCTTATCAAATCCCCTTTAATGTATCATCACATCACCTGAACCCTCTGCGGGAAGAAAACTTTAACATAGAAGATGGGAAAAAATTAATTTGTGTAGACATTATTTACACAGAGTGTATTATGTCTTAGCAAAGATTAGGAGCACAGAATTTATTTCCTCAGTTATATAGTCAGTGAGCTTAGTGGCTCAGGCAATGCTTCCATTTACATAGTCTTAAATGCGTACTCCTGTGCATCCCTTTCAGTAACATTGGTGTTTTGCATATTCATGCAGACCTCATCACAGCAGGAGTTGATTCTGTCTGAACTTCTGTTCATGAAGTCTAATGCAATGCTTATAAAAGTTGTTGGGGAGGGAGAGAAAAAAGTTAACAAAATAAAATAGCTTTTTATGGTGGCTCATTGGTCTGGGAGATTTCTCTGCATCAGTACAAATATCTATCTGAAGTGTTCCTATTTCAAAGGTAATATAAAATTAGGATTTACTGAAGGCTTCTAAAAACGCAGTTTTTTCTCCCAGGTACCTTCAGTGTTTTTTGTTCTGATCTTCTCTCTACCATACCAGCCTCTTCACTCCCAGGCACACACTACATTAGTATTGTTGGTTCAAGTTTGTCCATTCCCAAATGCCTCAAACCACTGACTGTTTGCACAGGTGATGCTAATATGACAGATTTGTGACAGATCTGTGTTCTCAGAAGAATCTGCTTACTGTGTAAATACTGGTGTAGAATTGTTGAAATTATAGCCTGCTGTAAATGATCTCATACTAGTATCTAGATGACAGCAGAATAAGAGGAAGTTTTTAATTAGCACTTTAATTTTTTAGTTCAGTGTATTGGCCAGAAATTTTTTTTAACTGAAAAGTTATATTAGGATACAGGTGAAGTTAAATGTGTCTAACTTGCCCCCAAATCCACATTTTAAGATCCCTAACTATTAGCAGAATATATAACTTACAAATACGCTTTGAAACCAAAGAGTTGAATGTTAGAATTCCTATTTTACTACGTGGTAAGGAGCAAGTTCAGGGTTCTCTGTTTACTCAGCAAGAGTTGACCTTGCTACAGAAGTTTAAACTCAGGGTTTTCCTACACACACAGGTTTAAATTAAATGTGTTTAAAATTGAATTAAGGTGGTACAAACCCTTGTGTGGACACCTATAGCAGTTGAAACTTGTCTTCTATTGGTTTAGCTAGCATCTGCAAATTACAGGGGCAGTGAGTGGCCATACACACACGTCCACCAGTTTAATTAAATTGGCTTTAAATCTGTAGTTAAACTGATGCAACTTTGTGTGTAGACAGAGTTGCAGATTTGGAATTTACAAAGCCTTGTGGCTCAAATAATGAAAATGTCTTTGCTTGTCTATGTACTTGTTCTGCTGCTGCTGTTACTCTGTCTTACCATTTCTTAAAAGCATTTCAGTCCAGCTTTATGGCTGGATATTTTCAAAAATGCCAAATGGTGCCCAAATTCCTTAGACTCCCTTGAAAATCTTAACCATACAGCTGTAATCGCTTATGAAGATATATTTTTGGACTATAAGCATATGACTATGAAGAGCTGCATTAACCTCCGGGGTCTAAACTTGGAATGAGGGGTGCTACTTCATTCTCAGTTCCCCCTTTCGTAATTAAGTGTTGCTGAGGTCTGAGTGAGACCAATATGTGATGCAGAGCCTAAGCACTTGGGGGACATTAAGGTGACAGGTATATTTGTCTTAATTTGTTTAGCTTTTGTCATTTAACTGTTCGATAGACCTAAGCACTTAAATGTTCTTGGTAGATTACAGATAACATGAACAACCAGTTTGCTGATGTGGTTATTGAATTTTGCTTATCCAACTCATTAAATACAGTTGCATGTGGTGAGGAGTAAAATGAGCTGGAAGCAATGTTGAGTGCTCTTGTCCTCCAAAATCTAGTGGGAGAGTTGGCTCTAAAATGTGGTGATATGTTTTATTGTGGATTCCTTTTGCTAAATCAGTGTGGTGGCCTTTTCCCCCTGCCTGTTTATCCCCCACAGCTGGGATTGGCCAGTTCATGGGCCGTGCAGAGGTGCCATTGGCTACCATTTCATTTGATGCCTTGTTGAAGATGCCCAAGAGGGAAGGATGCAGCATAGAGTGGGGGCGTGGGTGGGCCTGTCGCTCTGGTGAAGGAGGTGCCGCTTGACTTCCTGGACAGCCTCTGATTCAGATCTCTGGTCCCAAGATGCCTTAGTGGGGCCTTCCTTGTGGATTGTGGCCTTGAGGTCTAGAATAACATCAGGGAAGGTTTGTCACCCCTTCCCCTCAGATCTAGGGGACAAGAGCAACAGGTGGTCTCCAATCCTATTCAGGATGAGTGTAACGGGGGAATTTAATCTTCATCTGCATGGATTTTGTGACATGTGCCTCAGGTCAAGGTATCACAGTCCTTGCGTAATCTGCTCCTGGATTGGTAGAAAAATCTATAGCTCCAAAGATATTTGGGGTGTACAAAGTGGGTTTAACAAAGTTTGAGTTTTAGGAGTTGTCGGGGTCTGTTTTTGTGTGTTACCCATACCGGAGTTTCAGCAAGTACGTGTCACAAAGCTGTTGGTCCGTTGTTGCTCTTAGGAAGCAAACTACCCTCCTCCGGACCCTCAAGCGATGTCCCAGCTGGTGGGGAGATGGGAGCTGGAACAGCACTGGCATGGTTGCCCAGGGCAGCAGCTGCTCTGCCACCCCAACAGTGTGCGAGGATACAATGAATGGAGCAGATACCCCCACTTCCCTGCCTGGCTATTGTGGAAGGGGCAGCTGGGTTGGTCCAGTCACCCTAGTGTGGCAGCTCCTGGTAATATTCACGATATCCTTAAAGGGGCAGACATTCCACTTCCCCTGTCTGACTGATGGAAAAATCAGGCAGGAGCTGCCCCTAAAATTAGGTGACTGCCTATGAAGTCTGTTCCTAACATCCCCCTTGCTCTTGCACAGTTCACAACAGGCGATCTTATGGTGTTTGCAGGATTCTGATTTATTTCCAGGGGATTTGTGGTTCAGAGGCATATTAAAGGTTGGTTGCAATTGAAGATCCCAGGTGTCACATGATCCAGATTCTGTTTGACTGGTTCAGGCCTTCCCAAGGGCATGTGCTAGCCGTTGCAAGGCTTTTTTCTTCAACGTGTTATTCATGGCTGCCTTTTTGGTGGCTTTGGAAAAGTGAGAGCAGTGTCTGCTAATGATTGTTCAGTTGTGTCTGGTCTGGAGTGACCTCCATTAGGGCCTGGGATCTGTGATGCTGACTTCAAATTGATGGGGCTGGCAGAGGATCCCAGACTTTGCTAAGAGAATGTGATGATGAAAGGATTTGCTTTCCTTGTGTGTATTCCAGGCTTTCCAGCTACCCCGTGTGAGTCGTTAGTTTATTCATGGAGATGTGAAGTACACGACCAGATTCCATTTCCCTTTGGTGCTAAAATGGGGATTATATTTCTGGGCTGAAAACTAGGTGCCTGTGATTCCCATTCTTTTGGAAGAGGGGCAGCTGCTTCTGCAGCCGCATTAGGTTACAATGCGTCGGCGATTCAGTCTATAGGCCGTTGGCAGTCAGACTGCAACCTCCGCCCTCAGTTGCGGGATGCTGCCTTCAGGATGGGAAGGATAGAACTGTTGTCCTGTTAAATATGCTAGTATTTTTGTTATGCTTGCAGGAAGGAATGATGGAGCATCTCGGCCTGACGTTTGGATAATCGGCTGCAGTGTTATACATTGGGCCCAAAAGCGGGCCGCCAGCTGTCAAGATGGTTCCCAGTTGGGCTTTGGACACACAGCCATTCATGAATTCTGGCATGGCAGGGAAGGAATGCTGTGGGACCAGCTAATACTGCTCCTGCATTCTTTGGCAGCTCACTCTTGCCCACCGCAGGTTCTTATTGTGCATCTCGGTGAAAATGACCTAGTGACAGCCACTGGTGTTAACTTAGTACTCAAGATAAAAAGGGACATGCTTCTCATTGCTGAGCTTTTCCCGCAGGTTAAGCTGGTGTGGTCTGAGATGCTCCAGAAGCGGATTTGACCAGGAGCCACCAAACCCACTGGGATTGGGTGTGCCTGGAAGGGTGTGAATAGGGAGGTAGCAAAATTCCTTCGGGAAATGGGGAGCTCAATGATCACCCATTGGGAGATTTGCTATGTAGGCCCTAACATATTCAGGGAAGATGGTGTGGAGCTGTCTGCCGAGGGCTTACACATATTTCTGGCAGACCTTAAAGGGTGGATTGGGCATTTTCTTTCCACTCTGTGGGCAGGGGGGAAAGCGAAGAAAATCCATGCTAATTACTGACGTGCCCTGCGGCAGGTGGCTGGTAACGGGGGCTGGTTTCCAGATCCCAAACCCGAGTACAGGGATGAGAGCTGTTGTGGAAAGCAATAATTGGGAGCTGTGCTGGACTGTTAGTGCTGGAGGTTTAGTGAGGGGTGCTGTTTCTTAACCCCTCTGACGCTGATGTTTAATAGTTAATAAAGTTGTGGCCTGTGCTTTAACCATACATTTGTGTGCTATGTCGTCTTTACTACAGCCAAATGCAATCTTAGACATCTGGATTGAGGAATGCAGGCCATCTCTACAGAACAGGGGACTGTAGCCTGGAAAGCAGGGACTCTGGAAAGGGTTTAGGGGTCATAGCAGACATGTAACTGAACATGAGCTCCCAGTGTGATGCTCTGGCAGAAAGGGCTGATGTGATCCTGGAATGTATAAGTGGGAGTAGTGAGTGGGAACAAAGAGGTGATTTTTACCTCGTATATGGCATTGATAAGACCGATACGGGATACTGTGTCCAGTTCTGGTGTCCACGTTTCAAAAAGATGGTTAGAAAATTGGAGAGGGTGCAGGAGAGAGCCACCGATATGATTCAAGTGGTGGCAAAAATGCCTCGCAGGGAGAGACTGACAGCTTATCAAAAAGACTATCGAGAGATTATTTGATTTAGTGTATGAGCACCTTTGTGGAGAGAGACTGACAGGCACTAAAGGACTCTTTAATCTGGCAGAATGAGACCCGGTGGCTGGAAGTTGAAGCCTGACAAATTCCAATTAGAAGTAGGGCACAGTTTAACAGTCACTCATTAACCATTTGAACAGACTACCAAAGAAGTGATGGATTCTCCATCTCTTGTTTCTTCACATCCAGACCAGATACCTTTCTGAAAGACATGCTATAGCCAACATAAGTTATTGGGCTCAGTGCAGGCATAACTGGGTGAAATTAATTGCCTGTGAGATAGATTCGGGGAGTCAGACTAGATGATCTGATTGTCCCTTGTGGCCTTGAACTCTGAATCTGTTCACTTGCAGTGTTTGGATCACTTCCTGTCCTGTTTATTGGGGTGGAGCTTTGACTGGACCTGCAAAGCATTGACACTTTAAGATCCTGGCTGGCTATGGGGTGGAGAGGCCCTGCCTTCTAAGGCTCTATTTGGAATCAGAGTTTGGGGGCAGCATGGGAGTCTTTCCCCACCCCTCTCCTATAGCCAGGATTGGCATGTACATGGGCAAAGGGGAGGTGGTTCTCTCTTAAGGGGGATATTTAGAGCTGCTGCTAGGCAAGGCTACCATACCCTTTGGGACCTTGCCCTGGCTCACCCTCCCTTGTCCTGTTAGCTGGTGGTCAGTGGTGGGCTGCTATTGGTGGTGCATTAGGGAACAGTTACATTGAACTCCTGATGTGCACTGGGCATAGCTGATAATCCGTTGGGGTATAAAATTCCTATACTGCAAATTGGCAGGTGCAGTGAGGGGTGTTTCGCCCTGTTCATAGCACCCAGAAGCATGACCAGAAGTGGGAGTGGGGGTTGACTTAATATTTTTTCCTGTTACTGTTGCAACTTTTGGCAGGTGTCCAATGCAGGATAGTTACTGTTGCAGGGGTCGATTTGTGGATCCCATACCCGGACAGGGCTCCTATGACTGCTATGCTAAGCAGGGCGGGGGTTCTGGTTGCCATGTCATGTACAGATGGAGGCATCCCTCATCTGGACCCTGAATCCTCACACAAGGTGAGGGTGGTTAGGGATGTTGGCAACTGGGGTGAATCCCTCACCTCCCCTTCAGTGTATGGGATGCCTGGATGATCAGCGTTTGAGAGCCTGGCTGGATCATTAGCTACTGTCTGGTTTAGGCTGGGAGCACTGTTTCTTACTTCCTCTATGTTGCTGTTTCTTAGCTAATAAAGTTGTGACCTAAGCTTTAACCATCTGGTTGCGTGCTGCGTCTTATTCACCGGCAGTGTCTGGGGCAAGGAAAGTCTTTAGAAGGTGCAACCAAAACTAACAGACTGGCTGAGAATCTGAGTTTCTGCATTGCGTGACTTATGCTGACAGCTTGTGTCCTATGTTAGAAATCCAGATTTCTGGAGTGGTTTTTAAGTTTGTTTTTGTCATTTCCAAAGGAGTGTTTTAGAGGATGTTTAGATTATAACAAAAAAGTCTGTGTTTTAAGATGTAATGGGTAGAAATTTTTCAAAGCACCTAGGCTCCAAGGTATCAGTCAGTTTTGAAAAGAAAACTTAAGTCCCATTGACAGTCAATGGGACGCTGGCTTGTAAGTGCCTCAATTAGTGTTGAAAGTGACCTCACTGCAGATTAAGCGGTGAGGGCTGTTGGCTGGCTTGTTGGAAAAGATGTGTGCCCCTCTAAGGGCTAGAGTGACTTTCTGCTGCAGGCCAGGTCAGCATGGGGGGCGGGGAGGGAGTGGAACTGGAAGAGAGAGGGGGACTATATAGGTCCATGCCGGTGCAGGAAAAGCCCTCTTTTACCTGGACATGTGGGGTTGGGGCTCCCAGCACATGAATTTAGTTCCTGCTCATTCAGGATTGGGGCAGCATCAGGAGTGGCCCGGCTGGGTTTGGGGATAGGGCAATTCAGGCATTTGGGCATTGGCATTCTGAAGTGTACAGAACGTACATGAAACCCCATGTGGGAATCAGTGTTAATTTTCCATTGTGTTCTCTTCCAGATGCTGGCAGACGGGCCAGGCAGACGGTGGTGTGGATCTGCGGGCACAGTATTGTTGACTGGGCACATAGGCAGGCTTCCAGTTTGGCTGGAGGTCTGCAGCTGGGCCTCAGTGATGAGGCAGTCCTGAGCTGGCATGGGAGGAGGGGCATGTTATGGGACCAGCTGATGCCCCTTCTGCACACTTTGGGGGCCCATGGGCAGGCTCCAGATATAATTGTGGTTCACCTTGGGGAAAATGATTTGGGAACGTGTAAAGGGGTAGACTTAATGATCAGAGCCAAGAGGGACTTGGGGCAGATCCTTGAACTTTTCCCAGGAGTAAAAATTGTGTGGTCGGACATGCTGCAACGCAGGGTGTGGGACGGAGCTTTGAAGCCCCCCCGGGTCGACAAGGCTAGGAGGTATGTGAATAGGGAGGTGGCCAAATTCATGGCTGGCATAGGGGGGTCGGTAATTTCGCATCCGGCCATAGCATACAGGGCACCAGAATTATTCAGGGAGGATGGGGTCCACCTGTCAGATTTGGGAGCTGACCTATTTTTGGCTGATATTAAAGAGGGCATTAGGAGATGTCTGGGAACCTGGCTAGGTATTCGGGGGAGGCAGCCAAGCTAATTGCTGATGTCTCCTTGTGGCAGATGTCCAGTGCAGGTACTCTGTAGGGAAGGGATACAGTGATCAGATAAAATGGATTGGTAAAGGATTTTAAGGAGATATTTTTTAAAGGAGCGGAAACGGGAGTGTGGGGCTCCTATGACTGGTACGGCAGGGAGCGAACCCCCTTCCTGTGTAGCCCCCCTACCCTTCATTCGAGGGGGGGGGGCGGGATGGTGAAGTCCTAGCAGCGGGTTGGCTGGGGAAGAGGATGGATAAGGAGGAGGGCTGACGAAAGTCCCCCAAGCATATATTGAAATGATTGGAATTATCTGCACTGTACACTTTTTTTCTGCTAGCTACTCCCAGATGTTTATGAATAAAATTGAGGCCTAATTAAACCACATCCAGTGTCTCCTGTCCTCCTTCTGGCATAGTTTGAGAATAACCTTACCACACAGTAAGTGGTGAGGGCCATGGTCTGGCTTATTGGAAAATGTGTGCTCCCTTCACAGGCTAGAGAGCCAGGGAGTGACTTTCTGCTACAGCTGCAGACCACGTTAGTGTGGGGACTTGACCTATCCCCCTCCTCCACCAGGGACCAGCAGAAGGGAGATTGTATAGGTGCATGCCAGTGCTGTAAAAGTCCTCTTTTACCTGGACCAAGCAGAGGAGCACCCACCTATGCTAGTGGTGAAATAATGGGTATTGTCAGCATCTGCTGTGGGCATTGCCCTAGTCGCTTTTTTCTCAGGGGGCTGGGAAGGAATTTTCCCCTCAACTCCAGATTGGTCAAGGTGAAGTGGAGGGTTTTTTGCCTTCCCCACGGCAGGTTTGCGGGGGGGCTTTGTTGGGGCGAACATGAAAAGGAAATAGGCTATGATGTTGTAACCCACATTTTAAATGTGGGCGGATGTCCAGTGCAGGTACTCTGTAGGGAAGGGATACAGTGACCAGATACATGGATTGGTAAAGCATTTAAAGGAAGTATTCTTTAAAGGAGCAGAAACGGGGGTTCAGGGACGGCAGGGAATCAACTCTCCCTTCTTTATAGCCCCCCCCCTTAACCCTCATTCGAGGGTGGGGATGGTGAGGTCCCAGCAGCAGGTTGGCTGGGGATCAGGATTGGTAAGGTGGAGGGCCGACGGAAGCCCCCAGGGTATATATTGAAATGATTCTGGAATTACCTGCATTGTACACTTTTATCTGCGAGCTACTCCCAGACATTTAAGAATAAAGTTAAACCACATCCAGTGTCTTCCTTCTGGCATAAACGGACAATGGGATTTAGATGATTTTGAAAAATTTACGTGATGTTAAATACGACTTAGTGCCTAGAATTGATAACGTTGTGGTCAATGTTAACTCATTTAAAACCACTACTTTTCCAGTCTACACTAGGTGTAAAATGGGGTTTAATTTGCTAGTTAAAATGTGTTAGCTAACGCATTAAAACTTGGCCATTTCTTCTAGACTGGACATGTCCTGAGGCTATTGGCAGTCTCACTTTGGAAGGTCTTTAGTTCAACTTTGGAAATAAGGCTGCTGTGGGAGGAGGCAATGTCACATTTTGGTAGTTCGTCACACGTGACCATGTTTCTTTTGAAAATAAAGCAGATTTTGGTAAAATTCATCAAAAATCTGAGGCCATCAAAAATGCCACTTGTTACTTCTCTAGTTAGAAGCCACAACTAACTCTCACTCTTTTTAAGTCTTTGTGCCAATGTTAATCAAGGCAGTTTTCTAATCATTGAAACGAACAGGGTTTATTCTAAAAATTCCAAAATAAAAAAAATTTTCTTTTCACTCCTGTCTTGCTACGATGTTCTTTATAGTGGATTTAAAGTTCAAAGTACACCTCTACCCCGATATAACGCTGTCCTCAGGAGCCAAAACATCTTACCGCGTTATAGGTGAAACTGCATTATATCGAACTTGCTTTGATCCCGCCCGGAGCACTGCTTTACCGCGTTATATCCGAATTCGTGTTATATCGGGTCGTGTTATATCGGGGTAGAGGTGTAACATGATTTTTCCTTTGCAAATGTCATCAATCTCATATAAGGAAATAATCTGAGATGGTTAAAGGGGAGACTCAATTTAAGATGTATTTGAGATAAATTTCCTTACCTACATTACAGATAACATCTTGGGTTCTTAAAGCCTAAAACATTTTAAAATTCCAATTTACTCTTCACTACATACCCTGGCTTATTTTGTCTATTTTAGTTTTGACACTGAGAATCAGCGAATTCAGTTTCACTCTCATTATAGTCCGTTTCAGGTTCTCCAATATTTGAGTTTTGAAACAGTTTGGTTGAAATTAAAAGAAAATTATTAATCTTAAATTTCATAAAGATCATGAATCTAAATTTTGACCAAATTAGAGGATTGTGTCTTTAACACTATAGTTAGTGATATGCCAAATAGGCACTGGAAGTTTTCATGTGTCATTCTTAAACAGATATTACTTTAAGAAATATTTGCTTAATAAGCTTTACTGAATTCTGTGGACCCAAAGATATAAAAATGAATATACAAAGAGAGGTACCAAAATACTGCTAAACCAAGAACTCATCCGTAATATCCAATAAGCCAATGGAAGATTAAAGTATTAGAGCTCAATCTTGTGCACTATATTAGATATTTATTTCTAGCATTGCAGATGATGTGGAATGGTTTCATCTTATGTTTGAGAGCAGAACATCTCCTGTCTGTAAGTCTAGAAGGTGGAATGGATTCAGTGGTCTGTATGAAGGTTAAGTAGTAGTTTTACAATGTTAATGAGTTATTTCAATGGCTAAAGTTAATAGTACTTTCTGGTATATATCTGCATACTTAGTAAAATTTGCTGATTTAAAAAATTAAATGGATGGTTAAATGTCTGTGCAATCAGTTTTCTTGCAAAATGACCATTACAAATTCAGGAGAAGCTTTTGTCACTTGGAAGTTAGTGTCAGACTTTCCCTAACCTTTTATCAACACTTTAGTGGACATGTTTTTCTGAAGTGTATTTAAAAGTTTGAATTAAGATTTCTAGGCGATTGGGGTTTCCTTTGGGATTGGAGGAGACTATGCCCTAGTCACGACTCCCTGATCCCAAACTCCTGACGCATGGATTCCTTCACTGGCTTGCTCCCACCACCACTCTCATTGGGGCTCTTTCATTCCATAGGGTTCTAGATTGGTGGCAAGAGTGAGTGCCTGGAAACTTTAGTAGTGTAGCTTCATGCAGGCTACACGCCTGTCCTTCCTAGTAAGGATCACTCCTGCCTGGGCCCTAATCCTCTCATGAGAGAAGGGTGCTGGGCTGAATCCCTCACCTGCAGAGGCACCAACTTTGAGAGTTCCCGGGAGGGGCGGGGTGGTCGACCCCCTCCCCAGGCCCTGTGCTGGGAAGAATCCTTCAGCAGAGAGAAAAGCCAGGCATTCCAAAAAGCTGCTTCATATTTAAATGAACCATTAGGGGCTACCCTGATAGCAGCCTAGAACTGCCCTCTTCCCTTCTGACTAGGCCTAAGATAGTCTTTGCAATGTTTCTTCCTCCCCTTCGTTCTAATCCGTGGGTGAAAGATCAAGTCAAGATGACTTTGGATTTTATCATGTGATCTTAACACAAACTATTGGATGTGAATATAATTTTTTCACATTCAAACAGGCCATGGTATGGGTCTGCTGTGACTGTGCTGCTGTTACACTTTTATTGGCCATCTTTGATTTTAGCACTTCAAAAAATGTCTCCACTCCCCAAGTCTTGGGTTTTCATTTTGAGTTTGGTGCTCTGGGTACTACGGTTAATGTATAGAGTTTGGCGATCACCAGATCTAATTGATTGGTGCCTTTCTAGGGGACGTAGAAGGAATCCCATAGCTTTGTTGCATCCCTGTCAGCCTGTGTTTCTAGCTTATAGCTATTTATGCAAATTGACTGGAACACACTGCACCCTTTCTTCCTGGCTTTGTCTGAAAGGATGCTCCTGCATTTGATTTTATTGTGCTTTTGGCCAGGGGCAGTCTCCTTAGTCAGATGCTAATGCTGTTCTGCACAGTTCATAACACTGAGCATGCCTATCATATTGGGGGTGGGGCGGAGACAGAAATCTCAGCCCTTTCCCTGCTGATCTTTGTTAGCCGTCTGAAACGTTGCACTCCTGACTTTACTTGTTCTGTTCTTTTTTTGTGACTAATTTAGTACATTCTGCACATGGGTGACTTGTAGAGGATCACCCCAAATGCCTCTGACATGATTTCAGTTCTTGTGGCCTGTCCCAGACTGAACATCTGGTCTGGAGCTTTCTCTGGGCACAGCATGGACATCCTAGGGCTGCACCACGCTGTTTTCAGTTCCCCATTTTTTTTTTCTTACTGCAAGGATGCAAGATGGAGGGAGAGCTAACAGCAGGTGAATGAAAATTCTGCCAGAGTTGCCGAGTTTTCCCTCCTCCGTGTCCTGCTTTACTGCACACTTGTATGTTTCCCACTTTCCTTCTCTCTTGAGAACACAATCTACCTCTTTAAGTTTCTCCATTTAGTGTTTTTGAAATGGCTCTTGTCTCTGCAGCATGCATTCTTCCAAATGTTGGGAGTTCTTTACATTATCACTGGCATAGGCTTCAGTTTGTGACATCCTTCCCCCAGTCTGTCAGATCTGTTGTGTGGGGCCAAAGCCGGAGAGGTGCTGAGCACCTGCAGTGCCCGTTAACTTCATGGGGATTTGAATCAGGATTGGGCCAATAGGGAGGCAAAAACATGAGGTAAATGTAGTGCAGTCTTGCTCCCTGTCAGTAGACACACTCTACTTTATGTACATGTACAGATTAGACATCCGGCATTCTGATTTTTGGCTCTCTGATTACAGCAACTCTCTGAAATACTCTCCAACGGGCTGAATCAGGACTCGGTTAAGTGCTTGCAAATGTCATTCTTGCAGCCCTTTTTGAAAGAGGGGTGTGTGATTGTGGAGCTCTGGATTTGAACACAATAAAAAAATGTATCACGTGAGCCACAGCGCCATGCAGTGAACAATTAAACCAGAGTCTGCTCTGAATGCAAAGTAGTTTCCCAGTGAGGGGCAGCAATGCTCCTTCTTAGTGACTCTCCTTTTCAGAGCCCTGCCTCTTCTTAGGAGCAAAGAACTTGCTTTTTCCCCTGCAAGGTGCCCTGATGTGACTGAGGCACTGCAGAACAGAATTGATGCTCCAGGAACATCTGGCTTAATTTGTTTTCTGTTCCTCCTCTCACCTCGGGTGTCTCTTCTAGTGCCTGATCTTATGTCTGCAATTCCAGGTGCTTGCTATATATTGTTCACGACACTGGTTCCATTCTGCTGTCGTGCTGTGCCAGCCTAGATTTCATTCACCGAGTTAAATCCCAAACTGCAATTTTTATCTGAATTGCATTTGCACAGTATGATGGATGATGGTAATCTCTAGTAAATATTAGTTACTGACAGAATAGAACTGAGATTTGGAAGAGAATTTTATGACTGTACGAGGCCCTATTCTTTGAAGCTCACATGCAAGGCAGAAAGGGAGCTGGATTCAGGTTGATACTTAGGACAATTAACATGCAAACCCAGCATTGCTGGGCTAGAACAAGGTGCAGAGAGTGCGTGAGTGTGAAATGTGGGTAGTAAGATGCGAAGTTGGGTCAGGAGACAACTATACTGTGTGGCTTCAACTTCAAGGGAACTTTTGATGTTGCAAACGTGATACAAGAAATACAGGAACCAAAAACGTCCAGTGCAGCAAATATAATTCTGAATGGATTTGGCTAACGCACTCTGGACATTTTCTAAGAGATGGGCATCTCCCAGGAAAAGGGACACGGCCATAAATACCTTTGCAAGGAATGTAATGGATCCAAATCCTCTGAAAGGTGTAACTGAGGGAGGGCAGGGTGACTTAAAGGGAGAGGATGATCTGAGACCCTTCATGCCAGATCCTGGGTCTCTGACACACTGCCCTACCACAGGCCAGGAAAGGACTGGGGCAGCTGAGGGGTGGGTAAACACTTGAGACATGGGGGTAAGGAACTGTACTGAAATGAATGGTGCAGATGTGCATTGGTTCTTACAGTATTTCAGACTATATGCGTCATGCAGGTCATTTCCTTTGTTTTAGTTTAGCTTGTTCTCCTCTTAATCACTCATGGTTTTAATGAGACCTTTTGAATCGTAGCTGGTTTGGAGGTAAAGTCACTGCAGGATGCCCTTGGGAGAGTGGGAACTGGAGCACTCAACCAAGGCGGTGCCTAAAGAGGGGCTTTCTCCACGAACCTACTGATCACTCGACCACATGGTGTGGCGGGAAGAGGGGATCAAAGCACTTCTTCCAGGTCAAGGGTATCCATCAGAAAGAACTGCTTGGGGAGAGGGATGGGTGAAACAGTATAGAAATTGCCTTAATTCTGCACCAAGTGACATTAACCTACCCTTTCTTATGAGACATCTGCATTTCTGCACAGATAGTTGGACTACAAAATAAAACCCCCCACACCTGAGCAAGGGGTTTTTCAGAAAAGAGAAAAGGAGTCATGGCACTTTATATATCTTGTGCTATGAAGATGTGTTTTTACTTTGAACTCCCCCCCCCCCCCCTTTGTTAAATGTACAAAACACGCCTAGGAAATGCACTGGCTTAGCTTAAAAGCCAAAGTGAGAAAAGGTTGGAATTTACAGCCCTGCTTCTGTGCCTTTGCTCATAATGCAAAGGACTTTGAGACTCAAAAAGCAGTTGTTAAAGAGCAAAAGTTAATGTAGTCCAAGGATGCACTTTAGCTCTCTCCTGGAGGCATCCTGAGGATTACAATACTCCGAAAAACAGAGTACATGCTGGCCAGGTTTGCGCTAAAGTTGTTGTTGTGGATTAATCAATGTTTGTTTCAGAGCAGCCTGCGCCTCCTAGTTATTATAAACCTGGCTCAGTGTCATTGCGTCTGTCTTCTTTAAAAATGCACGTTGCTCACACTATTACCTGTTTTAAGGAGTTGGTCTCACACTTGTCTCGTTTCAGAAGGGGAAATGGGAGTTTCTTAGAGCATCTTTATGTCTAACCAAAACTTGAGCTCAACTCCACAGACCTAAACAGCATCCGAGTGTCAGCCACTGATTTTCTGTGTTTTATTTTGCAGAGACGTTGGGGTGGTGGTAGGAGGGTTTGTGATTGAGGGAAGGGGAAATTGGGTGTTTAAATGTGGCTCTTCTGTATTACAAGGCACTAACACGACTCCCGTCTGTATTTAAATGCTGTCCCCAGGTTACGACTATGGCTATGTCTGCGTGGAGTTTTCACTCTTGGAAGAGGCCATCGGATGCATGGAAGCCAATCAGGTTGCTTTACACTTCGGTCGAATGCTGCTAGAAGAATATTGTTTTGCTGGGGGCGGGTGGAGAGTCAGTGATTTTTGAAATGGTTCAAAAGAAGATCGGCTCTTGTTTTTACACAACACTGCTGCTCAAATGCTAGTGTTCCCAGAAACTTACAAAAGGCTATGTAATGCCTCTGTGAAAGAGCCAAGAGGCTCTGAATGTTCTGCCGTTTCAACTTGAGCACACCTGCAGATTGGCTAGATTTAAAGGCTTGGAGATGAAAAAGATTCCCGGTACAGGTTGTTGCCTTTGTGGGTTCGTACTCACAGTTGGAAAGAGCTCTGCTAGTGTGAAACTCCTCACTGCCCTGTCTGTGCACAGTAATTGTATCTGTCCCCTGTACACAGGGTTTGAGTTAGACACAAACACGCGTCACTATGGGCGAGGCTTTGGGTATGCAGCTCAAATGCTACTTTCCTGCTACTTTTCCACGTGGCTCATCTGGGTGGGGAGGATTCCTCATATGTCTCCCCTCTTGTATTCATGTTGTCCTTTGACAAGTTGGTGTTGCATACGCAAGGGCTGGCCTATGCACAGTTGCACCTGGTAAATCTGAATGTTTCTAGGGTGACCAAATAGCAAGTGTGAAAAATCAGAACACTTTTTTCAGAGGTGAGAGGGGTGGGGTATAGTTGCCTATATAAGACAAAGCCTATAACAGGGGTAGGCAACCTATGGCACGTGTGCCAAAGGCGGCACACGAGTTGATTTTCAGTGGCACTCACACTGCCCGGGTCCTGGCCACCGGTCCGGGGGGCTCTGCATTTTAATTTAATTTTAAATGAAGCTTCTTAAACATTTTAAAAACCTTATTTACTTTACATACAACAATAGTTTAGATATATATTATAGACTTAGAGAAAGAGACCTTCTAAAAACGTTAATGTATTACTGGCACGCAAAACCTTAAATTAGAGTGAATAAATGAAGACTCGGCACACCACTTCTGAAAGGTTGCCAACCCCGGCCTATAATATTGGGGTGGTCCCAATAATATCAGGACGTCTGGTCACCCGAGATGTTTCTGAACTCTAAATTTAAAAGAAATGCTCAGCCTTTCTCACACTGAATAAGCTCCCAACTGTAGCAGTAATTCAGATCTGATTGTTTGAAACCTGTTGCTGTTGGGCACCATGCAAGTATCTGACCCTCAAAGGCTGTAAATCACGGAAGACAAGAAGAACTGAAATCTACCATTATCACCCATTCCCTGGAAATTGCAGGGAACTGACCAATCACCTGGGAGACAACTACCTGATCGCAGTTCAGCGCTGCCCTGGAACACTCCTCTACTAGATCCCTCTCGATTAGCTCCTGGTCGGGGGAGAATGACTTCCCACCTCCTTTTCAGTTTTGCATATGAGCAAGAATTGCCATAGTTACCTTACCCATTCATACTTTGGAATATCATTGGCTACCTTGCTTAAAGACTGGCTTCCCCAGCCAGAGGAGAACCATACAACTTAAAAACTGAGTCACAATTTTAGAATTGTATGGATGTGCAGCTACCATGAATGTGCATACAGCCCACCTGTTAGATGTGGCACGTGTGTGCGTACATCTACAGTTACAATAGCAGTGCAAAGTCTGAGCATGTTCCTGTTCTAAAAACTTGGTGCTAAATGTTGTAGAAATGCTCCCATTGCTTCTGATTTTTAATGCCAATGGGAATGTGTGCAGGCTGACATAATCCCAGTACTGCTGGTGTCCCCAATGAGGTCACCTGGCAAAAAGGATGCCTTCAGGGAAGCTCTGGAATTTGTACCATTTTAATGGGATGCTGTCACAGTGGGTGAGGCTAAAATCTGACTTCCCTTCTGTGTTGCCACCCATGCTTTCACTGCCACCATGATGGTTTCCATGTAAAACACACTATCAGGGGAAAACCTGTACATAACTTGGTGTGAACAGCATAGTAACTAAACCCCCACTATATGCACGCAGCTCTCCTCAGCTCATCTTACCTGCGATGGCCAGTGTTCCGTGATGGGACAGCCCTGGGCACCTGAGGAAGCTCCTCCCCATCTGGGTAGAATGCTCTTCCCACTCTCCTGTTGGGACATCTACAGGCACTGAAGCAGGTGTCTGTTTTTGTTCAAATAGGAGAGGTAAGGACAGGTAAGGTTCCCATCCCTCACTTTGCGATGGGGCACCTGTAGGTATCCAGGGAGTGTTCCTACCCAACGAAGGGTGCATGTAGGAATCCGGGCAAGTTACCCTACACACATCTGAGAGGGTCCAATTGGGGACACGAGCAGGCTGCCCCTTGGCATGACATACCTATCCTTCCCTTCCCCCCTCCAACACTTGCTTGCAATCTGCAGTGCTGGCAGCACAGAGAGACAGTTCCTATGCCCCAGACACACACTTGCATGTCTCATCCCAGCCATGACAGGGCGCCAGCAGTCACCTGGGTAGTCTATCCATCCTGCCACGTGCATCCTGGTGGAGGCACCTCCAGACCATGCATGTAATGATGTCTTCTGATCATCCTGCTGGCAGCATGGGGCTGTGTTACATGTGTGGAGAATGTCTAGAAGGTGTGACCATCTCGATGGGAACGTTGCAAGGTCTGTTCTTAGGCCAGTTCTGTCAGGAACTCCCAATTGTGACAGTGTCCTGTTCATTGCAACAGTCGTTAGTGGTTAATGTGTGGCAAGTTGTGTTCCTCAGCATGAGCCTGATCGAAACCCAACTGAAATCAGGGGGAAGGCTTCCACTGACTTTGGTGAGACTTGGATCAGCTAGCAACCCCCCCGCTCTCCCTCCCGCCCCCCCGCCGCACTCATGGGTGACCAGTATGTGGTGCTTGACAGAATTAGGGAAAATGGCCTCTAATTTAGGACAAAATACTAAACTTTTTTTAATCAATGATACCTGCTGTGAGACTGGTAACTAGCCTTTCAGCTCTGAGTCCAAATGGAGCTCATTTGTATGATGGATGGATGGGGGAATGTCATCGCTCTGTCCTCACAAAACAGGACTCGCACCATTTTAATCTCTTCTTGGGTGAGGCCCAGGACTGAGTTGTTAGGGAGAAAATGTCACGTCACCAGGTTGGGAATGTATCTGAATTTGTACAAACTCTAATAAGAGTGCTTGTCCAGGGCACCCAAGCCACTGCATAATCTTTTAACAATATACTAATAACTAAACCTTTTGGTTACCCCAGTCAGATCAAATAATATAGAAAGACAAGAACTAATAACTTCCCCATGCTGTTCCCCCCAGAGTGCCACAGCCCCACTACCCAACAGCCATCTCCCGGGCTAAGAGTGACGGCTTTCATAGAGACAGGAAGCTTACGCTGAGCCTGACTGGATAAAATTTGGCAACTCTTTTCCTTGTTCCCTTCACTTAATACAAACCAACATTTGGTTTATTGTGGTATTTCCAGATTCCAAATCACAGATTTACCAGGTCCAGCTATTTGTCCAGTAAATGTAACGTGGGTGTGTGTATTGGGTTTCCGAGGAGGCTTTCTACTGAATGCATTGAGGTGAAGAAACTTCCCTCTTCTCCAGTGCTGTCCTGATTCTGTGATGGAAGGATGCCTTTCATACCACTGCTCACCCACCAGTTTTCACAGCTGTAGCTAAAGGGATTAAAACATCCCCATTTCTGATTAGCATGGTGACATTTCAGAGGTTAATGGCACAAAGAGGTCACTTTAATCCACGGGCAGCCAAACTCTGCTCCGTTCATGGCTACATTGGCAACTTGCCAGTAGCTCAAAGGCCACCTCCAATATGTCTGAAATGGGAAATATTGCATTCGCCCTCCTCCTGCCTGCTTGCTCAGGTCAGGATGGAGAATTGCTGGCTGCAAACTGGAATCTCCAGGGACCTGCACCTCTGTGTTAGAGAAGGTTGGCTGCAAGCTGCTTTGCAGAACTTTCTGGGTTGCATTTGGCCACCTCTGTGTTAATGCTGTTGGTAACTGGTGCTCTTGTTGGTTTTGTTGTCAGTTGTCTGCGTCATTAGGTTTTGAGGGTGGAGACGACTTCTCTGTTCATATGGCAATCTTGGCCTTCTTTGCTGAGATGCAGGGTATATTCACAGGACTTATCTGTGTTGGTCTTTAATGCTGATGATTTATGTGGCTTCTTCCAAAGAACCTTTCCATCCTTTAAAACCTGAGGGAAGGTGAATGGTCCCTTGTGTATATAAGGTCCATCTTCTTTCATCTCCTTCATGTACATACTCAATGCTGCCTGCCAGGCACAATGGTGTGTTCCTTCCAGTGGGATTAGTGCTCTGGCTTCTTCAGGAGCAGCCTCATGAAAGAAGTAATTACTAGGACACTGCTTCTTGGTATGAAATTGGATCTATCTGAGGGGCTGCAGCCCCTTGTAGGGAATGTGACTCCATGGCAGGGCTCTCTCATCTTCAGGAGAAATGCTGGCTCCATTTAAAACCCCTTGGACTTGTTCTTGGGCACCAAATGATCAGCTTTTTCTGGGAGGAAATGAAGCAGGGATCTGAGCTACAGTGGAACTACTGTGTTCAGTGAATAGTGAAATCAAGCCTTCCAGTGCATGTTAGGAGAGCAGAGTGTTTTTAGCCCCATGTGCTCCCTTCCGTCATTATAGTGGATGGAAGGAGAGAAGCAAAAAGATGCATCTGTCACTACCTGGATGTTTTCTTTGCTCTGTGAGATAGGGCTGATGGTGGTGTGTGTAGGACAAGGTGTGTGACTTGTCAAACTTGTGGACAGGAGAACCAATGGAAAATTGGGGCAAATGAATGATTTTGACAGTACTCATAGTGCCTGCCCCACTGAACTCCTCCCAGGCCCCTCGCCCCAAGAAATGTTGGCAGCATGGTTATTTTATGTGCCCTCCTGCCAGTGGCTCACCCTTGCCTGCTGTTTGCTTCTGCTCCCTTACAGGGGTCTGGAAGTTGTGGAGGGGAGGTTAGCGTTAATTTCCAGGACAGACTTACTATAATGCTGGAGTTCTGTGGGCACATGCTAGATTGGTTGTTCCAGGACTTGCTCTCGCTTTGCACAGAGATCCATGTGTCCGTGTAGGTGGCACATACCAAAGAGCTGCAACGACACCTGTTCCCATTTCTTTTTCTAATGCACTCATGCCTCCTTCCCCTTTTGCCATGCACCAGAGGGGAGCAGGAGGCCCTTAGCTTTACCTGAGCAGACCCCACATCGGCGAGATCAGAATGTTAAATCAACGTCTAGAGTTTTCCTGCTCTTGTGTCCCCCTCTTCCTTTATCCTTTCATTAAACTAATATATCTGCGGTGTAACGCCTAGTAACGATCAGCAGGAACTTCACTGCAGCTGTTTGTTAAAATCCATGTGGCTGTTGGAAGAGCAATGGATTGCTATGTTGCTTTCTGCCATTTACATCCTTTGAGGCAGGGGGGTTAGGATTTACAGGCCTTGAAGGCATTTGGCAATAACAACTCATGATGCTCAGCTCCAAGAACGTTGATTGTGGAAGACTTATAATTATCCCCAATGCATTTGCTGCCTAATTTCAGCCTGTAAGTATCTGTAGCACTTGTGTGGTGGTCTTGGGGGGAATGTTGTGTGCATGACAAGAAGCACATTGCAATCCATGTGGGGGATTGTTACCCAGCGTAGAAGTGAATGTTGGAAATGAATTTCGTCTAGCGTTGGCAGGAGGTGTTAATTGCAGGGGCCTCTGATTGGTCTGTAAACCTGAAGAAATGTTCTCTACATAATTGGAGACCAGACTTCTCTATATACCTTTTCTAGGATTAATACACCTCTACCTCGATATAACGCTGTCCTCGGGAGCCAAAAAATCTTACCACGTTATAGGTGAAACTGTGTTATATCGAACTTGCTTTGATCCACCGGAGTGCGCAGCCCCACCCCCCCGGAGCACTGCTTTACTGCGTTATATCCGAATTCGTGTTATATCGGGTCGCGTTATATCGGGGTAGAGGTGTATTTCTCTTGGGTGTAAGGCATTCTGCCCTTCACTTGCTCAGCAAAGGAAACACTTCCCAGGTTACTCTGTCTCCTGCAGTTGTGTGTGGTGGCGGTAATGTTTGTAAGTGTGCTCAGGTTATAGGTCCTCAGCGTCCTGTGTAAACTCCAATGTCCTGCACGCAAGGAGAGCAGGAGAAGACCCCATTCAGGTCACACACTCCTCTTGGCACCTGCGTCATGGGATAAAAAATGGAAGCGTGTTATTTTCTGGTTTGAGTTAAACATACCCTGTTTTTCTTGTTAATTGTATTAAGCACAGGGGGTGTTTTGCAGCTTTGCATATTGCAAGGGAGAGTGTCCCTCTGTTGTCTTCTGTATTCAAAATGTCCTGGTTTAAACCATAAGGATTTCTGGCAGTGTGCTTTGGAGTCTCCTGTACTGCTTGTTCTCATTTGGAGAGTGGGAGGAAGGTGTCTCGTCCCTGTGAAGTGATTCCTCCCATAAATCTTCCTACCAAGTTGAGGAGCGGGCAGAATGGTGAACTAATATGTTCTGTAGCCCAGTGGGCTGTTAAAAGGTGCCGTTAGTGGGCTGTATGTTGATCGGATGAGAGGATGTTCAGATAAAACAGTAACGTCGTTGATTTCTTTTGTCGTATTTGATTCAAAGTTGCTTATGTGCATTTGTCATGAGCTGACTCACAGCCTCTTTTCAGTGGGTCTTGAGCTGCTGGGTCACCTGATTGTTCACCCCTGCTTGTTTTGCCATGGTAACTGCCACCTTAGATCACTGTCACTTGAGTTTTATTGCCTGAGAAAGGGAAGTGATTAGTTCAGCAGCGTTACAGATCTGCCATTGGCCCAAGTCTTGTTTGCTGGCTAGTTGAGTTGTACTTCCTGGTATCCTACAGATGCCTATGTATATACCTGTACTCGCATTCTGACATGGTTGCAGTGTGTGCTCATCTGTGCGTAGGGGGACGATTTAAGGTTTTTGCACCAGAGTGGTCTTCCTTATGCTAAGGGGAATTCATTACATTGTACAGCTTTTGACCAACTAAGAAACTGATTCATTCTTCTCCTAGTATTTAACATTTCTCTGGGTCTTTTCCTTCTATCATCTCCCCCAATCTCAGCCTTTGTCTCTTCCCCTGAATCTTCGTTTGAGGTCTTCCCTTATTGCGTGGGAGGTCTTCTGGGATCTCCCTCCTCCAAAGGCTGTACAGTTCACTGACCCTTCCCCAGCTAAGGACAAGAGCCCATCAATATTGCTGCTCCGCCAGCCTGCCAGGTGAGGTGTGTACCCTCCTGCTAAGGAGCTGTGTTCTGCCCTGCTAGCTCAGGGAGAAAAGGAACCAAATTAGCCAACTTGGTTCCAAACTAACCTGCTGCAACCAGATGGGCTTTGTAGCTACCTGCTCTGCTCAGTCTCCTCCCTCACTTTTTTTGAGGAGCATTTCTCTTTCTCCTGGCAAACATCATGGAATATAATGTTTGCCTGAAGCTCAGTTACATAAAGTAAGCCTTTGCTGAGTGCTGGGTGGAGTGGATAAGAGCTCTTTTTTTTTTAGACTGCGACTGTAGCGCCTGCCTGTGGAAGTGAGGTTGCACACCAGTGCTCGCAACGTTCCAGTTCGCCCCCATTGAATAACAGCACTCGGCTCTCCCCAAGCGCTGTGCAATATTCACTGACTGGGTTGTTTAAAAGTTGAAAAGTGAAGCAATGTGAAATCCTTTGCCAGTTAATATTTCGTGCAGTGCAGACTGCAGGTAAGTCTACTCCATGCCTCTCTTATGGGTCTGTAAGCATCTGTAGGATGTGATTTACTGCAGAGGCTGAGCTAAAATAAGAAAAACCCTGTTTCAGCCATTGCCTAAGTGATGCGGCCTTTGGCATCTTGTTCCTTCAGGCCACTCGGTAGCTAAGATTTTTGTCTTGCATTAAGACTGTGAAGGATGTGCCTTATGTGTACCTTTGGAGGTATAAACACTACCCAGTCCATGTAGCCATCAGGTCCCTTGCTCCTACAGGGTGTTAGCAGGACCTTCGTGTGAAGGAAGAGCATCATTAGATTCATAGACTTTAAGGTCAGAAGGGACCATTATGATCATCTAGTCTGACCTCCTGCATAATGCAGGCCACAGAATCTCACCTGTAATAAACCCCTAACCTATGTCTGAGCTATTGAAGTCCTCAAATCATGGTTTAAAGACTTCAAGGTGCAGAGAATCCTCCAGCAAGTGACCCGTGCCCCACGCTGCAGAGGAAGGCGAAAACCCCCTAGGGCCTCTGCCAATCTGCCCTGGAGGAAAATTCCTTCTCAAGGTGTCAGGACAGAGGTCTATCTTAAGGCAAGTTAAAAGGCACTTATACTAAGTTGATTGATTTCTTATTTTATGGATGCTTGTATAGACTCAGTGTGAAGAACCATAAATGTAGGTATGTAGATATTATTTATTTTGTCTTAAGTATATCTAAGGTGCTTATCACCTTGGCACCAAAGTGCTGCAAAGAGGGATAGCATCAATGTTCCCTCTAATTTTTTCCATCCCTGTGTGGAATAAATTTTGTTATGTGCACTGAGGTATGTGCAGATGTGCGCCACCAGTAGAAACAAAAAAACCTAGTTATAATATATATTTTAAAAAAGTTACAATAGGGATAATTACTCCAGCCAGGACAGGTTAGGCATTTTATAATTCACTACTCAAAGAATTAAATGTAATGTAAGAGAGAAATAAAAATTATGCAATGCGTAGACCAGTCAAAAAACTAAAATAACAGCACTTTGAAAGAATAAAATTACAGAGAATATATGTGCATTGCAGGAAGTACCAAGAAGTAACAACAACAATAATACAAATATGTGTGGGGAGGTGTGTGTGAAAGTCTGTGTGTGTGAGAGAGACAGACTGAGACTGTGTGTGTGTGTGTGTGTGTGAGAGAGACTCTGTGTGCTGGCTGCTGGGGAAGTCTCTGAGAGACCGTGCGCTGTCTCTTTAAGGCACTCACGGCTCGGAAGGCTCGTTCAGACCTCAGAAGCTCTCCTGCTCCTGAGCCCTGTCCCCCCTCCCATGCTCTGTGGAGATGGGGTACAGGGGTGGGGGGAGGGAGACACCCTGATATCAGCATCCCCCTCTCCCCGCACTCTGCACAGCCAGCAGGAGAGTCCCGGGAGCAGCTGCCCAGGGGCTCCAAGGCAGAGGGCAGGAGCAATGTGGCCACAAAGCAGCGGGGGGAGGGACACCTGAACACCCGCTGCCGGATGTGCGTGGTTCTGCTAATCAAGTGCACGGCACTTGAATCATTCCTGGGCAGCTGCCTGACTGCGCAGCTTAGAGGGAACACAGGATAGCATGTAGGGTAGCAATGTTTGGAGTAGACTAGTCAATTTCCTGTGTGTGTGTGTGTGTGTGTGTGTAGAATAGTTAATGGGGGAGATTTTTGAAAGAAGCTCCTAAATCCTCTGGGCAAAGTCCCACTGAAAGATAATGGAACTTATGATCCTAACTGTCTTAGGTGCTTTTGAAAGTCCTCCCCAAAGCAGCGAGAGATCCCCATGAGCCATGACAAGTAGTGAGACAATAATGTTACTGAGATTTCTTGAAGGATGCAGGGTGAGGCACTATGAGGGAAACTAGAGAGCCATGGCTCAAATTCCCTACAGATGTCTGAAGATGGAACATGTTCCTCCTGTTATGGCGGCTTGATGTCTGGAGGTGATAGATATACCTTCCCAACCAAGAGTCCATCTTCCATCAACAGTTCTCAGTGGTGTGCACATTGTGAGAGAGGTGGCATTCGTCATCCTCTCCAGCCCACCATTGGGCACAATACCAAGTGCATTGTAGTGTCTTTCCAACCGGTTTTAGACCGATATGGCCTAACCAGATCCTTCTGGATTATCTCTCTTCAAGGATCTACCTGTATATCAGGCCTCAATATGTTGAGGGCAAAGCTCAACAGAATGTTCAGTTTTGGGAAGCATTTTAACATAGGTTTGTTTATTTTTCATTTTTATGCTTCCTTGGTGCTAATGTTTTCCCTCCTCTAATGCCTGCGCTATTGGTACTTGGGTTGTGTGGAACAGTAAGATGAGGAGTACTTGTGGCACCTTAGAGACTAACAAATTTATTTGAGCATAAGCTTTCGTGGGCTACAGCCCACTTCATCGGCTACAGCCCACTTCATCGGCTGCATAGAATGGAACATATAGTAAGGAGATATATATACACATACAGAGAACATGAAAAGGTAGGAGTTGCCCTACCAACTCTAAGAGGCTAACTAATTAAGAGAAAAAACTTTTGTAGTGATAATCAAGATAGCCCATCCCAGACAGTTTGACAAGAAGGTGTGAGGATACTTAACATGGGGAAATAGATTCAATGTGTGTAATGGCTCACCCATTCCCAGTCTCCATTCAAGCCCAAATTGATGGTATCCAGTTTGCATACCAAGGCTGGTGAGTCTAATGACTGAAGAAACTTCAACCTGTGCACAATAGTTGGGATGGAGGAAGGCAGGATCATTTTCTCTGCTGCCTCTTTGCATCTCTCTCGCATCATCTTATATAAGCTATGGCTGGACTTAGCTCCTTTTCCAAAGTGTCATAGGGACACTAAAATGGATGTGTGAATTTGGGTTCACTTCTTGATATATTGGTTCCTGTCTGTTTTGTTCTCTAGATATCAATCAAGTTTGGGTCACCTTGTTCAATTCCACCTACAGAAGGTGGAAAGAAAGTACTGTGAACTTGATTGGGATCACTGCATTGTGCAAACTTTTGTCCCTATAATTGTACAGTTTTCTCATGGTTTCTGGTTCAGATCTCACCCGACTTGGTAATGCTTTAGACCAAAGATGAGACCCAATTACAATGAAATGAGAGACAAAATGTAGCATGTTGGTTTGAGTGCATCAGTGTGACACCTAATAGGTGTCAATAGTGAATGTTTGCATTCGCAGTGACCAGATTCCATGGCCAAGTCTCTCTTATTGCTAATCATATTAGATGAGTGCATTCAGTGCCTTCTAGAAGATGAGCAGGCCACTTCCAGAAGCAGATTCTCAAAGGTACACAGACGTCAAGTGTGGCATCGAATGAATTCTACTCTAAATGAAGGGCAGGGCTCTAGACACATGACTCAAGGAATCTGATCTCTGGAAAGGGTGTTGTCTGCAGGATGTCCTTTTTTTTATCTTCAGAGAAACTGGGGCAGACCCTCACTTCTGTGAAGAAATGCATGGCATCTTGGAGTTTGGGGGGGGGGGGGGGGTTTGCGTGCCCTAACTGCATTCTTCCATGATTACCCACATGGATTCCGTTTTGATTTCTCTCTTGGTACTCGTGTCCCAGACACGTGAAATCAGATTCTTTTGGCTGGCAGTGTCCATGGGTGCTGTGTCTGTGCGTCCCCCACACCCAAAGGCATAAAGAGTGGAGCTGACCCAACCATCCCTCATGATGTTCTTACCACTCATGGCAGCGAGGCAGTTTCTGGCTGCTTCTCTCCCCGCTGTGCTCGTTTAGTGTTGGTGCTTCGGTGGGCTTGTTGCCTGTTGGAGATACACACGCTATTCTTTTCAGTCAGGTTCTGATTTTTAGGCTAGAAACTCCCCTTTACAGGGGCTCTAGCAAAATGGCAGAAATGAAATCCCTGGTGTTTAAAACCTGTCCTTTCTCTGAAGCTTTAATGATCTACACTCCAGGTGTCTGCTCTGTTTAGGAGAGGGATAATGTAACAGGTGTCTCCTCCTATAAGTGTACTCAAAAAGCTAGAGAAGCCCATCTAATATAGTTTTCCCTGGAGCACTCTATGCACTCCTCCTCGGAGATAGTTAAACCTCAGTTCTCCAGTCATTTCCCCTGTCCACAAGTGCGCCAGCGAGCAAGGATTCCACCCTGAGCTCCCAGGCTATGGCAGCCAAGAGATTTCAGTCATCCGCCACCATTCCAGCCTCTGACAACTCAAATCCAGAGGTGAAACAAGGACTAGGTCACCCTCTCTAGTGCCTACTGAATCAAGGCCCAAGGCTCGGTCTGACACATGGCGGGGTGGCTACTTTGAATTCCTCTGGTGCACCGGTACTGAGTGTTGGGAGAGTGCCAGCAGTGCCCACTAAACCGGTGGACTGTCTCTCCTGGTACTGATCCCTCACCACTAGGCAATCTCCTAACTGTGTTCGCAGTGCTCAGTATCAGTGTACCAGTACTAAGGGCATATACATATAGGGTGATTTATCTGTGGGCCTGGTACTGGAGGCTCCTCTTCTTGAGGGAATGAAGGTGGTGTAACCTGCTACTGAGATGTCGGTACAGTAGGCAAAGGAAATATCTCTGGTATTTCCTTGGAGAGGGTTCAAAAGAGCTATGAGAATGATTAAAGAATTAGAAAACATGCCTCATAGTCATAGAGTTTAAGGCCAGAAGATCTAGTCTGACCTCCTGTCTATCACAGGCCACTGTCACCACCCAGCACCTGCACACTAAATCCAACAACCAAAATTACAGCCCACAGGGGCTTGATATGGGCCATAGGAAGAGAATACAAGGCACTGAGGTATACTAATGCCTGAGGCCCCCACAATAGCAGGGAAATCATTAAGTGATATTGTTACGGAATCACAGAGTTTGGTCTATGCCCCCAGCCTATAACCAGTCTGCTGGGAGTGAAGCCTTCAGTGTGCCAGGACCCAAGGACCCACACAGTTCCACAGGGGCAGGCCCATGGCCTCCATGATTCCAAGACTGGGTCTTTGACACCATTAATTCCTGTCTCTCTCCCTGGTTCCCTGCAATAAATCTTGCCATTCCAACCTCCTGTAGGAGGCTTGTATCGTGCCTCTTAAGGATGCAATGCTCCCAGGGAGTATTTACAGGGACATGGGCAGCCTTTTCAAGAGAAGGTAAACATTAGTCACCTGGCACACGCAATCTTATAGTCTTAAATTAGCAGAGAGAGACAGAAGTTAACCCATAATCCACCCTGGCCAAACCGGTGCCGTGATGCGCCAGCCAGGCTGTGATGGACTCCATCTCTGGCACCCTTTCTTGTCTTCTCCAGTCTGGGCTCCTGAATCCCTCCAAAAAGGCCCCCTTTTCCAGTCACCTTACATCTTGTTCCCCATCTTAGTTCCCAAGTCCCTCCTGCTGGGGTTTCCTGCTGTCAGGTGTTGATTGTTCAGACCTTGGGGCACCTCTTTGTCTTGTTGGCTCCTCTGTTGACTTGGGTCAGTTTGAGCCAGCTCTTTAATGAGTGTATTCATTCCCCCTACTGTTAACCCTTTTGCACTCACTCAGTAGCAGTGCAATGTATGGATAGAAACTGAGGCATGCCTCACAACCCTCTTCCTCCCTGTGCAATCTCCAACCATAGCCATCCCTGATGCTTCAGAAGGAGATAAACACCAGAATAAATTTGGGGACAGGGAGGGGAATCCCTTCCTGGCCCCTGCAGGTGGCCAGCTGAAACCCTGAAGCATGGGCGCTTAGAAACATAAGACATAGGGATAAAGTCAGTTTTTGGAAATTGAAGCTAGACAAATTCAGACTGGAAATAAGATGTGAATATTTCCCAGTGAGAGTAAATAACTATTGGAACAGTTTACTGAGGGTTGTGGTGGATTCTCCATCACTGGCCGTTTTTAAATCACGATCGGGTGATTTTCTGAAAGGTCTACTCTAGAAATTATTTTGGGGACGTTCTCTGGCCTTTGCTATGCAGGAGGGCAGACTAGACAATCACAGTGGTCCCTTCTGGCCTTGGAATCTAAGAATCAGCTCCATAAAGAGACCATCTAGCAGCAGCATCTGCATATCACCCTCCTATCCAGGTCCATGCTGTATGTTCCCATCCTGCAGTGATAAGGTTCCTTATTCATGTCCCCCTCCTTCCCTCAGTTCAGGAGACCCCTCCTTCTTGGGGCCACATAGTACTAGCAAAGTTGATGGGGCCCACTCTTTGAGCCCTAACAACCAGTTCCCTTTACCACCTATTGATGAAAACCATCTCTTTAGCGATCATTACATGAGCAGCTCAAAGGGTAGAGGAGATTCAGGCCCTTATTGTGGGTGGTCCCCATATTACAGTGTTTCATAAGGACAGGATCATACTCAGACCTCGTCCCAAGTTCCTGCTCAAAGTTGTTTCAGAATTCCGGTTTATTCATCTCCCAGATTTCTCCAAACCTCCCTCATCCCTTGAAGGTTTACATGGAGCTCGATCCACCTTTACAAGACCCATACTCTTTGGTAGAGGCTTCCAGATTCGATACCCACTTTGGTAGGCGTGTCCTAAATAGAATCATAGAATATCAGGGTTGGACGGGACCTCAGGAGGTCATCTAGTCCAACCCCCTGCTCAAAGCAGGACCTAATACCAACTAAATCATCCCAGCCAGGGCTTTGTCAAGCCTGACCTTAAAAACCTCTACGGAAGGAGATTCCACCACCTCCCTAGGTAACCCATTCCAGTGCTTCACCACCCTCCTAGTGAAAAGTTTTTCCTAATATCCAATCTAAACCTCCCCCACTGCAACTTGAGACCATTACTCCTTGTTCTGTCATCTGCTACCACTGAGAACAGTCTAGATCCATCCTCTTTGGAACCCCCTTTCAGGTAGTTGAAAGCAGCTATCAAATCCCCCCTCATTCTTCTCTTCTGCAGACTAAACAATCCCAGTTCCCTCAGCCTCTCCTCATAACTCATGTGCTCCAGCCCCCTAATCATTTTTGTTGCCCTCCGCTGGACTCTTTCCAATTTTTCCACATCCTTCTTGTAGTGTGGGGCCCAAAACTGGACACAGTACTCCAGGTGAGGCCTCACCAATGTCGAATAGAGGGGAACGATCACGTCCCTCGATCTGCTGGCAATGCCCCTACTTATACAGCCCAAAATGCCGTTAGCCTTCTTGGCAACAAGGGCACACTGTTGACTCATATCCAGCTTCTCGTCCACCGTAACCCCTAGGTCCTTTTCTGCAGAACTGCTGCCTAGCCACTCGGTCCCTAGTCTGTAACAGTGCATGGGATTCTTCCGTCCTAAGTGCAGGACTCTGCACTTGTCCTTGTTGAACCTCATCAGGTTTCTTTTGGCCCAATCCTCTAATTTGTCTAGGTCCCTCTGTATCCTATCCCTACCCTCCAGTGTATCTACACTCCTCCCAGTTTAGTGTCATCTGCAAACTTGCTGAGGGTGCAATCCACACCATCCTCCAGATCTTTAATGAAGATATTGAACAAAACCAGTCCCTTGGGGCACTCCGCTTGAAACCGGCTGCCAACTAGACATTGAGCCCGACGATCTAGCCAGCTTTCTATCGACCTTATAGTCCATTCATCCAGCCTATACTTCTTTAACTTGCCGGCAAGAATACTGTGGGAGACCGTATCAAAAGCTTTGCTAAAGTCAAGGAATAACGCATCCACTGCTTTCCCCTCATCCACAGACCCAGTTATCTTCTCATAGAAGGCAATTAGGTTAGTCAGGCATGACTTGCCCTTGGTGAATCCATGCTGACTGTTCCTGATCACTTTCCTCTCCTCTAAGTGCTTCAGAATTGATTCATTGAGGACCTGCTCCATGATTTCCAGGGACTGAGGTGAGGCTGACTGGCCTGTAGTTCCCCGGATCCTCCTTCTTCCCTTTTTTAAAAGATGGGCACTACATTAGCCTTTTTCCNACTCCTCCTGCCCACTTCCAAGCTGGTCAGTGCTTGGACAATCTCTGAGAGAATGGTTTCTTATCCTACAGTAAATCTGAATCTTTTGGATGTGTTGTCTCCATGGATTCCATGACCCGTCCTCCTTCTCCGCTACTACCGAGTCCTACTCCTTTGCGGTTCTGTATTGGCGGAACTGAGGAACGGTTGGGCCCACTCTGCCCTTTATGACCTCAGGTGGGAGGGTACAAGGATATCTAGGGCACAGGCATGGCCCCAACAGACTTGCTGGCCAAAAGAATCTGATCTTGCCTGCATGGGGTGCATGTGCATCAAAAATGGAATCATAAGTGGAATCCATGTGGACAACACCTCTGGAAGAATCATTAACGTACTTACTGCAAGATAAGTAACCGTTCTATACCATACCTTAACATGTTTGGACTTCTTTTAAATGTAACTTTAGCTCTCGGTTTTCTGGTTTTACCATTGTTGGTTTTGGGATAATTACAACATCCCTGTCATGTATTTTTCACTAAATTGCTGATATGTTCTCTCCACCTTCATCTTATTGTTGTTTTTCTCTGGGCGTTTCCTTGGGCTTTTTTAATTATAGTTCATACATGAACAGTAAACAAATTCAGAAAATGTTGTTACCATGTGATATTTCTAAGATACATGATTTAAGGTTGATACTATATATCTGTCAGCAGAGGATAGCACCTGAAATCTTCTTCAAAGGAACTCTGCTTTCAAAATGGCCACTAATTCACTCCCAGTGGCAGTGAAGTCAGGCTGCCTTCCAGGAAGATGGCAGCCCTCTGTGCAGTTACTTTGCAAAGTGTATCCTGTGGCCTCAGTCCCATTTCATAGAATATCAGGGTTGGAAGGGACCTCAGGAGGTCATCTAGTCCAACCCCCTGCTCAAAGCAGGACCAATCCCCAAACAGACTTTTGCTCCAGATCCCTAAATGGCCCCCTCAAGGATTGAACTCTCAACCCTGGGTTTAGCAGGCCAATGCTCAAACCACTGAGCTATCCCATTTGAGAACAGTAAGAGATGGAAGCCATTTTGAAAGAGGGCAATTCTACATGGACTTCTCTGAACTACAGCACTGCTGAAGGAGAAATTTTCGGTCCCTGCTGAAGGAGAAATTTTCACTTATGAAGACTAATGGCAAAAAATGGACATTAAACCTAAAAAAGTCTTCACATGTAGTCTCTGCACAACATTTTAGTGCATTTTAACTATATAGAAGTTTGACGAGTCTGTGATAGTCTATCGATCGTTTGGGAGGAGAAAAAGGCTGATGCAATGCTCTATTTCTTAAAGGATTCATTTTTAAATGTAACTCCTAAATCAATTAACCAATTCACGTGTAAATTATAAAATCCATTATGTTCTCAGAGTGAATTCTGTAATTTTGGGGAAGATGTGCTGTATTCTTCATGCATAACAGAGGTTGAATCTCTGATTTAAGTGCAAAGCTTAACCAAACTTTAACTACAGAACTGGAACTGGTACTTCAATGAACCATAAGACAGTGTTACTTTAGAGTTAAAACTGGGCTTGTCTTCGCTACCGTGCTAAATTGGCGCTGCTGCCATTGATGCAGCGATGTCGATGTAGAGGGTCTGGTAAAGACACACTAAGTAGATGGGAGAGCACTCTCCTGTCGACATAGCACAGTGTAGACACCGCTTTAAGTCGATATAAATTACATTGACTTAAGTTATGTAACTTAACTGGTGTAACTTAGATCGACTTACAGTGTTAGTATAGACAAGGAGTTGCAGAAGCTGTGCATTTTACAGTAACTGTGGTCAAGGAAGCAGTTTCTTGGTTCAAATCTAACTCTAGATGTTAGTGATCAAAAGCTGTTGTCATCTGATGGCTGTTTAGCTTGTGTGAACTCGGTTGGTCCCAGTTGTGTTATCAGTGGATATTTGTCCAGGTGCCACTAGCTGGCAATCTCACTGGAGAGACCAAGAAATAAAGGTCCGTGAAGGCTGAACTTTCTTCTCACCCCGTAGAGTTGCTCCCTCCAGGTAGGGTTTTAGTTACGTTGGTAGTGGTGCTGCAGGAAGGATGTTGTGGGAGAAGCTATTCAGGAAGGACAGGCAGGGCAGAAAAGGTGGGGGAGTTGCATTGTATGTAAGAGAGCCGTATGACTGCTCAGAGTTCCAGTATGAAACTGCAGAAAAACCTGAGTCTCTGGATTAAGTTTAGAAGTGCGAGCAACAAGGGTGATGTCGTGGTGGGAGTCTGCTATAGACCACCAGACCAGGGGGATGACGTGGATGAGACTTTCTTCAGGCAACTAACAGAAGTTACTAGATCACAGGCCCTGGTTCTCATGGGGGACTTCAGTCACCCCAATATCTGCTGGGAGAGAAATACAGCAGTGCACAGACAATCCAGGAAGTTTTTGGAAAGTGTAGGGGACAATTTCCTGGTGCAAGTGCTGGAGGAACCAACTGGGGCAGAGCTCTTCTTGACCTGCTGTTTACAAACCGGGAAGAATTAGTAGGGGAAGCAAAAGTGGATGGGAACCTGGGAGGCAGTGACCATGAGATGGTTGAGTTCAGGATCCTGACACAAGGAAGAAAGGAGAGCAGCAGAATACGGACCCTGGACTTCAGAAAAGCAGACTTTGACTCCCTCAGGGAACTGATGGGCAGGATCCCCTGGGAGAATAATATGAGGGGGAAAGGAGTCCAGGAGAGCTGGCTGTATTTTAAAGAATCCTTATTGAGGTTGCAGGAACAAACCATCCCGATGTATAGAAAGAATAGGAAATATGGCAGGCGACCAGCTTGGCTTAACAGTGAAATCCTTGCTGATCTTAACCACAAAAAAGAAGCTTACAAGAAGTGGAAGATTGGACAAATGACCAGGGAGGCGTATAAAAATATTGCTCAGGCATGCAGGAGTGAAATCAGGAAGGCCAAATCACACTTGGAGTTGCAGATAGCAAGGGATGTTAAGAGTAACGAGGGTTTCTACAGGTATGTTAGCAACAAGAAGGTGGTCATGGAAAGTGTGGGCCCCTTACTGAATGGGGGAGGCAACCTAGTGACCGAGGATATGGAAAAAGCTAATGTACTCAATGCTTTTTTTGCCTCTGTTTTCACAAACAAGGTCAGCTCCCAGACTGCTGCACTGGGCAGCACAGAATGGGGAGGAGGTGACCAGCCCTCTAGAGAAAGAAGTGGTTCAGGACTATTTAGAAAAGCTGGACGAGCACAAGTCCATGAGGCTGGATGCACTACATCTGAGGGTGCTAAAGGAGTTGGCAGATGTAATTGCAGAGCTCTTGGCCATTATCTTTGAAAACTCATGGCGATTGGGGGAGGTCCCGGATGACTGGAAAAAGGCTAATGTAGTGCCCATCTTTAAAAAAGAGGAGGAGGAGGAGGATCCGGGGAACTACAGACCAGTCTGCCTCACCTCAGTCTCTGGAAAAATAATGGAGCAGGTCCTCAAGGAATCAATTTTGAAGCACTTTGATGAGAGGAAAGTGATAAGGAACAGTCAGCATGGATTCACCAAGGGCAAGTCATGCCTGACTAACCTAATTGCCTTCTATGAGGAGATAACTAGGTCTGTGGATGAGGGGAAAGCAGTGGATGTGTTATTCCTTAACTTTAGCAAAGCTTTTGATACAGTCTCCCACAGTATTCTTGCCAGCAAGTTAAAGAAGTATGGGCTGGATGAATGGACTATAAGGTGGATAGAAAGCTGGCTAGATCATCAGGCTCAACGGGTAGTGATCAACGGCTCCATGTCTAGTTGGCAGCTGGTATCAAGCGGAGTGCCCCAAGGGTCGGTCCTGGGGCGGGTTTTGTTCAATATCTTCATTAAAGATCTGGAGGATGGTGTGGATTGCACCCTCAGCAAGTTTGCAGATGACACTAAACTGGGAGGAGTGGTAGATACACTGGAGGGTAGGGATAGGATACAGAGGGACCTAGACAATTTAGAGGATTGGACCAAAAGAAATCTGATGAGGTTCAACAAGAACAAGTGCAGAGTCCTGCACTTAGGACGGAAGCATCCCATGCACTGCTACAGACTAGGGACTGAGTGGCTAGGCAGCAGTTCTGCAGAAAAGGACCTAGGGGTTACAGTGGACAAGAAGCTGGATATGAGTCAACAGTGTGCCCTTGTTGCCAAGAAGGCTGACGACATTTTGGGCTGTATAATTAGGAGCATTGCCAGCAGATCGAGGGATGTGATAATTCCCCTCTATTCGGCATTGGTGAGGCCACAACTGGACTAGTGTGTCCAGTTTTGGGCCCCACACTACAAGAAGGACGTGGAAAAATTGGAAAGAGTCCAGCGGAGGGCAACAAAAATGATTAGGGGGCTGGAGCACATGAGTTATGAGCAGAGGCTGAGGGAACTGGGATTATTTAGTCTGCAGAAGAGAAGAATGAGGGGGGATTTGATAGCTGCTTTCAACCACCTGAAAGAGGGTTCCAAAGAGGATGGATCTAGACTGTTCTCAGTGGTACCAGATGACAGAACAAGGAGTAATGGTCTCAAGTTGCAGTTGCGGAAGTTTAGGTTGGATATTAGGAAAAACTTTTTCACTAGAAGGGTGGTGATGCACTAGGCTTACCTAGGGAGGTGGTGGAATCTCCTTCCTTAGAGGTTTTTAAGGTCAGGCTTGACAAAGCCCTGGCTGGGATGATTTAGTTGCGGATTGATCCTGCTTTGAGCAGGGGGTTGGACTAGATGACCTCCTGAGGTCCCTTCTAACCCTGATATTCTATGACTCTAAGATTGCCCTGCCACTGAACACTCAGAAAACTTAAGTCTCAGAGATATCAGACTGGCACTCAATTATACAAAAACATATTAACATTAAAAAAATGTGATTTCATTCCTGTGTTCAGTTGCTTTCTGCTTTTCAGAACAATCACCTTTGAGGCGTTCATTTTAAACCCAAAGATTTTTTGAAGTTTAATTTGTTTTGCCATTTAAAAAAAAAAGTGAAATAAAATACCTTTTGTATTTCATGGTTTAGGAAACTGTTCAGGGTTTCTTTGGCCCTGAATAACTTAAAAGCGGCTTTGTTTGAAAACTGCCAAACAAAGCCGCTTTAAGTTATTCAGGGAATACCCTCCTCCCAATTAATTTTTTGTGAAGGTGCTAATGTTCTATTTCCCTACTCCCAACTCCTGGTGCTGCACTGTGCTCACAGCATTTAACCTTTAAAATACTGCCAGATGGATGGCTACTCAGAAGAGGGCGCAAGATGTGTGTGTTGCTGGGCCTTTTCAAGTATTGCCTGAAGGTGTGCAGCGGTGGTTGTGGTGAAGAGTGATTCTTTAACTACCCTGACCTTTAGCTGGCATTGGAAGTAACCCAGCAGGTCTAGCCATCTCATTTTATGCTTTGGTGGCATTTAGAAGCCAGCTATGTTGGGGCCCCATTGTGCTAGGTCAGGGGTGGGCAAACTTTTTGGCCTGAGGGCCACATCTGGGAATAGAAATTGTATGGCGGGCTATGAATGCTCACAAAATTGGAGGTGGGAGGGGATGAGGGCTATGGGGTGGGGCCAGAAATGAGGAGTTCAGGGTGCGGGAGGGGGGGTGAGGGCTGGGGTGGGGAAATGGGGTGCGGGGGGGTGAGGGCTCTGGCAGGGGGTGCGGGCTCTGGGGTGAGGGGTTTGGGGTGCAGGAGGGTGCTCTGGGCTGGGATTGAGAGGTTTGGAGGGCGGGAGGGGGATCAGGGCTGGGGCAGGGGGTTGGGGTGTGGGGAGAGGCTCAGGGGTGCAGGCTCCAGGCGGTGCTTACCTCAAGCAGCTTCTGGAAGCAGAAGCATGTCCCTTTTCCAGCTCCTACGTGGAGGCGCGGCCAGGCGGCTCTGCATGCTGCCCCGTCCTCAGGCAGAGCCCCTGCAGGCGCCATTGGAGTACGTAGGATTCGGAGGGGGGACATACTGCTGCTTCCGGGAGCCACGTGGGAACAGCCCCTGACCCTGCTCCCTACTTGGAGTGCTAGATGGGGGCTATGCCTCAGCTTCCGGGAGCCGCGTGGAGCGGCCCCCAACCCTGCCCCCCGGCTGGAGTGCCGGAGGGGGGCAAGCCCCAGCCCCCGCTTCCCAGCGGGAGCTCGAGGGCTGGCCTAAAATGGCTGGCGGGCCAGATCCGGCCCACGGGCCATAGTTTGCCCATCCCTGTGCTAGGTGCTGTACATGGATGACAGTCCAAAGAGCTAAAAATTAAAGGATGGGCACAATTCTTAGCCAATCAGGAGCAGTGATCTGAACTCGCCACCTGCCTCATCCTCATCAGACTGCTGTTTTTTATGCAGTTTTCTCTGCCTTAAGTGAGAGGTGAGTTTTGAGGAGTGACTTGGAGGAGGAGACTTTCAACTGCACTCCTCCCCTGACTGCCCCTGTCACTGTCCAACTGGTATCTGTTCTGTGGAATATACTGCACTGAGTTCAGGGCAGGCTGAATTGAATGAATGTGCAATCTAAGGGCCACATGCTCAAATAAAAACAAGTCCATTTATGTTTGATCTCTAGATTGGATGTTTAAATTAATAAGCCAAATTGTCTGGGAGATTCATGGGAAGAGATGAGTTCTCTAACCTGACTTTCATCCATCTCAAAACCTTCCAACCTGCCTTTTTTTTTCCGACTTGGTATTTACCTTTTGTGACGAAGTGAGAATGTTTTGTGGTGTTCTTTGAATACTGAGGGGGAGGGTTGCAGGGGAGCTTGGCTGGGACTGCCTGCATTGGGGAAGGGAGGATACCTGAGCATGTAACATGAGAACCCAGGAGGGGAGTTGGAGACTAGGTAACACCTTTGACTGGGAATCTGGCCAAAGGACAAAGGCTGGGGGAGGAACCGGGGGGAAGGGAAAAAGGAGACGCCTGGAGGGAGTTTCAGTTTTGGAAGCTGTCTGGAAATGGAGAGGGGAGCCTGACGGGGCTTGGGGCTTCCCAGCGGGGAGCGTGGCCTCCCTGGGGCCCCCAGATAGACCTAACTAAAGGGGATCCTGTTGTCTGTACTGGCAAGACCTGTTTTGGACTGTGTTCCTGTCATCTAATAAACCTTCTGTTTTACTGGCTGGCTGAGAGTTATGGTGAATCGCAGAAAGCTGGGGGTACAGGGCCTGGACTCCCCCACACTCCGTGACACCTTTATTTAATGTAACGTGGATATTTAGTGCCCAAGGTATTCACGGTGCTTTACATAATGAGTAGAGAGGCAACAGTTGCCCCAGATAGCTTACGATCCACACTGATTGCAAGCAACCACAACACTAGGGAAAGTAACAGGTAAGGCAAAGGGAGAAGTACACAGAATAAGGCATTGTTTATACACAGTAAGGGTGGTTTAAGGGGATACAGTCACTTCATGTTAGTCATTATTTCTGTATTATTCTTACATATAATTACATTTTAGTTATTGTTTGAAGGGATTATTTAGGATGATTGGGGGGTTATAGGAAAAGAGCTTTGATGAGGGATTCAGTATGTCTGCACTGAAATTAAACACACACAGCTGTCCCATGTCAGGGCTGGGGCTACAGGGCTGTAAAACTGGTGTAGACGTTGAGGCTTGGTCTTGGTCTTTGTCTGAGCCCAGGCTCTGGAACCCTCCCCTCTCGCGGGGGAGCCTGAGTCAGCTGACACGGGCCAGCGATGGGTGTTGAATTGCAGTATAGACATACCCAGAGTTTGTATAACATATAGGATTGGGGAGGTTGTTCCAGGCATAGGGGCAGCATTGGAAAAGGAGTGGAAATCTTTGTGTGAGAAGGGAGCCATGGAGCTGGCGGAGTGCAAGGTCCAGACAGGAGAGTTGCATGCAATGGTGAGATGTAGGCAGGGGCAGAACTATGGAGAGACTCTCCCATGCCTCCTTCCTGCAAATAATAAATATACCCAACTCTTTTCCCATTTGAAGAGAGCCTTAGAAAATCAGCCTTAACATGTGTCTGAGTCATGTCCTTTCCCGAGTGCGTGCGTGCACACACTCACACAGTGACAGGTAAACATCCTTCCAGCTCCGTCCTGTAACAAGTGCCCAGCTATCTTCTTGGCTGCATAATACAGAAAGAGATTTATAGATGAGAACTACCTCACATCTTGAATCTCACCAGAGCAGAGCCCCAAGCGTTGCACTCATGTACCTTCCAGGAGCCACATTCTGTATCAATTAAAGGTCCAGAGTTGTCTTCCAGGTTAGCCTTAAGTAGCCTAGCAGTGACAGATATGGGTTAATATGGTAAAGTTCACATTGAAGAAAGTTTGCAAACTCTAGGCCAACCAAAGAGATGCTTCAAACTATCCGTGCCACCTGAGAGGCATAAGTCATGATGGCTCCAATAAGACCCTCCAAGTTTTTGGACCAATGAGCCCAAAAGCCAGGAGTCGCCATCAATAGGAGAGAACAGTCTACAACTCCTGCCAGTTCTTCAGTGCTTCCCCCTACTTACCAGCATTATCTGTCTTTCCTGGATTGTGTCTTAGGCTGTGTCTACACTAGAGAGTTTACAGTGGCATAGCTGTACTGATGCAGCTCCGCTGCTTTAAGATCTCTCATGTAGCCGCTCTATGCCGACAGGAGAGAGCTCTCCCATCAACATAATTAAACCATCCCAATGAGAGGCGGTAGCTCTGTCTGCGGGAGAAGCTCTCCCATTGATGTAGCTCTGTGCACACTGCCACTTATGCTGGCAAAATTTATGTCACTTGCGGGGGGGTGGGGAGGGTGTATGTGTGTTTTTCACACCACTAAGCAACATAAGTTTTGCCAACATAAGTGATAGTGTAGACATGGCCTAAGCTAGATGATTTTCATCTGGTACCTGATCATGGTTAGTAATGGTCCCTCTAATTTTTTACATCCATGTGCGGAATGAATTTTGTTATGTGCACGAATATGGAGGTGGTGTGTAGCAGGGGTGGGGCCGAGGGGTTCGGAGTATGGGATGGGGCTCAGGGCTGGGGCAGAGGGTTGGGGTGCGGGGAGGTGAGAGCTCTGGCTGGGGGTGCGGGCTCGGGTGGGGCTGGGGATGAGGGGCTTGGGCTGTGGGAGGGGGCTCAGGGCTGGGGCAGAGGGTTGGGGTGCAGGGGGGGTGAGGGCTCCGGCTGGGGGTGGGGCCGGGGATGAGGGGTTTGGGGTGCAGGCTTCCCCAGGGCTGTGGCGGGGAGAGAGGACTCCCCCCAGTCCTCTCTCGCGGAAGGAGCCCAGGGCCGGGGGAGAGGTGCCTGTCTCCACCTGCGTGGCCCATGATAGCCTGCTGCACAGTCGTGCAGCTTAGAGGGAACTTAGCTAGTTAGGTACTTAGGAGAGCACAGAGACTAGAGAATCTGGATTTGGTGAAAAGGAAACAATGTTAAATACCTGCACTATGGTGGCAGTGCAACTCCAAAGTGTCTCCATCTTCTGTGGCGGTTTCACAACACATTGAACAGATGGGGGAGTGGGAGTGTGTGCGTTAGAACCTTGGGGAGGGTTAAGAGTTGCTCATCACAACCTTCACGGTCCTGTCTGAAAGCACTTCCTGGAGCCACTATAAAATGATCCCATCCAGCCCTGCCAAGTTCCACAGGCAAGTCAGAAACATTTGTGGTTTTCTGGCAGATCCCATCAAATTTGCACAGACACCTGATCTGCCTATTTTTAGATCAGCCACCAAATATCAGTGCAGTCTTCATGCTACCTGTCGTGTGTGTGATAAAGGTTTCATACTTCTGGTGGGACCCCAGCCTTTGCTTCAACTAGCAGTATTTGACTGAAGCAAAATATTGGAACGTTAGCTTGGATTCAGCTAATTTTCAGTGCAACCCAAACGCTTTGCCGTGTCTGGGTTTTTTATTTCAAGGAGAGGCAGAGGCCAGATTTTTTTTGGCTCAGGTGCTTGGGTCTGCAGTGCTGTGACACAACCGAGCCTTATTCCCAGCAGTGCTGCTTGTGTATTCTGTTTCGTGGCCTTACCACTAACTGTTGGACTTCCACTGACACAAAAGAAGCCTTCCAAAAATGTATCTTAATGCAGTGTTCATAGAATCATAGAACTTAAGATCAGAAGGGACCATTATGATCATCTAGTCTGACCTCCTGCATGATGCAGGCCACAAGAGTTGACCCTCCCACTCCTGAAATAACTCTCACCCTTCACTCAGCTGTTGAAGTCCCCAAATCATGATTTGACGACTTCAAGCAGCAGATAATCCTCTAGCAAGTGACCCCTGCCCCATGCTGCAGAGGAAGGCGAAAAACCTCCAGGGCCTCTGCCAATCTACCCTGGAGGAAAATTCCTTCCCGACCCCAAATATGGCGATCAGCTGAGCCCCGAGCATGCGGCCAAGATTCTCCATCCAGACACTTAGGAAAAGACTTTCAATATCCCAACATTTATCATCGGTACTAACTACCAGCGGTGGCACATTATTGACCTATTGAGTAAATCAAGTTATCCTATCAAACCATTCCCTCCATAAACTTATCAAGCTTAGTCTTAAAGCCGGAGAGGTCTTTCGCCCCCACTATGTCCCTCGGCAGGCCATTCCAGTATTTCACTCCTCTGACGGTTAGAAACCTTCGCCTAATTTCAAGCCTAAACTTCCCAACTGCCAATTTATATCCATTTGTTCTCGTATCCACATTAGCACTGAGCCGAAATAATTCCTCTCCCTCCCTGATATTGATCCCTCTGATATATTTAAAGAGAGCAATCATATCTCCCCTCAACCTTCTTTTGGTTAAGGAAAACAAACCGAGCTCCTCAAGTCGCCTTTCATACGACAGGCTTTCCATTCCTCG
>QXTE01000444.1:252807-397807 GCA_003942145.1 Platysternon megacephalum
AACATAAGAACATAAGAACGGCCGTACTGGGTCAGAGCAAAGGTCCATCTAGCCCAGTATTCTGTCTACCGACAGTGGCCAATACCAGGTGCCCCAGAGGGAGTGAACCTAACAGGCAATGATCAAGTGATCTCTTTCCTGCCATCCATCTCCACCCTCTGACAAACAGAAGCTAGGGACACCATTCCTTACCCATCCTGGCTAATAGCCATTAATGGACTTAACCACCATGAATTTATCCAGTTCTCTTTTAAACGCTGTTATAGTCCTAGCCTTCACAACCTCCTCAGGTAAGGAGTTCCACAAGTTGACTGTGCGCTGCGTGAAGAAGAACTTCCTTTTATTTGTTTTAAACCTGCTGCCTATTAATTTCATTTGGTGACCCCTAGTTCTTGTATTATGGGAATAAGTAAATAACTTTTCCTTATCCACTTTCTCCACATCACTCATGATTTTATATACCTCTATCATATCCCCCCTTAGTCTCCTCTTTTCCAAGCTGAAGAGTCCTAGCCTCTTTAATCTCTCCTCATATGGGACCCGTTCCAAACCCCTAATCATTTTAGTTGCCCTTTTCTGAACCTTTTCTAGTGCCAGTATATCTTTTTTGAGATGAGGAGACCACATCTGTACACAGTATTCGAGATGTGGGCGTACCATCGATTTATATAAGGGCAATAATATATTCTCAGTCTTATTCTCTATCCCCTTTTTAATGATTCCTAACATCCTGTTTGCTTTTTTGACCGCCTCTGCACACTGCGTGGACATCTTCAGAGAACTATCCACGATGACTCCAAGATCTTTTTCCTGATTCGTTGTAGCTAAATTAGCCCCCATCATATTGTATGTATAGTTGGGGTTATTTTTTCCAATGTGCATTACTTTACATTTATCCACATTAAATTTCATTTGCCATTTTGTTGCCCAATCACTTAGTTTTGTGAGATCTTTTTGAAGTTCTTCACAGTCTGCTTTGGTCTTAACTATCTTGAGCAGTTTAGTATCATCTGCAAACTTTGCCACCTCACTGTTTACCCCTTTCTCCAGATCATTTATGAATAAGTTGAATAGGATTGGTCCGAGGACTGACCCTTGGGGAACACCACTAGTTACCCCTCTCCATTCTGAGAATTTACCATTAATTCCTACCCTTTGTTCCCTGTCTTTTAACCAGTTCTCAATCCATGAAAGGACCTTCCCTTTTATCCCATGACAGCTTAATTTACGTAAGAGCCTTTGGTGAGGGACCTTGTCAAAGGCTTTCTGGAAATCTAAGTACACTATGTCCACTGGATCCCCCTTGTCCACATGTTTGTTGACCCCTTCAAAGAACTCTAATAGATTAGTAAGACACGATTTCCCTTTACAGAAACCATGTTGACTATTGCTCAACAGTTTATGTTTTTCTATGTGTCTGACAATTTTATTCTTAACTATTGTTTCGACTAATTTGCCCGGTACCGACGTTAGACTTACAGGTCTGTAATTGCCGGGATCACCTCTAGAGCCCTTTTTAAATATTGGCGTTACATTAGCTAACTTCCAGTCATTGGGTACAGAAGCCGATTTAAAGGACAGGTTACAAACCTTAGTTAATAGTTCCGCAACTTCACATTTGAGTTCTTTCAGAACTCTTGGGTGAATGCCATCTGGTCCCGGTGACTTGTTAATGTTAAGTTTATCAATTAATTCCAAAACCTCCTCTAGTGACACTTCAATCTGTGACAGTTCCTCAGATTTGTCACCTACAAAAGCCAGCTCAGGTTGGGGAATCTCCCTAACATCCTCAGCCGTGAAGACTGAAGCAAAGAATCCATTTAGTTTCTCCGCAATGACTTTATCATCTTTAAGCGCTCCTTTTGTATTTTGATCATCAAGGGGCCCCACTGGTTGTTTAGCAGGCTTCCTGCTTCTGATGTACTTAAAAAACATTTTGTTATTACCTTTGGAGTTTTTGGCTAGCCGTTCTTCAAACTCCTCTTTGGCTTTTCTTATTACACTCTTGCACTTAAGTTGGCAGTGTTTGTGCTCCTTTCTATTTGCCTCACTAGGATTTGACTTCCACTTTTTAAAGGAAGTCTTTTTATCTCTCACTGCTTCTTTTACATGGTTGTTAAGCCACGGTGGCTCTTTTTTAGTTCTTTTACTGTTTTTCTTAATTTGGGGTATACATTGAAGTTGGGCCTCTATTATGGTGTCTTTAAAAAGGGCCCATGCAACTTGCAGGGATTTCACTTTAGTCACTGTACCTTTTAACTTTTGTCTAACTAACCCCCTCATTTTTGTATAGTTCCCCCTTTTGAAATTAAATGCCACAGTGTTGGGCAGTTGAGGTGTTCTTCCCACCACAGGGATGTTGAATGCTATTGTATTATGGTCACTATTTCCAAGCGGTCCTGCTATAGTTACCTCTTGGACCAGCTCCTGCGCTCCACTCAGGATTAAATCTAGAGTTGCCTCTCCCCTTGTGGGTTCCCGTACCAGCTGCTCCATGAAGCAGTCATTTAAAGTATCGAGAAATTTTATCTCTGCATTTCGTCCTGAAGTGAAATGTTCCCAGTCAATATGGGGATAATTGAAATCCCCCACTATTATTGGGTTCTTAATTTTGATAGCCTCTCTAATTTCCCTTAGCATTTCATCATCACTATTACTGTCCTGGTCAGGTGGTCGATAATAGATCCCTAATGTTATATTTTTACTAGAGCATGAAATTTCTATCCATAGAGACTCTATGGAACATGTGGATTCGCTTAAGATTTTTACTTCATTTGAATCTACACTTTCTTTCACATATAGTGCCACTCCTCCCCCTGCACGGCCTGTTCTGTCCTTCCGATATATTTTGTACCCCGGAATGATTGTGTCCCATTGATTGCTCTCAGTCCACCAGGTTTCTGTGATGCCTATTATATCTATATCCTCCTTTATCACAAGGCACTCTAGTTCACCCATCTTATTATTTAGACTTCTGGCATTTGTGTACAAGCACTTTAAAAACTTGTCCCTGTTTACTAGCCTGCCTTCTTCTGATGTGCCAGATTCTTTTTTATGTGACTGTTTATCATCTGATCCGGCCCTTACATTATACTTTTCAGTCCTCTGCTCCTGACTATAACCTGGAGATTCTCTATCATCAGACTCTCCCCTAAGAGAAGTCTGTGTCCGATCCACACGCTCCTCTGCAGCAGTCGGCTTTCCCCCATCTCCTAGTTTAAAAACTGCTCTACAACCTTTTTAATGTTTAGTGCCAGCAGTCTGGTTCCACTTTGGTTTAGGTGGAGCCCATCTCTCCTGTATAGGCTCTCCCCATCCCAAAAGTTTCCCCAGTTCCTAATGATTGTAAACCCCTCCTCTCTACACCATCATCTCATCCACGCATTGAGACTCTGAAGCTCCGCCTGCCTACCTGGCCCTGCGCGTGGAACTGGGAGCATTTCTGAGAATGCCACCATAGAGGTCCTGGATTTCAGTCTCTTCCCTAGCAGCCTAAATTTGGCCTCCAGGACATCTCTCCTACCCTTCCCTATGTCATTGGTACCTACATGTACCACGACCACCGGCTCCTCCCCAGCACTACACATAAGTCTGTCTAGATGCCTCGAGAGATCCGCAACCTTCGCACCAGGCAGGCAAGTCACCATACGGTTCTCCCGGTCATCACAAACCCAGCTATCTACATTTCTAATAATCGAATCTCCCATTACTAACACCTGCCTTTTCCTAGCAACTGGAGTTCCCTCCCCCGGAGAGGCAACCTCAGTGCGAGAGGCAACCCCAGCACCATCTGGAAGGAGGGTCCCAACTATGGGAAGGTTTCCCTCTGCTCCCATTGACTGCTCTACTTCCCTGGGCCGTTCTTCCTCCTCAACAGCACAGGAGCTGTCTNGAATGTAGTTTGGTTTATAGGTTTTAAGGCTATGAAGGGAAACAGAACTGGCAAGGGACCCTCGCTCCCTTCCCACTCCCCTTCTAAACTCCCTTGTGAAACTCCCTGTTAGCAGCCCCTGTTCGCAAAAGCTCCCTGGTCGCTTGAGCACTGCTTTATAAAGCCCCGCCCTGGGTAAGGTAGTGTTAGCTCCATTTTAAAGATGAGGAAACAGATACAGAGAGGAGAAAGGTGGGATTTTTCCAAAGTACTTAGGCACATTTGGAAATTCCACCAGAAGTGACCTGTCCATGCTCATCGGATACATCTGCACAAGGATAAAAGCCTCGTGGCATGGCCATGGTTGGCCTGGATCAGCTGACTCCAGTTCGCAGGACTCAGGCTGTGGGGATAAAAAATACTGTGTAGATGTTAGGGTTCAGGCTGGAGTCCAGGCTCTGGGACCTTCCCCCCTCGCAGGGTCCCAGAGGTCAGGCTCTAGTCCAAGCCCAGTTCTCTACACAGCAGTTTTTCAGCCCCGGTGCCAAGCCCCATGAGTTTGAGTCAGCTGACCCAGGACAGCCGTGGGTTTTTTATCTCTGTGTGGACATACATGGGTAGTGGCAGAGACAGGATTCAGACTAGGAACTTTCTGGCTGTAGTTCATATTCTCATTTCACTAGAATATGCCACCCTCTCTATCGTTCCATTCAGAAAAAGTGTTTTCTGTCAATCCTGCAGTGGTGTAAACCAATTCCTGATGCTAGTCCACAACCTCACTGATTTGTAAACTCAATATCTCTTAAAAACAAAACAAAACACAAAAACAACCCCCCCCCCCAAAACCCCCAACAAAAGCAGACTTGCTCAACTTCTCTGCAAACTATTTTTAAAAAGCAGTTTGCTATGGTGTGTTCTCATAAAATTAAGACTTGGTAGCTTTTTCTAAATACCACAGTTCACCCAGTGTTCTGTAGTATGCAGTATTCAAAGTTAAAACTAAACACTTGCTGGAGTAAATGAACAATACATATTTTGTGAGAAAGTATCAGTTTTATTGGGGATTATACACAAAAACAAACCTTGTGTAAGGTTAAGGTTGCAAAGTGAAGCCTCCAAAAGTTAGGACATGCTAGAATTAGGGTTGCTCGTGCAACCTAAATTCAGGCCTCTTATGCATGATGACAGTCTTGTCCCACATCATAGAAGAGGTCTATGGCAGAACCAGGAATAGAGCTTGGCTCTCTGGGTCCAAATCCAATGCCTTAAGCACAAGAGAAAATCCATTCTTTAAGTGTGTGTGTCTGTGTGGATTCCATGCTAGGTGTTCATGTGCTTTTTTACTATCCTTGTCCATTGGGGTGTCTCATGCACATTGAACCCCCTTGTGCTCCCAAGGGAGCGGTGGCTCTGACCCTCCATCAGTTCCCTCTTATCACCTGTGGCAGCCTGATGGAACCTAGTGGTATCCTGTCTGCTGACAACTCTAGCATGAGCTATCTTCATCAGAAACCTCCAAAACATTTCAGAACAACCTTCAGCCCTTTGGACTCTTTAATCCTCATCCAGATTGAAAGCCTTTGACCATACCCCTTGTGACGGGTTGTATCACAGAAACCCCCTTGGGAGCTGCCAGACTGATGTGCAAAGGCTACCTCTGTTCCTGTTCTCCCTGCCAGCTCAGTGGCTTCAGCTCCCTGTCTTGGTGAAGCCAGACACACCCGTCTGCTCCAGCACAGACTCAGGGTCTGAATCACCTGTCCCAAAGCTGCAGGTTTACCTGAAAACAGCTCACAGAAGTGTGCTTGCCCTTAGCACTCAGATGCCCAATTCCCAATGGGGTCTAAACCCAAATAAATCCGTTTTACCCTGTATAAAGCTTATACAGGGTAAACTCATAAATTGTTCGCCCTCTATAACACTGATAGAGAGATATGCACAGCTGTTTGCTCCCCCAGGTATTAATACATACTCTGAGTTAATTAATAAGTAGAAAGTGATTTTATTAAATACAGAAAGTAGGATTTAAGTGATTCCAAGTAGTAACAGACAGAACAAAGTAAGTTACCCAGCAAAATAAAATAAAATGCGCAAATCTATGTCTAATCAAACTGAATACAGATAATCTCACCCTCAGAGATGCTTCAGTAAGTTTTTTCTCAGACTGGACACCTTCCAGGCCTGGGCACAATTCTTTCCCCTGGTACAGCTCTTGTTCCAGCTCAGGTGATAGCTAGGGGATTCTTCATGATGGCTCCTCTCCCCTCCTCTGTTCTCTTCCACCCCTTTATATATCTTTTGCATAAGGCGGGAATCCTTTGTCCCTCTGGGTTTCCACCCCCCCTCACTGGAAAAGCACCAGGTTAAAGATGGATTCCAGTTCAGGTGACATGATCACATGTCACTGCAAGACCCCAAGCCTTCATTCCTCCCAGCCTGACTCACAGGAAGGCTTGCTTGTAAACAGAGCCCCAGTCAATTGTCCTGGTTGATGGGAGCCATTAAGATTCCAAACCACCATTAATGGCCCACACTTTACATAATTACAATAGGCCTTTTGCATGAAGCATATTCCAGTTACATTATACTCACTTATCATGTTTTTATAAAACTATTCCAATTACATTATATTCACTTACCATGTTTTTACAAAACCATATAGACTGCACAACGTCACACCCCTCTGTACACTCACCCCTGGTACAAGATGGCGGGCTAGAAGCCCTGTCTATTATTGCAAAGGACTTAGACTGGCACACCAGGTACCTTTTTTTGCCTGGGTGATTCCCACATTGCAAGCAGTTTCTTGGTTTGTTTCTCTGTCTTCACCCGTCCCAGAAAATCTCAGGATGCAAGGCTTAAGCTCCACCTCTTAGAGCAGTCTACAAAGGTGGGGTTGGACCCAGAAAACCCAGGCTTAAGAACACCCATACTGGTCAAACCCACACTATCCAGTAGATAATCAAGCAGGTGGGTGGTGCCCAGGACTTTAGCAGGGAAGTCAGCACTGAGAAAAAAAACTGGCTCTGGCATCAACCTTGGCACTGGGACCATCCAAGCCATTGAAGGTGATGCCCCAGACATTGAAGCAGGCCACAAAAAGGCTGCCCTGAATGCTGAGCAGGAGCTCAAAGAAGAGCTCCACATCCTCCCATGCAAAAAGGCGTTGGGAGACATTGGGGGATAAATTCTCAAAAGCGCATCCAGCACCAATGACAAACAAGTGGGAGCAGACTGGTGCAGCCGATTCCGTTGGTCCTAAGCTCAGTAACAAAGGCGCCACTGCTGGTCACAACTCTGGCACCAGGGGAATGAGCAGCAGAACCATCGTCAGCACCGAAGGACCTTCTGGTACCAACAACAATCCCAGCACCTACAAAACCATACCCCTGGGCACTCTCTATGGAGAGGATATACCTGTCATCAGTGAGGCATACGTCCTTGCTGATGTCGATCTGTCCCTCATATGGTCCCTAGGTGGTACCACTGGAAGACCAGAGGGGTTCTTTGGAACTCAGCCACCACAGGACTGGCAGTGGCCCAACCTGCAGTCCGTCAGCCACCAGTACCCATACAGGATGCCACCTCGCGCTTCTGGGGCACACCTTCCAAGCCTTAAGGAGCCGCTTGATTCCCCTTTGAGAAAGAGATGTCCTTCTCCTACAGCCTCATTGGCAAGACCACAGACACTAGAATACTGAGAGGCACAAACCCATCAGCACCGGAGTCATCCCCTAAATACCTCTCCTCATCACCTGACGAGGCAGTCCCCACAGCATAGATTGAGCAGAGCTAGTGCGCTAAAAATAGTGCTTTGGTGGCATGGGCGGTGGCTCAGGCTTGCAGCCCGAGTACAAACCTGTCCAATCCCCTGGGTACATACTCGTACACAGCTGCTGTGTAGATGTACCCTAAATGCAAGGTGTGTGTGGCCCCCAGGCAAGCTGAAATTGCATATGAACCTCTTAGAGCTGAGGGCCATCAAGCTGGCCTGTAAAGCGTTCTTGCCTGTTCTATAAAACTCTGTAGTGCAGATCATGATGGATAATATGTTGACGATGCACTATCAACAAACAAGGAGGCGCTTGTTCGTCCCCACTTTGCCTGGAAGCCATTGAGTTCTGGGATGGTGTCACCAATACACTAACCCCATTGGCCCTGCATCTTTCAGGGGTCAACAATGACCTTGCAGACTGCTTGAGCAGGAACATGGTAACCAACCTTGAATGGTCACGGCAGAAATCCATCCTGGATCTGATATTCTAGAAGTGAGGGGACCTAACCATAGACCTGTATACCGCAGTGGAAAATGCCAGATGTGAAGCCTTTTGCTCCAGGGGTATCATGAGCATAAAATCTCTGCCAGACACTTTTTTTCCCTTCAGTATTCTCAAGGTCTCCTCTGTCTTCCCACAGATTTCCCCCTGATGCTAGGGTGGCCACTGATGCATCCCCAGAATACAGGACATCCCCCTCCCTGGCCCCGCCACCATGACCACAAATGCAGAAATGTTAGCTAATAAAACCGGATGGGTTTTTCAGGAGCTAGCTTGGATACTTTGCGGTGAAGGCTGTCTTGAGAGAAGTCATATCTGCTGTGCAGATACTACTTTGCTCTTTCATAAAAGGTCATAGAGTCCTTTTTACACCTTCCAATGATATCTTGAGTAAGTTCCTTGAGCTTAGCATTCATTGTGTATACAAAGAAGTTGTCCCTAATCCTTCTCTCTAGTGTCATATTTACTCCATTAATGAGCTCATGCACTGAAAGAACACTAAAATATTTGGCTTCCAAGTCCTCAGTACAGTCCATGAATAGCTTCAGAGGGTGACTGAGGTCTGATCCATTTTATCTGTGTTCTGGCATGTTGCAACTGTTTCTATATTGGAGTCCTTGCATTTGTGGGTGGGCTGTACATATGCTGACACTATTCTCTTTCTCGTTGTTATGATTTAGGGCAGGGGTAGGCGAGCTGGTTTTCAGTGGCACTCTCACTGCCCAGGTCCTGGCCACCGGTCCGGGGGGCTCTGCATTTTAATTTAATTTTAAATGAAGCTTCTTAAACATTTTAAAAACCTTATTTACTTTACATACAACAATAGTTTAGTTATATATTATAGACTTATAGAAAGAGACCTTCCCAAATATGTTAAAATGTATTACTGACACGCGAAACCTTAAATTAGAGTGAATAAATGAAGACTCGGCACACCACTTCTGAAAGGTTGCTGACCCCTGATTTAGGGTAACCTTACTATGCCGATAACATTGCTGTTTACTTCAGAGTTCTGTCAGTGTGCTGAACATCCCATTGTCATCATGACTTGCTTTAGTGGCAAAGAGCTTGCAAGTTAAACTCCAATAAGACTGAATTTTCTGATGCCTGATCCTATACAGAGCTTTCTCTGATGAAGTGCTCTGATAACATTTCACTATGTCTGACCATCAAGACCCTGGGAGTTGCATTGCCTTTGTCTTCTGTCTTGAGAAGTATTTTGTTTCCATCGCTAAGGCTGGTGCTTATTCTTTTGATATCTCATTTACTATTACCTCTGCTTGACAAGGCTATTGAGATATTGGTATTTTTGGCTTTCCAAGGATAGATTATTGTAACTGGTGTTTTTGGAACTTCTAGCCAATGCAGCCGATGTATAACATTGCTTCTGGAGTCCTGCTTCTAGATAAATTTATATTTCTCCAGTTTGAGTTATTTTCCTTGGCTACCAGTGAATTTTTTTCTTTGTTGTGCTGTGTCACCATAAAATATAGTCAAAGCCTTTCATTTTTGGATGTTATTTTGTTTAAAATTTCCCAGGAATTTATCTGTTTGTTACAAAAAAATTAAAAGGGTGAAAATTGGTGAAAAAATTAACTTAATGGTTTTCTGGGTAAGTATTGGGATTCATATTCGGGGACAGGAGAACAAAAGTAAAGCAGTAAATAGAGGAAAGTATGAGTATTGAAAGTAAAACCAGTGTAAATCCTGTGGTTTATGTAATGAACTGTACATTAACAGTACATATACATGCACATGTATGTGTACTGTTAATCTTCCACCACATTGCCTTACTTTAATAGGCAGCTTTTCATTTACACTTAGACTAATTTGTTATTAACACGAACACATCCATCTAATGTGACATATTGGATTTTCTTAATCAGTGTTTGCATGTATTTCAGTGGTCCAGAGTTCAGGTGACAATCAATAAAACCCTGGGAATTTTTTGTAAAAATCAGTAAAAACTGAATGGGAAGGTCCTTAAATATAGTATATAGAGCTTGTATTTTCCCATAAGTTTGAATGCTGTTTCTGTACTAAATGGAACAAAGATCTTATTGGTGTGAGTTTGGGATTGGCTTATTACTCACAAAAGGTGAACCTGCAATCAAGTTCTTTAGCTCATTGCAGATGTGTGCCAATAATAACTTTTTACCCCACCATACCATCAGCTATCCTTATGCCGTTTGTGTTACATCCTATCAAGTACAAGACCAGGCTCCTAGTACACTGCTACCTCGATATAACGCGACCCGATATAACACGAATTCGGATATAACGCGGTAACGCAGTGCTCCGGGGAGGCGGGACTGCGCACTCCGGTGGATCAAAGCACGTTCAATATAACGCGGTTTCACCTATAAGGCGGTAAGATTTTTTGGCTCCCGAGGACAGCGTTATATCGAGGTAGAGGTGTACCATGAATCCAACTGTACAGACCTCTGAGGGAGAACATACATGCAACTATTTTTAAAACACCTAAAAATAACTTAAAATAGTTTCCCCATCTATAATATTGTGATATTCAGTTCCCATATCTCTGGACTCTCCAGAACCAGAAGCACGTGCTGTGTGTCCCATTGGAATGTTAGGCTTTTCCCTTTGCCATTGGTATAAAGCTCCCATGTCTAGCTTTGCAGAGTCATATTGGACCCTAAAATATTCCCTGGCCTAGGACTGTATATTGACTGCCCTGGGTCTTTAGGCCACTGTCATTTTGAGGAGGAAATTCCTCACTGGGAAGTTTGGGAATGAACAAGGAAACCTTTCTCTGGCGGCTTGATTTAAAAAAAGAAAAGGCAAAGCTCCTCGGAAGTTTGGAATGTTAAGATACAGGGGAGATAGCTTAATGGGCAGAGAAGAGTGCAGGTTCATTGATCATCAGTAAGGATATGGTTTTGTCACAGAGGTCACACATTCTGTGACTTTAACGGACCTCCATGACTTCTTCGGCTTCAGCCCCCACTGCACGAGCAGTGGTATTTTTAGTAAAAGTCAGGGACAAGTCATGGGCTTCCATGAATTTTTGTTTATTGCCCGTGACCTGTCCCTGACTTTTATTAAAAATACCCGTGACAAAATCTTAACCTTAGTCATAGGTCCATGACACATTGTTGAGCTGTGGTAGATTCCATTAATCACATGAATATCATTATCGTGTGGTTTTGTTTATTTTGTGTTGCATCACCTGTGAAATTTCATATAGATTTCAATGTACTGGGGACCACAAGCTACTTTTAATTCAGTATAGTAAGGAACAGTTTCACAGAATGCACTTCAAGAATCCAATTTTTTGGAGGGTTAAACATAATATAGCCAGAGTATGACAGGAAGAAGTGTTGTGCAATGTGTTTCCAGTACTGTTGTTAAATCCACACGTGGCAGAAGACTGAAGAGTCCCAAAAGGAACCCATAAGTTTGGATGAGTGGTGGTTGAAGTTGAAATCTATGATGGCGTTTAGGTCGTCTGTCCAGAGGATAAAAATATTATCGATGTCTCTCAGATACATCATTGTGTTTGTGGTGCACTTTTCAAGACATTCTTCTTGAAGGTGACCCATGGAGAGATTGGCATACTGGGGAGCCATCCCAGTATCCATCAGTTCCTATGGCTTGGACATAGTGTTTGTTGGTAAATGTGAAGTTGTTGTGGGTAAGGATTAAATGGATGAGTTTGGCGATGTGTTTAGGGTGATTTCAGAATATTGTATGTTATATTGTAGATATCTGAGACAGGCGGTAATGCTGTCATGGGGACAGATGTTGGTGTATAGAGCAGTCACATCCATGGTGGCAAAGCTGGCGTTTTGGGGGAAGTTGTTAATGCTGCAGATTTTCTGGAGGAAGGAAGATGATCTTGGAGGAAGCTGGCCCTTTGTCTGTTGCGTGATTTGAGGTTGGTTTCTGCGTCTTGATATTCCTTCAGTAAGAGTGCCATCGCCAGATACGATGGGTCTGCCTGGGGTGGGTTCATTGGACACATTGGTCCATTGCTACTGGAATACTTTGTCCAATTCTGGTGCCCACAATTTAAGAAGGATGTTGATAAATTGGAGAGGGCTCAGAAAAGAGCCACAAGAATTATTAAAATATTGGGAGACCTTTATAGTGATAGACTTCAAGGGCTCAGTCTGTTTAGCTTAACAAAGACGTGGTTAAGGGGGTGACTTGATCAGTCCATAATAAATTTGATAATAGAGGGATCTTCAGTCTAGCAGAAGGAGGTCTAACATGCTCCAGTGACTGGAAGTTGAAGCTACATAAATGCAGACTGGAAATAAGGGGAAAAATTTTAACAGTGAGGGTAGTTACCCATTGGAATATCTCATCAAAGGTTGTAGTGGAAATTATGCTCTAGTTCAAACAGGAATTAATTCAGGAAAGTCGTGTGGCCTGTGTTATGCAGGAGGTAAGTCTAGATCAGCGGTTCTCAACAGGGGGTCTGCGAACCCTTTCATGGGGGCCCTGGGGCCAAAACCCAGAGCCCGAGCCCCTGCACCTCCCACAGGGCTGAAGCCAGGAGCAGCAGGGCTGAATTCCAGAGCCCCAAGCCTTGGTTCTCCCCACGGGGCAGAAGCCCTGAGCCCATGGGCGGAGTTGGGGGGACACGTGGGTGTTACGCCCCCTGAAACTACAGTGCAAGAGCAGGGCAGTCCCAGGGCAGCTCCACACACGCCCCCTCCCACCCTCCTACCTCCTTCTCTCCCCACCCCCTGGCCAGGTCGGAGGCGGGAAGCCGGAGCCTGGCAGTGTGGGACAGCTGCTCCTCTGGCTGGTGTCACGGAGCAGGCAGCCACAGCGTTCCCTCATCTCCTGCTGCTGCATGGGGAGTGAAGCTCCTCCTCAGCTCCCAGCCCCCTTTGCTCATGCAGCCAGTAAGAGTTGCCTGGGCGGAGGGACCTGGCTTCATGACTGGCAGAGCCCTCGGGGAACAGGGACCGCAGGGGAGCCCTCCTGGCACACAGCCCTTACCTACCCCTCTCCCTGAACCCTGAGCTGTTTTCAAACATTTTGAGCTGAGTGTGCGCCCCACCCCCCTTTGAGTTATAATTTTTGGTTGTCGTGTCTTTTCTCCTCCCTCCCCCCCTCCCCCCACCACACACACTGAGGTGAGTCAGGGGGTGGAGGTGGTGCTTCCTCCCCGGACCCCGCCGTGTGGAGCTGGCTCAACCCCCGCTGGCCCCTGCCCACCCAAAATAGAAGTTAAAATACACCTATGCCTGAGCCCCTCCTCCCCCCGTCCCAGAGCCCCGAGTCCCCCTCTCCACTGCTGGGCCCTAGAGTTTTTATAGCATGTTGTTGGGGGCCTCAGAAAGAAAAAGGTTGAGAACCCCTGGTCTAGATGATCTCTGTGGTCTCTTCTGGCCTTATATAATATGACTGTAATTCCCGTGAAAACCTTTGTGGCCTCACAAAGGCCTGCTCAAAGATCAAAAGACAAAAAGCCCTGTCTTAGAACTGGGAAACGGAGGGGTAACCAGACAAATCTACAAGAGGAAAGACTTTCAGGGAATGGGTAAAAGCAACAACAACAAAGTAAATAAGGGATTAAAGGAAATTGAGTTTTTAAAATATCTGGGAAAAGGTACGAGAGAAGGAGAGGCCCATTAAGAAACAAGGGAGATGAGGACTTCAGAATCACTGAGATGCTGATCTCCATTAATTAAGAAGGGTCCTGAAGGAGAGAGAAGCATTTTGGCCTGTTAAGTAATGATGTTAACCTTGTGAAAATAGCTAATAACTTCAAGAACTGCGGGGGTGGCAGCGGGGAAGGGATTGGATAAAGAAGCACTTGAAAAAAGTAAGCATGTAGTCAGCAGGTCTGGCTGATGCAGGGTATTAAAGGAATTAGCGACTCAGGTAATTGAACTATGGACCGTTAAGTCTCTGGAGAGCTGGGGTCATTGCAGAAGTCTGGTACCACTGTCACTTTTCTCCAGTCTTATGGTAAGTTTAGCCTAAATCTCTTGTAAAATAAAGGAGCCAGTATTAGGAAAAAACAATCTGTTAATGCTGTTGCAGTGGTTCCTGACCTTCTCCTACCCTGATACCTCCCAATCTATTGGGTGGGGGAATCTTAAGCAGTAATCAGCATGGGTTTATAATGAACCAATCACACCAGACAGACTTCTATATAGGTTTTTATATTGCACTCATCCTTGTAATAGCTGACTGCCTTCCAGTAGCATGTTAAACAACATGACTATACATTTGTCACACGTTGTTTGTTCTTTCATCCTTTCCCCAGAGTGAGAAGTACGTGCAGTGGAGTGTCTTGTTTTGATAGGGTTTGTTTTATTTATTAAATAAATACACCTATGGCTGTATGTTTATATAAGAAAAGACAAGATCAAAGAAATATGTCCTTCACTTGGAGCGCAGAGCAGTGAAGTTTGTGCTGGTCCTTTGTTTCTGGGGGAGTTTAGTCCACAGTCTTGGGCCACCCTCCGGAGAAGGTTCTGTTTCCTGCACCAACAAGCATTACTCTTTGTTGAGAGTTCCATTGTGCCAGAGGAGCGAAGCTGTCAACCACAGTCTTTATCCCGCAGCTTTAAATGGTCTTTTAGGTGCCCTGGCCCAGGCCATGGAGTGCTTTGAAGATAAGGACAAAGACCATGGACTTGACTATGTCTATGTAAAACGGCATAATTTGTGAATGGAAAGAGTTGCTGTGATAGATCCTGGTTTTAGGAAAGCATCTGGTACAAAGCCTCATGGGTTTTTATTCAAGTTGCAATGGATAAGAACGCTCACATGGGTTTGAAATTGGCTGAAGGGCCACAGGCAAAGGGAAGTGATAAGCAGCAATGTGCCAAGTCACAGGGGATATGTTTCGTGTGGTGTGCACAGCCACAAGGAGCACTGTTTGGTTTAGCCTTACTTCAAATCTTCAGTAATGATTGGGGAGGGGGTAAAAAGCAATGGGATGAAATCAGTGGAGGATACTAAATTGGAAGCAGCTGCAAACACCACTGAAGACCAAGAAATACTCCAAAGGTGGTACCCAGGGAAGCTAGAAGTATGAATAGGAAATAAAAAAGATACTAACTTGGAAAAATGCATGTTGAGGTAGTGGCCTAGAGCCCTGCAGCCTGTCTCCAGAGGCGATCCTGGCAATTATAAATCTAACTTCAGTACCAGGCAAATTGCTTGAAACTACAGTAAAGAATAGAATGATCAGATGCATAGATGAACATGATTTGTTGGGGAAGAATCAATATGGCTTTTGTAAAGGGAAATCATGCCTCGCCAATCCATTAGAATTCTTTGAGGGGATTAAAAAACATGTTGACAAGGGTGATCCAGTGGATATAGTGTACTTGGACTTTCAGCAAGCCTTTGACAAGGTCCCACACCAAAGGCTCTTAAGTAAAGTAGGCAGTTCTGGGATAAGAGGGAAGGTCCTCTCATGGATCAGTAACTGGTTAAAAGGTAAAAAACAAAAGGAGGAATAAGTGGTCAGTTTTCGGAATGGAGAGAGGTAAATAGTGGTGTCCCCTAAGGATCTGTACTGGGACCAGTGCTGTTCAACATATTCATCAGTGATCTGGAAAAAGGGGTAAACAGTGAGATGGCAAAGTTTGCAGATGGTACAAAGCTACTCAAGATAGTTAAGTCCAAAGCAGACCGCGAAGAGCTACAATGGGATCTCACAAAACTGGGTGACAGGGAAACAAAATGGTAGATGAAATTCAATGTTGATAAATGCAAAGTAATGTACATTGGAAAACATAATCCCAACTTTACATACAAAATGATGGGGACTAAATTAGCTGTTACTATTCAAGAAAGAGATCTTGGAGTCACTGTGGATAATTCTCTGAAAACAGCTGCTCAGTTTTCAGCAGCAGTAAAAAAAACTAACAATGTTAGGAACCATTAGGAAAAGGATAAGACAGAAAATAGCAGAATGCCACTATATAAATCCATGGTGCACCCACACTTTGAATACGGCATACGGTTGTGGTTGCCCCATCTCAAAAAAGATGTATTAGAATTGGCAAAAGCACAGAAAAGGGCAACAAAAATGATTGTGGGTATGGAACAGCTTCCATGTGAGGAGAGATTAAAAAGATGGATTGTTCAGTTTAGAACAGAGATGATGGGGCGGGGGGTGGAGATATGAAAGAAATCTATAAAATCATGACTGGTGTGGAGAAAGTGAATAAGGAAGTGTTATTTACTCCTTCAAATAACACAAGAACCAGTGGTCACTCAATGAAATGAATAGGCAGGAGGTTTAAAATAAACAAAAGGAAGTACTTCTTCACACAACACACAGTCAACCTGTGGAACTCGTTGCCAGGGGATGTTGTGAAGACCAAAAGTATAACTGGGTTAAAAAAAGAATTAGATAAGTTCATGGAGGACAGGTCCATCAATGGCTCTTAGCCAAGATGATCAGGGATGCAGCCTCATGCTCTGGCAGAAGCTGGGACTAGACAGGGGATGGATCACTCAATAAATTGCCCTGTTCATTCCCTCAGAAACCTGGCATTGGCCACTGTAGGAAGACAGGACACTGGACTAGATGGACCATTGGCCTGACCCAGTGTGGCTGCTCTTATGTTCTTATGACTCCAACATGATGGGACCAGACTACAGGTGTCAGGTGTGGGTTGGGTGGGAAAACAACCGGGCCTTCTCGGGTCAGACCAGCTGTCAAGGCTGAATCCCCACTCTGTCACTCCGAGTGCAGAAGGTGGGTGCCCGCAAGGATTCTAAAAATTAATACTTGCCACTCCAGGCTTGTATTAAACTCCCAAGGTTACAGCTTTTCTCTGACCTTGGCTTGGTAAATGCTGCCTTCAGCCAAATGCAAAAAAAAACCCTTGGACCCAGGAAGAAGCACTTGGGAATTCCTCCCTGTGGGATACCCTCAAGCCCTTTCACCCCCCCTCCCCAGGGAAGATTAATAGATTCAAGGACTGGAAGGGACCTCGAGAGGTCATCGAGTCCAGTCCCTGCCCTCATGGCAGGACCAAATACTGTCTAGACCATCCCTGATAGACATTTATCTAACCTACTCTTAAATATCTCCAGAGATGGAGATTCCACAACCTCCCTAGGCAATTTATTCCAGTGTTTAACCACCCTGACAGGAACTTTTTCCTAATGTCCAACCTAAACCTCCCTTGCTGCAGTTTAAGCTCATTGCTGCTTGTTCTATCCTTAGAGGCTACGGTGAACAAGTTTTCTCCCTCCTCCTTATGACACCCTTTTAGATACCTGAAGACTGCTATCATGTCCCCTCTCAGTCTTCTCTTTTCCAAACTAAACAAACCCAATTCTTTCAGCCTTCCTTCATAGGTCATGTTCTCAAGACCTTTAATCATTCTTGTTGCTCTTCTCTGGACCCTCTCCAATTTCTCCACATCTTTCTTGAAATGCGGTGCCCAGAACTGGACACAATACTCCAGTTGAGGCCTAACCAGCGCAGAGTAGAGCGGAAGAATGACTTCTCGTGTCTTGCTCACAACACACCTGTTAATACATCCCAGAATCATGTTTGCTTTTTTTGCAACAGCATCACACTGTTGACTCATATTTAGCTTGTGGTCCACTATAACCCCTAGATCCCTTTCTGCCGTACTCCTTCCTAGACAGTCTCTTCCCATTCTGTATGTGTGAAACTGATTGTTCCTTCCTAAGTGGAGCACTTTGCATTTGTCTTTGTTAAACTTCATCCTGTTTACCTCAGACCATTTCTCCAATTTGTCCAGATCATTTTGAATTATGACCCTGTCCTCCAAAGCAGTTGCAATCCCTCCCAGTTTGGTATCATCTGCAAACTTAATAAGCGTACTTTCTATGCCAATATCTAAGTCGTTAATGAAGATATTGAACAGAGCCGGTCCCAAAACAGACCCCTGCGGAACCCCACTTGTTATGCCTTTCCAGCAGGATTGGGAACCATTAATAACAACTCTCTGAGTACGGTTATCCAGCCAGTTATGCACCCACCTTATAGTAGCCCCATCTAAATTGTATTTGCCTAGTTTATCGATAAGAATATCATGCGAGACCGTATCAAATGCCTTACTAAAGTCTAGGTATACCACATCCACAGCTTCTCCCTTATCCACAAGACTCGTTATCCTATCAAAGAAAGCTATCAGATTGGTTTGACACGATTTGTTCTTTACAAATCCATGCTGGCTATTCCCTATCACCTTACCACCTTCCAAGTGTTTGCAGATGATTTCCTTAATTACTTGCTCCATTATCTTCCCTGGCACAGAAGTTAAACTAACTGGTCTGTAGTTTCCTGGGTTGTTTTTATTTCCCTTTTTATAGATGGGCACTATATTTGCCCTTTTCCAGTCTTCTGGAATCTCTCCCGTTTCCCATGATTTTCCAAAGATAATAGCTAGAGGCTCAGATACCTCCTCTATTAGCTCCTTGAGTATTCTAGGATGCATTTCATCAGGCCCTGGTGACTTGCAGGCATCTAACTTTTCTAAGTGATTTTTAACTTGTTCTTTTTTTATTTTATCTGCTAAACCTACCCCCTTCCCATTAGCATTCACTATGTTAGGCATTCCTTCGGACTTCTCGGTGAAGACCGAAACAAAGAAGTCATTCATCTCTGCCATTTCCAAGTTTCCTGTTACTGTTTCTCCCTCTTCACTGAGCAGTGGGCCTACCCTGTCTTTGGTCTTCCTCTTGCTTGTAATGTATTGATAAAAAGTCGTCTTATTTCCCTTTATTCCTGTAGCTAGTTTGAGCTCATTTTGTGCCTTTGCCTTTGTAATCTTGCCCCTGCATTCCTGTGTTGTTTGCCTATATTCATCCTTTGTAATCTGTCCATCTCGTGGTTAAGCCAAGGTGGTCTTTTGCCACATTTTCTATCTTTCCTAACCAGAGGAATAGCTTGCTTTTGGGCCCTTAATAGTGTCCCTTTGAAAAACTGCCAACTCTCCTCAGTTGTTTTTCCCCTCAGTCTTGATTCACATGGGACCTTACCTATCAGCTCTCTGAGCTTACCAAAATCCGCCTTCCTGAAATCCATTGTCTCTCTTTTGCTGTACTCCCTTCTACCCTTCCTTAGAATTGCAAACTCTATGATTTCATGATCACTTTCACCCAAGCTGCCTTCTACTTTCAAATTCTCAACGAGTTCCTCCCTATTTGTTAAAATCAAGTATAGAACAGCTTCCCCCCTAGTAGCTTTTTCAACCTTCTGAAATAAAAAGTTGTCTGCAATGCAGTCCAAGAATTTGTTGGATAGTCTGTGCACCGCTGTGTTATTTTCCCAACATATATTTGGATAGTTGAAGTCCCCCATCACCACCAAATCTTGGGCTTTGGATGATTTTGTTAGTTGTTTAAAAAAAGCCTCATCCACCTCTTCCACCTGGTTAGGTGGCCTGTAGTAGACTCCTAGCATGACATCACCCTTGTTTTTTATCCCTTTTAGCCTAACCCAGAGACTCTAAACACTTCCGTCTCCTATGTCCATCTCCACCTCAGTCCAAGTGTGTCCTTTTTTAGTATATAAGGCAACACCTCCTCCCTTTTCCCCCTGTCTATCCTTCCTGAACAAGCTGTACCCATCCACACCAACATTCCAATCGTGTATTATCCCACCAAGTTTCAGTGATGCCCACAATGGCATAGTTGTATTTATTTATTAGCACTTCCAGTTCTTCCTGCTTATTACCCATACGTCTCGCATTTGTATATAGGCATCTAAGATACTGGTTCGATCTTGCCTCCCAGTTTTGCCCTGACCCTCCTTTCTCTCTGCCATTATAGCCCACACTCCCTCTTGTTTCCGACCCATCTCCCAGGTCTCCATGTTCCCCACTTACCTGTGGGCTTTGCTCACCTGTCCCCGTCGAACCTAGTTTAAAGCCCTCCTCACTAGGTTAGCCAGTCTGTGTCCAAATAGGGTCTTTCCCCTCCTCGAAAGGTGAACACCATCTCTGCCTAGCAGTCCTTCCTCGAATAGCATCCCATGGTCGAGGAAGCCAAAGCCCTCCTGGCGACACCATCTTCGCAGCCAGGCATTCACTTCCATGATGCATCTGTCTCTGCCCGGGCCCCTACCTTTGACAGGAAGAATCGAAGAGAATACCACCTGCGCTCCAAACTCCTTCACCCGTACTCCCAGAGCCCTGTAGTCACTCTTGATCTGCTCAGTGTCACACCTCGCAGTATCATTTGTGCCCACATGGATGAGTAGCATGGAGTAGTAGTCAGAGGGCTGGATAATCCTCGACAATGCCTCCATGACATTTCGGATACGGGCCCCCGGCAGGCAGCATACCTCCCGAGATGAAATGTCAGGGCAACACATGGGCGCCTCCGTCCCCCTCAGCAGAGAGTCTCCGACCACCACTACCCTACGTTTCCTATTCGCAGTGGTGGCAGCAGACCTTCCAGCCTTAGGGGTACGAGGCTTCTCCTCCTTTACTGTAGGGGGTGATTCCTTCTCTCCTGTATCAAGAGGAGCATAACAGTTACCTGTTACCATGGCGGGAGGGTTCGGAGCAGGGGTGGAGCACTGCCTGCTTCCAGAAGTAACCAGCTGCCAGTGTCCACCCTGAGCCATCTCCTCCTCCACCAGTGGTCTATCAGCAGTCCTGTGTACTGGGCTGAGAAAGAAAACAAAGGAAATTAGCTGTTGCCACCAGCTAATCAAACAGCATATGCACAAACCTCTTAGGACACCAAAAATCCAATCCTGTTCTTAAAAAAGGTAAATGTTATTAAAAACAAAAAGGAAGAAAATACATCTGGAATTTAGGATTTTGCTAGATTTTAAAAAAGCAGTTCCAAAAATTAAGCACCCAAAATAGCTTTCTTGGGGCTTAGCTTAAAGGTTATAAGCAAACAAAAGCATCTGGGGTTAGCACAGAGGAGTCCACAAGCCTTAAAAAATAAACAGAAATAAACCTAATCGCGTCTTCCTAAACATTCCTAATTTACTTACATATATGGGTTGTTAAAAGTAGTTCTAGATATGATCTGACGGTTTTTATATCTGGTTCAAACTTTACACAGCATTCCTGCTTTTAGCATTGCTGCTCCATGTCTCCTTCTCTAGAGAACAACAGACAAAGGGAAAGTTTCTTTCCCAATTTTAAAAAGTTCTACCTTCCCATTGGCTCCCATTGGCACTTCATTTATCACACCAGCTCCCCTCCTCCTGCCTGTGGGGTTGGTGCAGCAGCAGCAACTGTGTGCCCTGTTCCTGCTGACTGCTGCCACCTATCTGCACTGCGCTGCGCTGCACTGCTATCTGCACTGCGGAGTGAGTATGCCGAGGAGTCGCAGCTCCTCTCGCTGCATGGCAGAGGACAGTGGACGGCAGGGACAGGACATGCAGCTGCTGCTATGCCAATCCCATGGGCAGGACTGAGCAGACATCACAACCTGTGCATGTTTCCCAGGCCAGCAGCTTGTGGGGACAGAGACCATGGCTTCTCACATGCCTGTCGCCACCGGGGGCTCTCCCTTGCAGGAGGGACCCTCATTGGACAATTCCAGACACCTGTAAGGAGGACTAGGATTGGTCCATGTCGGCTCTAAAGTGTTTCCACAGGGGTGGGGAAAGAGCCGGATGGCCGGACCTTTGACCCATCCCTTTGGAGCAGTTCATAGGAGATCACACTGACTCCACTGTGGCTTCCCACCTCACTCCCCTGCATGTCACGTGGGGTCCAACCAGCTGGTTTTCCGGATCCCCTGTAGTGATCTTGCTATGCTGTAGGGTGGAGGGTTTAGCCGGATTCCCCAGGGTCCTTAGAGGGATGGGTGCTACCCAGTCACTCTCCCCCCTCTTTTAATGTTTATGGCACCTTTGTGCCAGGTTCCCAGCTTCGCCAGAGCCCTGTGCCTTTTCTGGTGTGCTCTGAGTAGGTGAATTGGCTCCTGGGGCCTCATCCTGGTACCTTTCTGAGGGCATGTCTACACTATAAAATTAGGTCGATTTTATAGAAGTTGATCTTTAGCAACCGATTTTATACTATCGGTCATGCATGTCCCCACTAAGTGCATTAGGTCGGCGGAGTGCGTCCTCAATACCGTGGCTAGCATCGATCACGGAGTGGTGCACTGTGGGTAGCTATCCCACAGTCCCTGCTGCCCATTGGAATTCTGGGTTAAGCTCCAAATGCCTGATGGGGCAAAAACATTGTCGCGGGTGGATTTGGGTACATGTCGTCAGTCTCCCCTCCCTCCCTCCTTGAAAGCAACGGTAAACAATCATTTCATGCCTTTTTTCCTGGGTTATCCGTGCAGACACCATAGCACGGCAAACAAGGAACCCGCTCAGCTGCACACTGCTTTTGTGAGCATTGCAAACACCTCGCGCATTATCCTGCAGTATGTGCAGAGCCTAGCTAGGAGCGAGGAGGACATGGACACAGACGTTCCTGAAAGCAAGGGATGTGGCAATTGGGATATCATGGCGGCATTGGGGCATGTTGATACAGTGGAACGCCGATTCTGGGCCCGGCAAACAAGCACAGATGTGGGACCCCGCATAGTGTTGCAGGTATGGGATGATTCCCAGTGGCTGTGAAACTTTCACATGTGTAAGGCCACTTTCATGGAACTTTGTGAGTTGCTTTCCCCCACCCTGAAATGCAGGAATACCAAGATGAGATCTGCCCTGACAGTTGAGAAGCTAGTGGTGATAGCCCTGTGGAAGCTTGCAACGCCTGACTGCTACCAGTCAGTTGGGAATCAATTCGGAGTGGGCAAATCTACCGTGGGGGCTGCTGTGATCCAAGTAGCAATCAATACCCGTCTGCTAAGAAGGGTAGTGACTCTGGGAAATGTGCAGGGCATAGTGGATGGTTTTGCTGCAATAGGCTTCCCTAACTGTGGTGGGGCGATAGATAGACGGAACACACATCCCTATCTTGGCACCGGACCACCTCGCCAAAGAGTACATAAACTGCATGGAGTACTTCTCAATGGTGTTGCAAGCACTGGTGGATCACAAGGGACGTTTCACCGACATCAACGTGGGATGGCCGGGAAAGGTGCATGACGCTTGCATCTTTCAGAACTCCGGGCTGTTCGGAAAGCTGCAAGAAGGGACTTTCTTCCCAGACCAGAAAATTACCGTCGGGGATGTTGAAATGCCAATAGTTATCCTTGGGGACCCAGCTTACCCCTTGCTCCCATGGCTCATGAAGCCGTACACAGGCAGCCTGGACAGCAATAAGCAGCAGTTCAACTATAGGCTGAGCAAGTGCAGAATGGTGGTAGAATGTGCCTTTGGACGTTTAAAAGGGCACTGGCGCAGTTTGCTGAGTAGGTTAGACCTCAGTGCAACCAATATTCCCATTGTTATTGCTGCTTGCTGTGTGCTCCATAATATCTGTGAGAGTAAGGGGGAGACGTTTATGGCAGGGTGGGAGGTTGAGGCAGATCGCCTGGCAGCCAATTTTGAACAGGCAGACACCAGGGTAATTAGAAGAGCACACCAAGGCGCGCTGCGCATCAGAGAGGCTTTGAAAAACAGTTTCATGACTGACCAGGCTACGGTGTGACAGTTGTGTGTGTTTGTCCTTGATGCAAAGCCACCCCCCTTGGTGAATGTACTTCCCTGTAAGCCAATCCCCCTCTCCCCTTTGACCACAGCTGGCACAGGAAATAAAGTCCCTATTGTTCTGAATCCATTCTTTATTTATTAAAAAAAACTTGAGATCACTGACTAGTAAAAAGAAGCCCAGGTGTACAACGGCTTTGATAATGGGGTGGGGTGGGGGAGGAGGGAAGGACAAAGCCACATTGCTTATTGTAGCCACACTACAAATCTTGGAGTTGAGTGGCAGGGTGCCCAGAGCCTCCCCCACCCCCGTGTTCTTGGGCGTCTGGGTGAGGAGGATATGGAACTTGGTGAGGAGGGCAGACGGTTACACAATGGCTGCAGTGGTGGTCTGGTCTGGAGGGGAGGGATAGCTCAGTGGTTTGAGCATTGGCCTGTTAAACCCAGGGTTGTAAGTTCAATCCTTGAGGGGGCCATTTAGGGATCTGGGGGGAAAAAATAGTTGGGGATTGGTCCTGCTTTGAGCAGGGGGTTAGACTAGATGACGACCTGAGGTCCCTTCCAAACCTGATATTCTATGTTTAGTCTAGTTGCCTTTCCTGCAGCTCCACCAGATGTCTCATCATGTCTGTTTGCTCCCCCATTAGCCCCAGCATCTCCTCCTGCATGTTCCGATCAAGCTCACTGTATGCTTTCCTGGCCTCTGCCACCGAATGCCTCCATACATTCAGCTGTGCCCTATCAGTGTGGGAGGACTGCATGAGCTCTGAAAACATGTCATCGCAAGTGCATTTTTTTCACCTTCTAATCTGCGATAACCTCAGGGACGGAGTTGATGCTGGGCGCATAGAAGCATTCGCAGCTGCGGGGGGGGGGGGGGGGGGGGGGGGAGGGGGGGGGGGGAAAGGGAGAGTAGACTTTAAAGAAGATACATTTCTGAGAACAAAAGGGAGACTCTTTCACAGTGAATCAAGCAATTCACAGCAGACAGCACATATTTTAGGTACAAGGTCGCATTTTGCCTTTTATATTGAACACCTGCCGGTATGGTGACACATCACACACGGCTGGGCAACAGAATTCAGTTTGCAGGCAGCCATGGTAAGCCAAAGGGTACGTGGGGTTGGCTTCTTCTGCGTTCATAACATGTGGGAACTGCAAACTGCAGCGCCCTCCTTTCCCATAGCAACCAATGCCACTTGTGTTTGCCGTTTAAAAGGAGGGGCTGCGGTTTTGGGGTGGATGTGCAGCATACCCTGTCTCTCTCTCCTCCCCCTCCCGCCGGCGTGGCTATTCTCCAGGATGATCCCTTTTAGCCAAGCGCAAACAGCCCACCATGCCTGAGGTGTAATGTGTCAGGGATCACCAAACTGTTCCCTTACAAAACTTTCCCTATTTCAACCAGGTGACCATGAATGATATCACTCTCCTGAGGCTGACACAGAAAGATAAAGACCGAATGTTGCATGAATGCGACCAAAACCCAGGACCATTCGCTGTCATGCTTTGTGCTGCAATGATTCCAGACCACTGCTACTGGCTTGGTGTGGTAAAGTGTCCTACCGTGAAGGATGAAATAAGGCAGCCCTCCCCAGAAACATTCTGCAAAGGCTTTCAGAGTACCTCCAGGAGAGCTTCATGGAGATGTCGCTGGAGGATTCCCGCTCCATCCCCAGACACGTTAACAGACTTTTCCATTCGCTGTACTGGCCGCGAATGCATCCCAATTGTTCAGGGCAAATCAAACATTAAACACAATTGCTTTTAACCCCTGTACTGTCGTTACAAATGTGCACTCACCAGAGGTGCCTTCTCCGCCTTCAGGGTCCGGGAACAATAGGCCCTGGGAGGGTATTGGCTCCAGGGTGAGGAAAAGGTCCTGGCTGCTGGGGAGAACGGATTCTCCTCTTGCTTGCTGCGCATTCTCCTCCTCCTTCTCTTCCTCATCCACAAAATCCTCATCCGTGTTGCGTGAGGCTGCCACCTTGCAGGTGTCCACGGAGAGTGTTGGGGTACTGGTAGGGTTCCCCCCTAGAATGGCATGCCGCTGATCATAGAAGCGGCATGTCTGGGGGTCTGACCCGGAGCGACTGTTTGCTTCCTTTGTCTTTTGGTAGGCTTGCCTGAGCTCCTTAATTTTCATGCAGCACTGCTGTGCATCCCTGGTGTAGCCACTCTCCACCATCCCCTGTGCGATTTTGGCATATATATCAGCATTTCTTCTGCTGGATCGGAGGTCTGCCTGCACAGATTCTTCTCCCCCTACAGCAATCAGATCCAGTGTCTCCCGTTTGCTCCATGCTGGAGCTTGTTTGCGATTCTGTGACTGCATGGTCATCTGTTCTCCTGAGCTTGCCATGCTGACCAAACAGGAAATGAAATTCAAAAGTTCCCAGTGCTTTTCCTGTGTACCTGGCTAGTGCTATCCAGAGCGGTCACATTGGAGCACTCAGGGATAGCTCCCGGAGGCCAATACCATCGAATTGCACAGCGCTGCGTCTACAGTACTCCAAATTCGACCCAGGAAGGTCGATTTTAGCACTTCTCCCCTCGTCGGGGAGGAGTACAGCAGTCGATTTTAAGAGCCCTTTAGTTCAGTGGAACAGGGTTGGTTGTGTAGACGCGTTCATTATAAAATCGACCTAACGTGGCTAAATTCGACCTAACCTCGTAGTGTAGACCAGGCCTTAGTGATGTTTTGTACATGACAACTCAAGGATTCAGCAACATCCTCTGTCCTATGGGATTACGGGTTGCAGCAAAGTATACTGGGTGCACAAGAGGGCAGCACCTTCTCTACATGGCTTGCAGTAGATTGAGTCAGTTGACTGAGAGTTCATTGCTTTGGCCAGCGTGGGACCAGTTGATGCCATGGCTCTGTGATTGGTAACATCAGAATCTTCCCCCTTCTCCCCCTGACGTCCTTACGATTCACCTGGGCATGGTGAAGGGCGTAGAGCTCAGTTAAGAGGGACTGGGTGATGCTAGGCCACCTCTTCCCCTCTACTCTCATTGTGTGGTCTGTGCTGCTGCCATGCAAAGGGCCTGGAATCATCGGTTTGGTGATAAAGCTCAGAGACATCTCGGCTGAGTGATGCAGTCCATCCTTTACACAGCAGGAGGTGAGGTGCTGAGTCATGGTAGCACTAGGAGGGTGGTGAAGCACTGGAATGGGTTACCTAGGGAGGTGGTGGAATCTCCTTCCTTAGAGATTTTTAAGGTCAGGATTGACAAAGCCCTGGCTGGGATGATTTAGTTGGGGATTGGTCCTGCTTTGAGCAGGGGGTTGGACTAGATGACCTCCTGAGGTCCCTTCCAACCCTGATATTCTATGATCCTGTCGCTGTCTGACCGCATGGCGTATGGCTCTCAGACATGGGATCTGGTATGATCACTGCAGATGCTGCTGCATAGATTGGTAAACAGCCGCCTGGTGGGTGGGTGGAGTGTGCCAGCTAAGGGCAAGGCTAGTGGTGGCTGGTGGAAGGTCTTAGGAGCTGGCATATCAACTTTCCCTCTTTTAATGGTGACTAGTAGTGGATGGTGTATGGAGTGAAGGGTTTGAGGGTAACACCCAAGCCCTCTCCCTGCAAAGCAGGTTTCAGTGTCTGATCAGCAGGTGATGTGGGTGGGGGTGCTGCTTTGTAGGGATTCCTAAGCACTGTTACAAGGCTTTGCCAAACTCCACAAGTACAGAACCCTATTGATTGCCACCCCTGTATTTGCAATATCTCGGATGCCATTAACCTGGGTGTTGGGGAATCTGTCGGGCTGCTGCTCTAGAGACCTGCCTTGATGTGCACTGACGGGCCACTGCTTCCTTCAGGAGGTTGTGCACCCCATCTCCTTGCTCTGCCTATTGCTACACCCACTCTGTTCTCAGGCACAGGACATCTTCCAGGAGGTGGTGCAGCCTCGTGGCCCGTCTCTGTGTGTTACAGGCCCCAGAGAAGGTGTTCTGCCTGCTCTATGGACTGTCAGGCCTGAAGGAGGCATCCGTGTTCCTATGAGCTTTGCCTCCTGTACCCCTCTCCTTCCCATATTTACTCTTACCTCTGCCTTAAAGCCTCAGGTACGTGCTTCCTCTTGTGCGCGTGTTCAGTGCCACATGTGACCGCTGAAGAGGTTCTCTGGCTTGGGGGTCTCTGTGCCATGTGCTGGGTGCACAAGGAAGGTGTCAGCAAGAGCTACAGATGTCAGCTTGGCCAAGCTCACCTAGTCTGTATGCTGGCGGTGGGGCTGTTGAAGCAGCTTCAGCGGGCAGCTGGGGATGGGCCCGGTGGGAGGAGGACAGCAGTTGGCTCACGGGGCAGGCTGCAGGGAAAGTGAGAGGGTGGGTGGCGTGCCCAACCCCCAAAGAGATGCCTGATGGGCAGGTCTATTTCTGTTTTATCCAGCTCTCCTCAGTGCATCTCTTCTAGTGGCTGCAGGAGGATCAGTCGTCCCATAAACCCCTTTCCCTATGGCTGCCCCATTCTCTGGGGCAACCAGTGTGTACGAGGTTTGAGCATTAACGTTGCAAAATAACTCCAGGAACGTGATTTGCTGTGTTTATGTGCTAGGGATCCCTCCGAACACTAATTAGCCGCCTGGGTCAGGTGGTGTGGAGAGGCTGCCAGTTCAGTCGGGGTTCCACAATGAACGGCTGTTCCCAGCTCCCACTGCCCTGCCTGTATCCACTGAGGGGTGGCCCAACGGTTAGGGTGCTAGTGTAGAATGTGGGAGACCTGGGTTCAATTCCTGCTCTGCCACAGATGTTATGCAGACAAAACTACACAGGATCGTTTCAGGGGGCAAGGTAAAGATGCCACATTTATTATGATAACACAATTTGATTTATGACCAATAACTAATACCTACACACACACACATCAGATGTTCTGCAGCTGCTGTATAGTTACCAGTCCTGAACATAGCTTGAGTCCGTGGCTTGATTTCGCAGCTTGGGTTCGTAGCTTGTGGCGGCTAACTGGCCAGGAAAGCCGGGCACAAGGAAGGGCTGGGTCTGCCCTCTCATGTTGGCAGCAGAAAGTTACCCAAAATCTTCCATCTCACCCATCTTTTTTTATAGGCTTTTAGTTTGAATCCAGAGTCTATAGGTTTTGCTGTGTCACGCTGCCTCTGGGTTCGGTGTGATTGATCACCTGTCAATTGCAGACGTGACTTTCAGCCTCAGACCCGGCTTCCTTCTATTATACCTTTGTTCTCTTCTTTTTAGGGTGGACTCTTCTTAGGGCTTGGCTACACTGGCAGATGTACAGCGCTGTGAGTTAAACCTGCCTTCGTACAGCTGAATAGGGAGAGCGCTGCAGTCTGTCCACACTGACAGCTGACAGCGCACTGTCGTGGCCACATTGGCGGCACTTGCAGCGGCATTGGGAGCAGCGCACTATGGACAGCTATCCCACAGAGCACCTCTTCCCATTTTCGCGCCACTTTGGCGCGGTGGCTTGTGGGAAGGGGGCGGTGGGCGCGGGGCATTCTGGGTCCTGTCCCAACGCCCCGTGATGCATCGCTTCACATCCCAGCAATCCCTGTTTCCGTCCACATTGGCGCCATCTTTTAACGGCTTTTGTGCAGCGCGATCTGTGTGCTCCGTTTCGGTCTGCGGGAAATGGAGCCCGAACTGCTGAGGAGTATGCTGACGAGTCTCGCCTTCACGTCACGTTTAGCAGTCGAGCTGTTCCTTAAGATCCGAAGTGACAGTGAGGAGTCCGACGAGGATTCCGACGATGATAGCGAGTCACGTAACGCGTACGACACGAAATTGCTTGTCTCATTCACGGACATGCTCAGCACCGTGGAACGCCGCTTCTGGGCTCGGGAAACAAGCACTGAGTGGTGGGATCACATCGTCCTGCAAGTCTGGGATGACGAGCAGTGGCTGCAGAACTTTCGGATGAGAAAAGCCACTTTCATGGGACTGTGTGAGGAGCTCGCCCCCACCCTGCGGCGCAAGGACACGAGATTGAGAGCCGCCATGCCGGTGGAGAAGCGGGTGGCTATTGCAATCTGGAAGCTGGCAACTCCAGACAGCTACCGATCGGTCGCGAACCAGTTTGGAGTGGGGAAGTCGACCGTTGGAATCGTGCTGATGCAAGTTTGCAGGGCCATTAATAAAATCCTGCTCAGAAGAACCGTGATTCCGGGTAACGTGCAGGACATTGTGGATGGCTTTGCACAAATGGGTTTCCCTAACTGTGGAGGGGCAATAGATGGGACGCATATTCCTATTCTGGCCCCGGAGCACCTAGCCTCCGAGTACGTTAATCGGAAGGGGTATTTCTCTATGGTACTCCAGGCGGTAGTGGATCACCGTGGGCGTTTCATTGACATTAATACAGGGTGGCCCGGAAAGGTGCATGATGCACGCATCTTTCGGAACACTGGCGTGTTCAGGAAGCTGGAGGCCGGGACTTTTTTCCCCGATAGGAAGATCACAGTAGGGGAAGTCGAAATGCCCATTGTGATCCTTGGAGACCCCGCTTACCCGCTAATGCCGTGGCTCATGAAACCCTACACAGGGTGCCTTGACAGTAGCAAGGAACGGTTCAACTACAGGCTGAGCCGGTGCCGAATGACTGTGGAGTGTGCTTTTGGCCGTTTAAAGGGCCGCTGGCGATCTCTGTATGGGAAGCTGGACTTGGCAGAAAACAGCATCCCCGCGGTTATATCCGCGTGCTGTACCCTCCATAATATTTGTGAAGGGAGGGGTGAAATATTCAGGCAGGCATGGACCTCCGATGTTCAACACCTGGAGGCTGAATTTGCACAGCCAGAGAGCAGGGCTACTAGACGGGACCAGCACGGGGCTGCTAGGATTAGGGATGCCTTGAGGGAGCAATTTGAGGCTGAAAGCCAGCAGTAATGTCTGGTGCCCTGTGGTTACAATGTTGGTAGGAATCTGTGTTTGCTTCACTGATTTGCAGTGCCTGGTTCCTGGCCTAATGGATCTTTTACTTTATGCAATAATAAAGAATGTTTTCAAAACCAAAATATCCATTTATTGAAAAGAAAATAAATTTATTGAAAGAAACAACTGTTTGGGAATCAAGAAAGGGCAATGGGGTGGGGTGGGGTTGGGATGGGGAATGGTACAATCAGAGATCTGCGTATGTCCTGTCTCCACTGCTTTGCATTGAGTGCTGCACTTCATGATGTCTATACTGCATGGTGATGGGGGTTGAGTGCAGGGGGTAAGGCTCGTAGTTTTCAGAGCTGGGTGGTGAAGATACCGGTGTTGGAGGCAGCAGTTGGCGGTAAGAACCCGCACGTTGGGGAAAGTGGGTTGGAGGGGACATGGGGGCACAAGGTAACGAGTTTTGGGGCAAGGGCTGCATGGGGGGGCGGGCGCGGTAGTGCTCCGCCTGCATGGCTACGAGCTCCTGGATAGAGTCTGCTTGGCGCTCCATGATGGTTATCAGCCTATCCGTGCTTTGCTGCCGGTGCTGTGTGGCCTGCCGCCGGTGCGATGAGTTTTCCTGGCGGATCCTGCTTTCTGTCTCCCTCCACTCCTGCGCTCTCTCCCTCCACTCCTGGGCTTTTTGATTTTCTTTAACAGACTGCTGCATGACTTGGTGCAGCATGTCTTCCTTGCTTTTCCGCGGTCTCCTCCGGAGTCTTTGCAGTCTTTGAGCAGGTGTAAACACGGACGGCTGAGGTCTCAAGGTTGCATCTGCAAAGGCAAAATGCAACACTTAACAGAGGCAGCATTGTTTAAACCAGACAGAGTAATCATTCCCCCGCACTTGAGGAGGGCACACACAGTGTACACAATAGCATAATTTTCCTGTCCCAAAGAGAGCGGACATAACCCACGGGAGCCCCAAAATGGTGAGTAAGGGGGACTGATTGTTTCTGGGCTGTACTGTCTTCTGGGTTTCTGTGCCTTGGGGAGAGCCAACAGCTGCAGGGGGCACCTACACTGAACACTGTCCCAAAATTTTCCACAGGAGTTCGTCCTGGAAGATATCTCACTGCTGAGGGTGACCTGGGAAGCAAGGGAGGGTCTTCTATTGCAATGCGGCTTCCGCCCTGGCCCATATGCAGCTTCACTGTGTGCAGCAATGGTCCCCCCGCCCCTCGCGGCACAGTGGCGCGGACACGTTAGCCTGACTGGGACAAGGACCACGGTGGCTCTCCCAAGAAACCTGCGCAAGCGCATTGCCCACATTCTGGATGAGACTTTCGAAGAGATTACCGCGGCCGATTACCGCGAAGTGATAGACCACATCAATGCGCTATTCCACATCTAGGCATGCATGCAGCCCTAACCCTCCTCTCCCGAAAATCTTCCTTCCCAAAAAATAAAGCGCTTACCGGGAACACGCTCTTCAGTTTGTCCTCCACCAGTTTGTCCTCCACCAAGTACCGGCTGCTGCGACTGGCTAGCTTCCTCCGGGCTCGAGAAGAGCTCCTGGCTGCATGGACCCAGGTAGTCCGGGGTGTCTCCAACCGCCCCAGCACCCTGACTCCCGGTTTCCTCCTCGTCCTCCTCCTCCACCACCCGCTCTGAAGTGTCCATGGTGGTGCTCGGCATGGAGGAGGGGTCACCCCCAAGTATCTCATCCAGCTCTTTATAGAATCTGCAGGTCGTGGGGGGAGCACCCGAGCGGCTGTTTGCCTCGCGGGCTTTGCGGTAGGCATTCCGCAGCTCCTTCACCTTAATCCTGCACTGCAGAGCGTCCCGGTCATGGCCCCTTTCAATCATGGCCCTTGATATCTGCCCGTAGGTATCGTAATTCCTACGGCTGGAGCGCAGCTGGGACTGGACAGCTTCCTCCCCCCAAACACTGATGAGGTCCAGCAACTCGCCATTGCTCCATGCTGGGGCTCGCCTGGCGCGTGGAGGCATGGTCACCTGGAAAGATTCGCTGATAGCACTCCACACCTGGCTGGCTGAGCAAACAGGAAGGGGATTTTTAAAATTCCCGGGGAATTTAAAGGGTGGGTCTGATGGTTGGTCACCTGAGGCCAGGGCAGTAGAGTTCGAACTGATGACCAGAGTGGCTAGAACAGGCATTGTGGGATACTGCCGAATACTTCTGGAGGCCAATCAGTGCGCATTGCGCGGCTACACTGGCGCCGCAGCGCTGCAGCAGCAGCGCAATTCTCCTTATTCCTCTGGCGGAGGAGGAGTACAAGCAGCGCTCTATCTCCGGAGATACAGCGCTGTGCGTGCCTTGCCAGTGTGGACGGGTAGTGAGTTACAGCGCTGTGCGCGGCTTTAGTGCGCTGTAACTTGCCAGTGTAGCCAAGCCCTTACTTTGTTAGGGCTGTTGTCTGCATTTTCAGCTGTTGGTGTTTGAACTCTATTTCATCAGGACAGGCTGGCGCTGGAGGTTGATTCCATCATCCATACATACCTCATTCATACATCTAAACTAAACTAATAAGATTACAGCAGGGTTTTGCAAAAATGAAGGTTGCAGCAGGCTTTTACAAAATGGAGTGAGCATTTTAAAATGGAGTTTGAATTACAATACTGTATGGACAAGTGTAAAGAATGACAGAGTGAACAGAAGCTGCAATATAGACAAGTATAATGAATGGCAAAGAGTGAGCAGAAGTTACAATGTTGAAACAGTGCAAGTTTCAGTGATTTAAGCAGCAATTGGATTGAAAGTGAAATTTACAAGGGCAGCTGGCTGAATACCATGGCTCTTAACAAGCACCTTAATTGTCAATTAGCCAGTTATTGGGGTAACCGGTTTTATGAATGAATGTTTTCATTCATAAAACTTCACTTATGAAGTTACATTAATAAAGTGAATAATTAAAAACAATTTCATTCATCAGTTCTACACAGACTCCCTGTGTGACCTTGGCCAAATCACTTAGTCTACGTCTACCCTAGGACTTTTGTTGGCAAAACTTTTGTGGGTCAGGGGTGTGAAAATAACACTACTCTGACATAGGTTTCACAGACAAGTGCCAATGTGGACAGTGCTGTGTGGGCAGGAGAGTGTCTCCTGCCAGCATAGAGCGGCTACACAGGAGACATTACAGCAGCACAGCTGCAGCAATACAGCTGTGCTGCTGTAAGGTCCGTAGTGTAGACGTAGCCTCAGTCTCTGGGTCTCAGCTCCTGTCTGTGCAGTGGAGATAGTAGGACTGCCCTGCCTCTCCGGAAGGTGGAGTGCTCAGATATGATGGTAATGGGAGCCATGTTAGTATATTAGATACAGTAGAACCTCAGAGTTACAAACACCTCGGGAATAGAGGCTGTTCATAACTCTGAACAAAACGGTAGGGATGTTCTTTCAAAAGTTTACAACTGAACATTGACGTAATACAACTTTGAAACTTCATAATAATGAAGAAAAATGCTGCTTTTAACCATCTTAATATAAATGAAACAAGCACAGAAACAGTTTCCTTACCTTGTCAAATCTTTTTTTTAAATTTCCCTTTTTTTTTTTTTAGTAGTTTACCTATTAACACAGTACTGTACTGTATTTGCTTTTTTTCCCCCTCCTCTCGTCTCTGCTGCTGCCTGATTGCATACTTCCAATTCCAAATGACGTGTGGTGTTGACTGGTCAGTTCGTAGTTCTGGTGTTCGTAACTCTGAGGTGCCACTGTAGACAGACTATCTCATTATTATTATTATTATTACCTATTTGCAATATTGCTGTAAGTAGGGGCTCCAGTCACAGTCCAGAACCCCATTGTGCTAGGCAGAACAAAAATCCAGTCCGGAGTACTAGACATGTTAAGAAACTGGACTCCAGCAGCTGATCCTAGTAATTAATAACCCTGAGCAAGAGCCATCTTTGGATTATCTGGTTGCACTGGTAGACTCCACCCCACTGCAAATACATTCTGAATTTGTGTCTGCTGGGGTTGAAGCAAACGCCCCACAGACTTGTTAAAAACCAAAGTGAGCCTGGAGCTGAGGGGAGATGATGCGTCATCCTGCAGTAGCCGGGTACTGCCAGAAGACCGTTTGGTCTGGTGAGGCGCCGGCTGCCTTCCAATGATATGAGAATTGTCTCTCTTGTCGTGAATGAGGAAATGAAAAAGAAAAGCAAGCTGGGTTAATTTAATTCTGTAGCATGAGTGACAAATCCTGAGGTGTGCTTATTTTGCTTGGAGACCATCACTCTGTGTTAGAGGCCGAAGGTTACTCTCTTTATTACTGTACCTGTGCTCTGTTTCTCTTATACCACAATGTCTCTTCCAGATGTGAGTGCAGACCAGAACAGCAGGTGTGAGATTCAGAGAGCAGGAGCTTGAGTGCAGGTGTCAGCAATTTCAGAATCTGAACCTCAGAAATTGATAGCTAGTGGGTGGAGGTCGAGCTGAGCACTTGATTTAGCAAATTAAATTGGTTTCTGTTGTAAGTTCATTCTGGAGTAATGATTTGGGCTGCAAGTGTTATTGTCTTTCTCCAGCATGCTGGTGGGATCTGTTAGTTTCATTTGGTGTTTGCTGCTCTTGTGGTGCTCTTCATACTGTCTGTAATGGGTTCTGATGTCACAGATGAAGCAGCTTTGTAGAGAGGAGCAGTTAAGAGAGCCCCCCCCATCAAATAATAGAATTTACAAGCCCCAATCCCGGGGTGCTAGGCTGAACCAGCATTGGTAAGAAGCTGTGCAGTTGTTTTGCGTTAGCAATGGTTGTGTGTAGTTGGAGAAAGGGGCTTTAACTGAGTGTGGATGTGTGCTGAGAGTATGGTTTGTTGTTCAGCTGCAAACTGGAGAGGAAGTAGAAGTATTGTTGTGTCGCTGGGGTTCTCTAGAGCTAGCTGACAGTCTGCATCTGGAAAAAAATCTCGAGTGTTCCTCATCAAAAACCAGAGCATGAAATGAAGAGAAAGCATGAGATTTTCTCCATGTGCCAGTATGCATTGGGTGCAGGTTGTCTGTTCTCCACCTGGGGTGATACAGACAGCCTGGCCCAATAAGCGTCAAAGGAGAAGGGGACTTACCCCCAGCTATTCTAGAGCCAAACTCTTTGTCAGGTGCCAAGTCTAATCTCTGGATTTCTTGTGAGCGCTGATGCCCTGGGTATGTAAGCCTGGGCTCTGCGTGAGTGTGATGAATGCCACTGGGAATCCTCACTGCTCACTGGTTTCAGAGGCGGGTCCAAGTGGATATCTGGGACTTTCACCTTCCACTTCATTTTACCCTTTAAAATCCATATACCCAGCTGTATCGCAGCAGAGCTTGTTGTCCCGAAGGGCTCCAAGTGTCTGCCAAGACTGCTGTCTTCTCCCAAGGGGAAGCTCTAAAGGAATGCGCTAGAGTTGGACCAGGGACATGATAGTCCCCATGTATTGTCCTGTGTTCCCGTTTCTCTTCCCCCCCCCTCCCCCCCGTGCTCTCAGCTCTTGTCTGGCCCCTGCCTGAGCGCTCAAAGTCAGCCCCAAACCTGCCTTCTCCACATGGTGGCATGCTGTGCCCTCTCCCAAGCCAACAGCCTCCCCCATGGGGTGGGACGTTTCCTTGGAGAAAAACCAGGTTCTGAGGAAGGACGGAGAGGCCAACACAGGTACCAAATTCCTCTTGCCCTTGTTTGTGGTGTTTTCCCTTTTGTTCCTTCTCGAGTGTCCATGCCAGCAAGGTGTCCTCTCCTGAGGCCCATCCAGCAGACAAGGATGTGGCTGGGTTGGAGCAGTTTGGCCAGCTGCCCCTTTCCCAACCCGTTGACTTTGCAGTGAGTCGAAGCAATTCCCATGTATGCTTATCTTGGGATCATTGTATTCTGTCTGTTCCACTTTGAGGAGCTGTCAAAGCTTTCCTGGGCCAGCTGCCCTGGCACTAACCATGTCAACAGTGCAGTGCAAGTGCCGTGGCAGGGGCAAAGTCTGGTTCCCTCCTTTCATTTCCTTAGTGAAGCTCCAGCTCTGTAATTGAGCTGGTGATTTTGGGTTTTTTTGACATCCTACTTTGCTTACAAAACCCATTGGGTTGGAATCCTGGGGCTTGCTTAGCCTCTTTCCCACCGTTGAATTTCCTAGTGTTTGGCATGTTAGTCATTGACTCCCTTGTCTCAACAGGGAACCCTTGTGATTGGTGGTAAAGAAGTGACCCTTGAGTACACGCCATGCCCGGAATTTTGGCGCTGCAAACGCGTAAGTACATGACAACGGAGGATTTTTCACTTATTTTTCCCTCGCCCCCTTTCTTTCCGAGGGTAGTGAGGTGGAGTTAGATGCATGCTCAGTTGTGGAAGAACCCCTTGAGCGGTTCCAGCACCGAAGTTCCTGCCTTTCCTATGTTTTCTCCCTGTGTATTTTAGGTAGTGCAGGAAAATTCTGATTCTCCAACATACACTTAAGTTACTGTGCACCTACTATAAATAGTAAGTGGCTGCCCAGGCACCACCTCCTACTTCTGCTCATTATCAGCTCTCATTGTCATGCCTAGAGCAAGTTCCTCCCCAAAGTATGGCTCTGCTCTTGAGAAGTGCCATGGGAAAAATGGCACCTTCTCACTCCAGGGATCTGCTTACCTCCATCGCCAAAAGAAGTTATTGCTTCTCTTAGCAGAGCAGTCAACACAGCTCCAGCTGAGTGAGCTGGATTCGGCTCTGGTTCATGCATCACCAATCAGATTGCTAACTAAGTTTCATTGTTAAGGATAAATTTGACCTTCATTGACATTTGTGATGCTCCATTTAGTACATGGGGTGGCACAGATGTCAGAAGGTGATTTGATGATAGTGGAATTATCCAGTTGTCACCAGAAGTGGAATCTTTGTTCCTGGTGTCCACGCACCAGCCTGAGAGAGCCCAGTGTGACTCTCCAAGCAGTTTGCAGGGCTGTGAGAAAGGGAGGGAAAATCAAACTGGAATTTATGAATCCATAACTATGAAAACTCACAATGCCATGTTCAGAGAGATTTTTAGTGGGGAGGGTCTGCACCTTTTCCATTCCAGGATCCTGCCTCCTCCCCGCCCCCTTCCTGGATTATCCTCCAGTCCAGTTGGGATCCCCTCCCATTGAACAACCTGGGAAGGGCAAGGCGGTCAAAACCTGCTGACCCCCGTTTATGCCCCACCCCCAAATTGAGAGGCTTGGCCTACACTTAAAAGCTAGGTCGGCATAGCCACGGCTGTCAGTGGTGTTATCCCCCCCCTTCCCGCCCCCCCACTGACAGAGCTATGCCAGAGTAGACAAAACTGTATGGATGGAAGAGGGCTTCTGTTGACATAGCTAATGTCGTCCAGGAGGGGGTGTTCCTGCACTGCCAGGAACAGTATTTCTGTCGGCGTTGGCTCCATGCTATAGATGTACCTTCACAGTAAAACTGCACTTTATGTTGGGGGAGTTTTCACTTCCCTGCCTCAGGAATCAATTGAGAAAGGGGAAACTAACTGCACCTCTGGATTCCTTCAAAGTACAAGGTGGCTGGCAATCTAGGAGAGATCTGGTCTGCAGAGTCTTTTTAATGTGCTGTGCGAGTTGGTCCTTGCTTCATTGGGTTTTGTTTTTTAGGAGGAGAGCCCAGTCTTAGAAAAGCTGCCCAGGAGCCATGCATGCCGCTCTAGCGACCAGTCATGCAAATTAATAAAGATGGAACTTGTGCTCCTCAGTCACTTGAAAATCCCTCTTGCTGTCCCCATGCCTCACCAGCTTCTACCCTTCATGCCAACCCTCTGCTCTCTGCCAGCTAATGTCACCCATCTTGTCTCCTTCAGTCTCTTGGGTTTTTTTTAGACATACAGCGCTGCAGCTGCACTGCGTCTGGTGAAGACGCTGTATGCCGATGGGGAGAGCTTTCCCATCGGCATAATAAAACCACCTGCAGGAGAAGTGGTAGCTGTGTCGGCGGGAGAAGCTCTCCAGCTGCCATAGCACTGTCTACACCAGTGCTTAGGTCAGTGTAACTTACCTTGGTCAGGGGTGTGGATTATACCGCAGTAATTTGTAGTGTAGACAAGGTCTTTGTGTTACTCGCTCATGTAACTAACCTGGCTACGTTCTCAAAGTGAAGCAGCGACTGTGACTTTTGGACAGACTTTTAAATGTCTCTCCCTCATGCTGCCTGTCTTTCACTGCAGTGTAAAGTGTGTACTGTGGGGTACAGATCTTCCTGCTCCTATTGCAAGCTCCCGAGAGATGGTGAGTATATTTTGTCACTGTGCCAAACTGGGTTTTATAGGTGTAGATTAAAAGCCTTCATTTGCCCTAGGGAGTGAATGTCTCTGTTGACTGGTTTCTTCGTGCCATGCAGTGGGACGTCTAGGTACCATATAAGAGAATTAGTAGCAGTACTGGAGGTAGATATGCTGCCAGGCTGTTTGCTCTGCATGCGAGGCAAGGCACAGGGCCACACTGATCTGTAGTGGGAGGGAGTTCCACAGGACAGTGCCCTTCATCCAGAACATCCTGCTGCCAGTACCTGATAGTACCATCCTCTGTTCCTTCAGTGTCATTGTTCTCCTTCATTCCTAACATTATGGGATGGGTGCTGAGAGAGAGCTGGTCCAGGCTACACATCCTAGACTGCCACAGGCATTAAAGATGAGGGCTAGGACCTTGAAACAGACACAAAATTAGATGGTGCCCCAGTGTAGGGTGTAGACCATGGGTGTGATGTGTTCCCATCTAGCTGATTGCTTAGGAGACGGGCAGCCACATACTGCAGCAACTGGAGCTTTTGTCTGGCCTTCTCACTGCAACAGCCCAGCCCAAGAAGGGGCTGTCAAAGGTCTGGCTGGCTGCTATTGCTGAAGAGTCTGGGAATACCACGGAGTCCAATCAGCTCTGAGACTCTGCGCCACTGAAGTGATAGGAGTGCAGGCACCCCCAATAGTTTGTGGTCATGGATTCTGCCAGTTTCCCCCGTGTCACCTCTGTCTTACCAGGCTCTCCACCCAAGAACCTGCTTCTGTCGGACAGCCAGGCATTCACAGTGCAAGGTTTTGCGCTGCTGCTTTTCTGCTAGCAGATTCAGAATGTCCTGTGCCTCCTGCAGAGCAAACCTATGTACCATGGGCAAATGGTGTGTGTTACAATCTGTGTCGATCCAGAGAACAAACTGCCATTACCTATTAGCCCCCATGTTCTGTGCTCTGTTCAGAGCTCTTTATTCACTGCAGCCCCACCCTTAGAGAGATCCTGACTTCCTTTCACTGTTGCTGTAACATGAGCAACCCACCATCAGTGTTATGGAAGCAGAGCTCAAACTGCTGACCTTTTCAGCTCTGTCTTCTTGGCTAACTTAACCGAATGGCAATACAAACAGCTGTATAGCGAGTTAAACGTTCAGGCCCCTCCAGATGCTGTGAATGTTCTAAGGCTGTGTGCCTCATTTTACTAGTCTGGTTGGCTGATGGCCATGGGAATGCATGTGTTTTAAGGGTTAACCCTGTGTGACTAGTCTTTAAACGATGGAGTGGATCACAAAAAGGACACACAGTCTTAAGGGGTAGGGTTGTCCCTTTCTCCAGTGGTTCTCAATCAGGAGTCCGGGGTGAGCAAGTTTCAGGGGGTCCGCCAAGCAGCCCCAGTGTTAGACTTGCTGGGGCCCAGGGCAGAAAGCTGAAGTCCCACCGTATGGGGTTGAAGCCCGGGGCCCTGTGCCCTTCCACCTGGGACTGAAGCTGAAGCCTGAACAACTTAGCTTCCTGGGGGCCCCTGTGGTATGGGTCCCCAGGCAATTGCACTGCTTGCTACCTCCTAATGCTGGTCCTGGCTTTTATATGCAGAAAACTAGTTGTTGTGGCACAGGTGGGCCGTGGAATGTTTATCGCATCGGGGGCGAGAGAGAGCAGGGGGAGCTCAGAAAGAAAAAGGTTGAGAACCCCTGCCCTTCTTTAAGCAGCTGTTGGGTGAACTCCTGCATGTTTTGTGGCTGGTGGCCTTGAAATAGTTCCTGTTATGCCTTTTTCTCGTAGGGAGCAGACCAGGGACAGAGCCCAAAAGTGGTTTGGAGGGAGAGGACGTGCACGCCGAGCAGGATTTCAGTAAGAAAATCACCATCACACAATCTGGGGTTGTGGATATGCTCTTTCAGAGAGGGAGAGATGTCTATGGGCCCCATCTGTAGAAATGCATGGGAAAATTCTCATGCATAATTTACACACGCAGTTACTGCAGTTGGACATGTAATATCTGTAATTTCTTGTGCAAATCATGCACAAAACCTTGGTATGTAGCCAGCATTCTGAACCAAGCTACATGCTGCGGTGTTGATATGAATGAATAAATGTTCTCTTGCCTGTACTGTATATGTTTGTATCATAAGGAGTTGGGTTAGCTTAAAACATGCCTGTGTGTAACTGTTATCAGTATTTGTGCTGCATATGTGGTTATAGCCATCTAACAGATCAGTGTCCCCGGTGAGTTAGCATCAGGATAGCCTCCCTCGTTGGATGTTCCCTAGACGCCGCACAGCTTTGGGAGTGTTCTGGACTGCGGTGCCCATTGGGGTCACACAAGGACCCTCTCTTGGCACCGAATCTGTGCAGCAGCCACCCCTGTTTCTACCTTTCTATGGCCTACCGCAAGTGCAGGGACCTTCCCTCTGCATCCTGGCTGTCCTCTGCATGGTCTGGGATGGGAGACCGGGTGCTTCAACATCCCTAGGGTGACCAGTTGTCCCGATTTTATAGGGACAGTCCCAATTTTTGGGTCTTTTTCTTATATAGGCTCCTATTACCCCCCACTCCCTGTCCTGTTTTTTCTCACTTGCTGTCTGGTCACCCTACAACATCCCAGGGCTCTTCTTCCCCCTCATTTAGGTAAAACTCCTCAGCCCATCTTCCTGGGGTATGTACTACTCACTAGACTCCCACCAGTGGGCCTATGCAGAGGCTGCCTTGGAATAGAAAGAGGTTATTTACCATGAATACGGGGGTTCTCTGCGCATTCTCACTTCCCATCCCATCCCACCCCCTGCCTCCTCTGAGTTCCCCTCTAAGAGAAGTCTGGGGTTTAGTAGAAGGACTGAGGTGCTTGGATTTGCAGAGTGCACTTGTAACAATGTTTGGTGCAGTCTGGAGGGCTCTCGGAGCTTAGCAGTCCCAGGGGATGCATCCAGCAAGTCTAATATGCGGAGGTAATGCTATTGAATGGGCTCTAAAGTTAAACCTAGGGGACGCCAACTCTAGCTTCTCTGCCAACCTCAGTTGAGGCAGTGAGGCACAAATAAAGAGGTGATCTCTCAAGTGTGGAGGTCCCAAACCATGTAGGAATTTATAGCTCAAAACACCTTAAACGCCACTCAGAAATCAGTAGCCAGCCAGTGCAAACCACGGAGTACTAGTGTCATGTGCCCCGGTGAGAGATTCCACTTACAAAGCGAGCTGCCACTTTCTGAATTAGTTTGAATTTCCAGGTTAAGGTTCTGCCTCATGAGGAGCACATTACAGTAGTTTGATATTGAGATGACGAAAGCATTGATCATGGGAGCAAGAGCCACATCTGAAAGAAATCTTTGCAGCTTCCTGGCTAGACACAGCTTGATAAAAGCCTTCCTTGTCACTGATGCTAAATGATCTAGCAGCAGCTGGGGTCCACCCATAGCCCCGATTTTAACCTCAAGCAACAGACACTGAGGATCCATCTTCAGTAAGGTGGCAGATATTCCCTTCACACGAGATGGTTGTTTTCCCCATCCTGCCAGCCTCACTTCAGGTTTGTCTGGACTGAGCTTCAGCCAGCTAGCCCACATCAACTGTCTTCAGTTCTGTTGATTGTGAGGAGTTGATCCTCAGTGTCTGTTGCTTGGCCTTGCTAAGAGCCCCTTGTACACCCTGAACGAGACAGAGCCCTGTGGAACCACGCACAGCAGAAACCAGAGAGGGTCTCCGAGAGAGAGGGACAAAACCCCTGAGGGGCAGCCCCCTTGCTTCCTGCCAGGATTTGCTGGCAAGTCAGCAACTCTTCACAATCCCCAGTGTTGAAGGCAGCGGACAGATCTGTCTGTAAAGCAGTCGGTGCTGCATGCAGGGCTGGCCCCAGACTGACACAAGTCAGAGATGTGAAGTGACCATGCACTCTGAGAGTTGTCTTCCACAGCCTTCCCATTAATGTTCGCCAAGAACAGGAGATTTGATAGTTGGCTGGGTTGTCAGCACCAAGAGTCTCTTTTCAGGGATGGCTGGTGGCACAAGATCTTCCTTTATTGAAGCTAAGACCCTGACCTTCCAAAGGAGGAGATGTAAGTAATCTCCATCAACTCTTCTCTGGCCTGGAAGGACATGGATCCAAAGCACAGTTATGTACTCAGTATCTCCAATCCCTCCAGTACCTCGGAGCGACACTGGCCTAAATCCATGTACTGAAGATCATACTCTCCGGACATTACTCTGTATCCAGGGAACCAGACAGTTCATCCCTGTCCACTGTGGACTTGATTCTGCAACTTGTAACATGATCAGCCCAAATTCAGGAGATAGAGAATTCCACAGGCCTCGCACCACCCCAATATGGTTTGCACAGCATTCAGACTGGCTAACTGGCTAGTCTGGGTGATCTTGACATCCCTGGCTCATTTAATGTATATCTTGGGTGCACTTGTCCCTGTGACACATGTGAAAGAAATGCAGTGTGGGAGGGGAGGAAGGTGTGAGACCGTGATCTTATCAAGTAAGCAGTACAGATGTTAGCAGTGAATATGGCCAGGGCCTGATGTGTCTCCTTCGCTCCTGCCTGGGCAGCATGAGTAGCTGCTAGGATGGAGGTAAGGGTGGCAGCAGGAGGGGACATGATCCAGCCTAAGGGGGAGGGGAGGCAAGTCTGAAATATTAATTAGTACAAGAAATGTTAAAAGTCAAATCAAAAGAAGGGTTTTTGGAGGGGGGGGGTTATTCCTCATCTGGGATGGATAGCCACCTCATAAAATTCATAATTAATCTCATTACATTGCCCATCAGTGCAGTAGTTACACATGTCCATTAACGCGCAGCTGTTCTGGAACACCAAGGTCGGAAAATCAGTGGCCAATCACTATCCTGGCTACAGGTGTTCAAGAACAGACTAGATAAAAGGCTCGGGTGATTAGTGTAAGAGGTGGACTTGATCCTGTGCCGGATCCGGGAGGTAGCCTCCAAACCCATTTCGGATTCCATTGTACAGATAACAGCTGAACCTGAAAGTAGGGTTAGGCAAAAGGGAGGCCAAATTATGAGCTCCTTGTTGGAGCAGGGATGTGATGACGTGAGCTTTAATGTCTTGTCTGTTGAAGTCCAGGAAGCTTTCGTGTTCCTGCTAAATGTTCAGAAACGTGGCTAATCAAAGGACAGCAGAGTCTGTTTGCCAGCCGACTGCAGGCAATTGGGAGAAAATACAAGGTTTGTAGTGTGTGCTAGAGGGGGATGCTGAAAATGGGTTCATTCCATTTCTTTTCTCCAGTAACGGAAACCAAGCTTGAAAAACCCGAGCAAGAGCTATCAGGACACCCGAAGCCTCAGAAACAGCCTCCCCAGCACGCGGCTCCTCCACAGCAGAGCCAGCCCCAGGAACCCGAGCCTCGGAAGAGAGAGGAAGGCAGAGAGCGATGGCCTTTGCAGGAGAAAAGGTACCCTCCCTGGAAGGAGAGCCAGGAGCCTGCTGCCAGGAGGGAAGCTGAACAGACCGCACCTCAGGAGGGTGAGAGTAAAAGTAAGTTGAGTCTCAGGCTTTCAGAAAAAGGGCCAAAGTGCAGAGCACCCGGGTTTGGCTGCGGGTTGGGCCATCGCTGACAGAGTGCAATGGCTTTTCCCTGTGACACCTGTCTGAAGGATACTTCCTCAGTGTGAATTCAGTAAGCTTCATGATCTGTTGCAGGCAGGGGTAGTTGAGCGGGGGGCGGGGGTGGTGTCTCTGCCTGGATTGCTCAGGTACTGGTGGATTTGGGGAGGGAGGCCCTGCTTGGGTTTCTCAGAGGGGATTTGGGGAAAGAGAGTGGTCCCTGCCCAAACTGCCCTCGAGGAAATTAATTCAGGGCAAGCTGCCCCTACCCCATACCATTAATTTGGTGGTCTCAGCCCCGCCTCTGTGCTGTGCTCCAGATCTGCTGCCCCAAGGAGGTCCGTGCTGCTGGGGTGGCTCTGGGGCCCTGTTCCTCTCTCCCACTCTGTTCTGAGGAGCACAGAGAGTGATTTGCCCCGGAAGCCCAGTTTGCTCAGGGAGGAGGTGGGAGATTGGAGGCAGCCAGCTGGGCTGGTTTGTTTCTCACAGGGCCTGTGAAGAGCCTAGCAGGTTAGGGCCTACTTTGCTTCTTGCTCTCCCCCCTCTGCACCCACCCTCCCCTCCCTCCCAGGGACCCTCTGTAACGATGCGGTCTCTGGCAGGACACAACTGAGAGTATCAATTCAGGACAAATTGCTTAGAGCAGGGCAGTCACAGCCCAAAGCTGGGTGTCTTTTATTACTAAGGCACACCAAACCAGCCAAACAGAGAGGACTTCGGTTTCACCCCACTGGCTAACAAGAAGTCATACAAGCAATTCCCTCAGACGTTCCAGTTTCCCAGTATCACCACCAGCAGCCACTTCTTATGGGAATTAATAGTTGTGAAAACCAATACCCCAGTAAAAGAAAAAAAGGTTCTCCCGATCCCAAAGGACCAAGCCCCAGACCCAGGTCAATATACCAGTCAGATCTTACCCACAAATCACGGTGTTGCCAATCCTTTAGAATCTAAAATCTAAAGGTTTATTCATAAAAAGAAAGAAATATAGATGAGAGCTAAAATAGGTTAAATTGAATCAATTACATACAGTAATGGCAAAGTTCTTGGTTCAAGCTTGTAGCAGTGATGGAATAAACTGCAGACTCAAATCAAGTCTCTGGAGTACATCCACATCTTGGGTGGGTCATTCAGTCCTTTGTTCAGGGCTTCAGTGTAGCAAAGTTCCTCCAGAGGTAAGAAGCAGGATTGAAGACAAGATGGAGGAGATGCAGCTGCCTTTTATAGTCTCTTGCCATGCAGCCTGTGCTTCCTTTGTTCCACATGGCATGGAAAAACCTGAGAGTTCTGTTCATAGGCATGTCCCTGCATGCCTTGCTGAGTCACAAGGTGTATCTGCCTTCTCTCAATGGGTCAGTTGTATAGCTGATGGTCCTTAATGGGCCATCAAGCAGGCTATGCAGTGCTGACACCAAATTGTCTGGGGTGTCACCCAGAAGCATATCACAGGTTTGAAATACAGACAGTATAAAGCCAATACTTATAACTTTAAATACAAAAATGATACATGCATACAGATAGCATAATCATAACCAGCAAATCATAACCTTTTCATGGACACCCTATGTGACCTCCTTTGTACAAGATTTGGTGCCACTATAGGACCTGGTTGCAACAATGATCTGTACGGTCACAGTTCATGTCAATAACGTCACACCCTCTCTCTGGTCCTTGGAGGACAGAGAGGTGCACAGCTGCTGGAGGAGGGTCTCCTCTCCCACCACACACATGATCCCAGGGGATGGAGCCTGCAGCAGAGGCAGCACAGCTGTTACCACCAGAATATGCTACAGGTGATGTCTTCATGGAGCAGCTTCTGTCCTGATGACGAAGTGTCTGTGTCCTCAAACAGGGAGGCTTCCTGTTAGTCATAGCCTGGCTCAGGTCTCCTCTTGGGGATCCAGTGACCAGCTCAGACCTCAACTCCTTCTGCCCTGGCCGCTTCTTGTCTGTCTCCAGGAGCTCCCTGGCAGGAATTCAGCAGTGATTGCATTTGTGCATGATTCCAAAATCAGGAGGGGCAGACCCAGATTTCTACAGAGCCCGGAGATAGCAGGGGCGCAGACAATGGGAGGAGATTGGGTCTTCATCCATGTAAAGCTACACCTGGGGGAGGAAGTGAGCAGCCTGGCTGTGTAAGCAGCTGCATCAGAGGCATTCAGACAAGTTTATTTTCATTTTGCCATCACTGTGGTGGTAAGAGGCTGGCTTCATGCAATGTTCTTGGTCTTCTCTTCTCTCCCTCCCCCCGCCTGGGCTGCCGCAGCGATTATGCTGAAGCGTATTCCTCGCTTCACCCCTCCGGAAGTGATCGTGGGGTTGCTGGCACCGTTTGTTCGTCTCTCCACCTCCAGCGTGAGCATCATTAAGAAAAGGGCTAGCCAGAGGAGTGACAACTATGGCTTTGTGGAACTGGACTCGCACGCTGTAAGTGGCCCTGACCCTTCCCCAGTGTCTGTGCAGAGAAAGAGCAAAAGAAAACATAGTCCTATCATAGACATCCAAGTTCACGCTACAGTTACCTTGGAAAGGCTTGTCTTGCTAGTAGAAGCAACAGTGTCTCAGGCCAGCCTCAACCTGCCCTAGTCCCGCTTTGGTCTGTCTAGCCGACTCCCTAGTCCTAGGTGTGGGGAATGGCTGACGGCTCTTCGTCCCTCCTTCTGCTCTCCAGTACAAACCATCCGAGCTTTAGTCCATCATAGATACCGTTAAGCTGGGTGAATTTCTTGCATCAGTAGCATTAGGAGATGCAAACTTTCACATATCAACCAACTACAGGGATCTGCCTTTGTTCTCGGGCAGAACCGTTTCCAATACTCTCTCCTTATTGGCCTTGCCTTGCACAGAGGCTAGTGGCAACAGCAGCCCTCAGGGAAAGCAAGATCCAGGCGAGGTCCCTCCCTGGCTGGTGAAGGGGCTGAAGGATGGGCAGGGAGCCCAAATATGAACTTCCCCCTTTCTCACATCCCAAGAGTCTTTGAAACATGTTTAAAAGAGACGGGGCTCGTGTAATGTTTATTGTCCCAGGGCGGTACTCCAACCTGCTGATAGCTGCACAGCTCAAACCATCCTTCGGAGGGCTCCCTCCCTGGTGGGTCTGGGTCGAGTCCTCCAGCACAGCAAAACTCTCCCTAGCAGCTCATAGAGCCTAGTGGATATGGATTTACTGAATTCAGTAATCAAACAATAAGACCTGGTTCATATCCAGTCACCTCTGGAGCCTGTTACACGGTGTGGTGGGTGACCTGTATTCTCAGCAGGGTTCAGCCTCAAATATCTCACCCAGAACAGCCCCAGTCACTTCAGAGTACATTCCATCATGGCTGGATTTTGGAAGTGGGCTTCTATTTCCTTCTGAAGAATGCAAGCTTGTCTCTTCTTTCCCCAGGAAGCGGTGCAGTTGGTGAAGGTTCTGCAGAACCTGGATCCCCCAATCTGCATTGATGGGCACACCGTGATTGTGAATCTAGCCACAGGAAAGAAAAGGTGAGAGAAGACGAGAGGCAATGCTATCCGATGTACAATGGGCTGTGGTGCCTTGGTCTGTCCAGTTAGGGCCACGTTATCATACTTGGATGCCTAAAGCTTAAGCACCCAAATAGCGCACAGGTGCCTGGATAGGTAATTAGGTACCTTCCCAGAGGTTTAAGAGGCTAACTTTAGTCATCCAAGTTTGACAAGGTGACTTGGGTGTCTGAAAAACAAATGGCAAGAGTATTTTGGCTGTATGGGCTTAACCTCCTAGTCCAGTGGTTCTCAGCCTTTCCAGACTACTGTTCTTCTTTCAGGAGGCTGGTTTGTCTTTCATACCCCAAGTTTCACCTCACTTAAAAATACTTGCTTACAAAATCAGGCATAAAAAGTGTCTCAGCACATTATTACTGAAAAACTGCTTACTTATTTTTATCATATAAAAATAAAATAAATCAACTGGAGTATAAATATTGTACTTACATTTCAGTGTATAGTATATAGAGCAGTATAAATGAGTCATTTGTATGAAATTTTAGTTCATACTGACTTCGCTAGTGCTTTTTCTGTAGCCTGTTGTAAAACTGGGCAAATATCTAGATGAGTTGATGTACCCTCTGGAAGACCTATATGTACGCATACCCCTGGTTGAGACCTACTGTCCTAATCAAGTGGCCTTTAAAGTTGGTGTCCACTGACCAATTCCCATTTCCTGGGGGCTAGGAGATGAGGCTTTGGCATTTCCTAGGGCAGGGGTCTCAAACATGAAGCTAACCTAGTTTTAATTAGGAAATTCTGTTTCTCTCTCACTAGAAATGACTACGGGGAGCAGGCCAACAAACTCTACTACAACCCGGTAGGTCTGCGCCAGTGCTGCATCTTGGAGTGACTTACCTGTAGCTAGCAAAAGGGGCTAGTTGTGGTTGTCGTCATCTGTGCTGTTGGCTATGATGGCACTCACACTGAAGGGGAGATTGGGCTGCTGGTGCCCAGCAGGGGGACTGGGCTTTCCTTTGCCAGACCACTTCCTTTGAACTGCCAAAAACTCCCCGGGTTGAAGGCAGAACACTCAGCCAAGGGCGAAACTGCTCTGCTCCTAACTCTTAGGCATTGCAACATGCACCGTTCAGTCTATAACACCCTGCTCGGACCTTCAGTACCTAGGGCAGAGACTTGAAGGGATCGAATAGTCTGGCTTAGCCAGTACACATATATTGGGCGTAGGGCATACCATATTATATTATGGCTTTCCCACAATTCTGTCCACTTGGCTCACTCTTGTCAAGAGATATATATATATCCTACAATACTCCGCAAAGCTAAACGTAGCTTCTGACATTAGCAAAGAAAAAGCCTGTCAAAGGCAAAATACATTCATTCTACGTTGGAGGACAAGTACCTTCATAGAATCATAGAATATTAGGGTTGGAAGGGACCTCAGGAGGTCATCTAGTCCAACCCCCTGCTCAAAGCAGGACCAATCCCCAATTTTTTTTATTTCCCTCCCCCATCCCTAAATGGCCCCCTCAAGGATTGAACGCACAACCCTGGGTTTATCAGGCCAATGCTCAAACCACTGAGCTATCCCTCCCTGTCCCCCCTGCTGGTTTCAAATGTAGTATCCAGAAGAGAGAGAAAGAAAGGTACAGAACAGTAATCTAGTGGACTGGTGCAAACGGGTGTGTTGGATCATCAGAGACATATAAAGTAATTTGTAAGCTGTAAGCAAACGTGCTATAAATGTAAGTGGTTTGGGGGTGTATTTCAAAGCACCTACTGTGTAAGGTGAATTGAGTGTACTGCAAGAAACCGCCTCCCAGAAAGATTGTAATCGTGTTAACTCTTTCCTTCCTTATAGAGTCCATGGCTGGAAGGGACCGTTGTGATCATCTAGTCTGACTAATGCAACTATCTTCTTTACTAGTCTACAGTTCACAAAACAGAAACTCAGTAGCTTTTATATTGTTCTGCTTAGCCAATTTCCTGTCTAAGGACAAAGTTTGCTGAACTTGCTGCTGTTGTCTGTACTCTGAAATGCTTTCACAGAGTTAATCTTGGCTCATGTCTATTAATCAATACTTGTCTCATTATCTGCCATAACTTCAGAAAAGTACTTACCCATAAGAGCCTTTTAAAAAAAACAGCTACAGACAATCCAAGGTGGGGGCAGGATCTCTTCTGTACAGCATTGGGAGGATGAGATGTTGGATGTTCTCTGTGTACAGCACAGGTTGGAGATCACTGTTGAACTGGGACCCTGTTCAAAGCCTACTGAAGTAAATGGGTCTTTCTCTTGACTTCAGTGGGCTTTGGATCAGGCCCTGGGAGAGTACATTTGTCCCCTTATTAGAGGAAAAGCGATGCCGGCTCTTCCTCCATTTGAAGTGGCTGAAGGCGTGTCACCCTCCATTCTTGGAGCCCATGTGAGAGAGGAGTGCTTGCCAGATAGTCTCCTTTTGTGACCTGTGTCTAAACAGCTCTCTTGTTCCAGGGCAAAAGGGGCTTGCGGGACAGGAGAGGTGCCGAATCGCAGAGACACAGTCGAGCGCAGTGTAAGGCTAAACTCTACCTTGCTTTTACCGTGGATTCTTTTCTTCTTTATAGGTGCTTAAAGGAGCACTGCCAACTTGAAATCAATCAATTTTTTAAGAGCTGAAAGTAGGCTCTGGTCCTACTCTCGCCTCTCAGTTCCCCTACCAGTTTTGTCGGGTTTACAATCACATTGTTCTGTTTTATTGTGGTTTTTCTCTCCCCCTTGCTGTGTGTAAAAGACCCACACAAACAGGGGAAACCAACTGATTGTACACAGTCAATCAACCAGTGTAAAAAATAGAGAAATATTTTCCCCTGATCTTTTAGTTACAGGAATTGTATGGGAGGGTTGTACAAATAGCATGTAAAAAATTGCACTTCTGTGTGGCATTGACTGTCCTTACTTGTAACATCTCAGATCACTGTAACTGATGGTGATTAGAGAGAAAAAACATTCTTCATATTCCTTGATGTGCCTGCCTGAGGCCTTTGACAGCACTTTGTGTGCAGCCCGTTTCATGGGCGCCCTGTAGGATCAGTGTTTCCTCTCCTGTAGGATCAGTGTTTCTGAGCAGCTTTCATTGTAGAGGCACACACCTTGTCAAGTAGGGACAAGGGCTTATCAAGCCACTTTTAAGTCATTATTTTGAAACTGACCATTATTTTGAAACTGATTTCAACTTGGCTGTGTCCCTTTAAATGAAATCAGTTGGTGGTCTCAGTCCAGGTGCCAGTGGGCAAATGCCTGCATTGCATTAACTGGCACCACCAAAGTCGGAGCTGGATGGGTCATGAAAACAAATTTATCTTCTCGGCCTTAGAGGAGTGAAAGATATTGGCAGAGCAGTGTGGGGAAGCTTGCACTGTGGAGAGAGGGCTTCCATCTCCAGGGCTGGTCGTCTTTCCTCCAGCTCAATATTTGCGCACACCTGTATTTTTGTAAAAGTTTCTCCTAGGGCGAATCTGATGTTGGCTCTTCTCTCTTCCCATTCAGCTCCGTCAGATGTGTCCACTTTCATCTATGATCCTGACACTGGGAACTACTATGACCCTATAGCTGGGTTATACTACGACCCCAAGACACAGGTGAGTGGGTGGGCAGGGGAATATACACCTAGCTGGTTTTATAGCAGGTTGTGTGAACTCTCCTCTAAGGAGCACATTTCACAGCGTTGGTGCCACTTTCCCCTGTGGAGTCGGATGGTGCAGTTGAAGGAGGTCTGGGATATGGGAATACAGATTGGGCTTTATTTCCAGGTCCTGTCCCCTGCTTAGGGCCCCTGAAAGTTCAAGAAGGTCTGCCTTCCCAGTAGAGTCTACAGCACTGACTTGGTGGGAGGAGAGATTTGGAACTGATTGGATTCACGTTGGTTCAGTTAACTCACTAAAGCAGTGATACTCAGGCCTCAGGTGTTCAGGAGCCAAATTAGTGATTGACATTACCCAAAAGGGCCACAGTCATGTGAATTCATTGTTTCATTTACTGTAGTATTATATAGTCATACTTAAACAGTATGATGGGGGAAATATTTAGTTTTTAATCCAATCTTTCTAATCTATCTAATTCTTGCAGCAAAATGACTGACCAAGTATTATTTTATTAACTACAATTGGTTAATAACATAGTAAAAACATTCTGATTGGTTAATAACTTAGATTGGTTAATAATGAAATCACACGGTGTTTTAATATCATGTGCTGCGAAGAGTCGCAGGAGACATGTTAAAGAACCACTTGTGGCTCCTGAGCCTCAGTCGGAGTATCACTGCTCTAAAGGGTGCTTTGCTCCACCCTATGCTCTTCCCTGTCCCCTAGAGTGCCACCTCAGAGGTCTGTGTCCCTGCTTTGTTCAGCAGACATGCCACAGGCAGAGTGCCCTTGCTGGACCTCACCGGAAACTGAAAGCACATGACTGCCACCATTATGTGATGGTGAAAACCAAGCTTTATCTCTGGTCTTCTTGCTCGCTCCGTCTTCTGGCTGTACCGCTGAGCCATTGTTGTGTCCATAGAGCCTAGAGCGCTAGCTACAGCCCTGCTGGGAAAGCGCTATCCAGAGCAGGTCTTCCCAACCCCATGGGGGGGCTGTTTCCCCACGGACGGTAAGCGTCCTGTGGCTGTGGCCAGGGTTACTGTGCCATAGACTCTCTCCCCCCCCACCTCCCCAAGCCAAGTCCACAATGCCACTCCCACTGTCTCATTCTTCCACTGTCTCCTTCAGTCCCTTTGCCCTTGCAATCTCTTTCCTTTGCTGTCTCCATATCATCAGTCTAATACTGGGACCCAGGCGTTTGCTCTTTGCTAACTCTCTTGCACGCACTCCATTTCAGAAACAAGTCACAGTGGGCCGAGAAGCAGCATCGGCCCCTACGAACGGCCGGGGAAGGAGGCATGGGAGCCATGAAAGGACAAGTGAAAGGAAGGAGCCATCCGGCAGGGACAGAAAGGAGAGAGGCAGAAGTACTTCAGCGAAGGTAAATCATCTTTGTGATCAGAATGGTCCAGTGTCTAAGGCCCGGCAGCTGAGCTGTGAAGAAGGAGCTGAGAGGGGCTGTCCTGAAGGTCTAGGAGGGAGAGCAGGGCAGTGAAAGAGCAGAAGAGTCACTGCAGAGTGTGGGTTCTCCACCTGGGAGTCATGACCACCTTCCCGTTCTTTATGGCTAGATGGCAGCCATAGGGTGGGAAGTCGAAGCTAGACAAATTCAGACTGGAAATAAGGCGTACGTGTTTAACGGGAGAGTGATTTGCCATTGGGACAGTTTACCCAGAGCTGTGGTGGATTCTCCATCCCTGACCATTTTTAACTCAAGACTGTCTGTTTCTCTAAAAGCTCTGCTCCAGGAAGGATTGTGGGGTGTTCTCTGTCCTGTGTTCTCCAGGAGGTCAGACTAGATGAGCACAATGGTCCCTGCAGGCTCTGGAGTCTAGAAATCTTTTGTAACTCGTAGGCTCCTAATGCCGAAGGCACCTGGACACCGTAACAGAACTGCCACCAAAATCCCCATGGTACATAAAGATGCCAGCAAATGCATCTTAGAATCATAGAATATCAGGGTTGGAAGGGACCTCAGGAGGTCATCTAGTCCAACCCCTGCTCAAAGCAGGACCTAATCCCAACTAAATCATCCCAGCCAGGGCTTTGTCAAGCCTGACCTTAAAAACCTCTACGGAAGGAGATTCCACCACCTCCCTAGGTAACCCATTCCAGTGCTTCACCACCCTCCTAGTGAAAAAGTTTTTCCTAATATCCAATCTAAACCTCCCCCACTGCAACTTGAGACCATTACTCCTTGTTCTGTCATCTGGTACCACTGAGAACAGTCTAGATCCATCCTCTTTGGAACCCCCTTTCAGGTAGTTGAAAGCAGCTATCAAATCCCCCCTCATTCTTCTCTTCTGCAGACTAAACAATCCCAGTTCCCTCAGCCTCTCCTCATAACTCATGTGCTCCAGCCCCCTAATCATTTTTGTTGCCCTCCGCTGGACTCTTTCCAATTTTTCCACATCCTTCTTGTAGTGTGGGGCCCAAAACTGGACACAGTACTCCAGGTGAGGCCTCACCAATGTCGAATAGAGGGGAACGATCACGTCCCTCGATCTGCTGGCAATGCCCCTACTTATACAGCCCAAAATGCCGTTAGCCTTCTTGGCAACAAGGGCACACTGTTGACTCATATCCAGCTTCTCGTCCACCGTAACCCCTAGGTCCTTTTCTGCAGAACTGCTGCCTAGCCACTCGGTCCCTAGTCTGTAACAGTGCATGGGATTCTTCCGTCCTAAGTGCAGGACTCTGCACTTGTCCTTGTTGAACCTCATCAGGTTTCTTTTGGCCCAATCCTCTAATTTGTCTAGGTCCCTCTGTATCCTATCCCTACCCTCCAGCGTATCTACCACTCCTCCCAGTTTAGTGTCATCTGCAAATTTGCTGAGAGTGCAGTCCACGCCATCCTCCAGATCATTAATGAAGATATTGAACAAAACCGGCTCCAGGACCGACCCTTGGGGCACTCCGCTTGAAACCGGCTGCCAACTAGACATGGAGCCGTTGATCACTACCTGTTGAGCCTGACGATCTAGCCAGCTTTCTATCCACCTTATAGTCCATTCATCCAGCCCATACTTCTTTAACTTGCCAGCAAGAATACTGTCGTAGACCGTATCAAAAGCTTTGCTAAAGTCAAGGAATAACACGTACACTGCTTTCCCCTCATCCACAGACCTAATTATCTCCTCATAGAAGGCAATTAGGTTAGTCAGGCATGACTTGCCCTTGGTGAATCCATGCTGACTGTTCCTGATCACTTTCCTCTCCTCTAAGTGCTTCAGAATTGATTCCTTGAGGACCTGCTCCATGATTTTTCCAGGGACTGAGGTGAGACTGACTGGCCTGTAGTTCCCCAGATCCTCCTTCTTCCGTTTTTTAAAGATGGGCACTACATTAGCCTTTTTCCAGTCATCCGGGACCTCCCCCGATCGCCATGAGTTTTCAAAGATAATGGCCAATGGCTCTGCAATCACATCCGCCAACTCCTTTAGCACCCTCGGATGCAGCACATCCGGCCCCATGGACTTGTGCTCGTCCAGTTTTTCTAAATAGTCCCGAACCACTTCTTTCTCCACAGAGGGCTGGTCACCTTCTCCCCATACTGTGCTGCCCAGTGCAGCAGTCTGGGAGCTGACCTTGTTCGTGAAGACAGAGGCAAAAAAAGCATTGAGTACATTAGCTTTTTCCACATCCTCGGTCACTAGGTTGCCTCCCTCATTCAGTAAGGGGCCCACACTTTCCTTGACTTTCTTCTTGTTGCTAACATACCTGAAGAAACCCTTCTTGTTACTCTTAACATCTCTTGCTAGCTGCAACTCCAAGTGTGATTTGGCCTTCCTGATTTCACTCCTGCATGCCTGAGCAATATTTTTATACTCCTCCCTGGTCATTTGTCCAATCTTCCACTTCTTGTAAGCTTCTTTTTTGCGTTTAAGATCAGCAAGGATTTCACTGTTTAGCCAAGCTGGTCGCCTGCCATATTTACTATTCTTTCTACACATCGGGATGGTTTTTTCCTGCAACCTCAATAAGGATTCTTTAAAATACAGCCAGCTCTCCTGGACTCCTTTCCCCCTCATGTTATTCTCCCAGGGGATCCTGCCCATCAGTTCCCTGAGGGAGTCAAAGTCTGCTTTTCTGAAGTCCAGGGTCCGTATTCTGCTGCTTTCCTTTCTTCCTTGTGTCAGGATCCTGAACTCGACCATCTCATGGTCACTGCCTCCCAGGTTCCCATCCACTTTTGCTTCCCCTACTAATTCTTCCCGGTTTGTGAGCAGCAGGTCTAGAAGAGCTCTGCCCCTAGTTGGTTCCTCCAGCACTTGCACCAGGAAATTGTCCCCTACACTTTCCAAAAACTTCCTGGATTGTCTGTGCACCGCTGTATTGCTCTCCCAGCAGATATCAGGGTGATTAAAGTCTCCCATGAGAACCAGGGCCTGCGATCTAGTAACTTGTGCTAGTTGCCGGAAGAAAGCCTCGTCCACCTCATCCCCCTGGTCTGGTGGTCTATAGCAGACTCCCACCACGACATCACCCTTGTTGTTCACACTTCTAAACTTAATCCAGAGACTCTCAGGTTTTTCTGCAGTTTCATACCGGAGCTCTGAGCAGTCATACTCCTCTCTTACATACAATGCAACTCCCCCACCTTTTCTGCCCTGCCTGTCCTTCCTGAACAGTTTATATCCATCCATGACAGTACTCCAGTCATGTGAGTTATCCCACCAAGTCTCTGTTATTCCAATGACATCATAGTTCCTTGACTGTGCCAGGACTTCCAGTTCTCCCTGCTTGTTTCCCAGGCTTCTTGCATTTGTGTATAGGCACTTAAGATAACTCGCTGATTGTCCCGCTTTCTCAGTCTGAGACAGGAGTCCTCCCCTCTTGCACTCTCCTGCTCGTGCTTCCTCCCGGTATCCCATTTCCCCACTTACCTCAGGGCTTTGGTCTCCTTCCCCCGGTGAACCTAGTTTAAAGCCCTCCTCACTAGGTTAGCCAGCCTGCTTGCGAAGATGTTCTTCCCTCTCTTCGTTAGGTGGAGCCCGTCTCTGCCTAGCACTCCTCCTTCTTGGAACACCATCCCATGGTCGAAGAATCCAAAGCCTTCTCTCCGACACCACCTGCGTAGCCATTCGTTGACTTCCACAATTCGACGGTCTCTACCCAGGCCTTTTCCCTGCACAGGGAGGATGGACGAGAACACCACTTGCGCCTCAAACTCCTTTATCCTTCTTCCCAGAGCCACGTAGTCTGCAGTGATCCGCTCAAGGTCATTCTTGGCAGTATCATTGGTGCCCACGTGGAGAAGCAGGAAGGGGTAGCGATCCGAGGGCTTGATGAGTCTCGGCAGTCTCTCCGTCACATCGTGAATCCTAGCTCCTGGCAAGCAGCAGACCTCTCTGTTTTCTCGGTCAGGGCGGCAGATAGATGACTCAGTCTCCCTGAGGAGGGAGTCCCCGACCTCCACCACCCTCCTCCTTCTCTTGGGAGCGGTGGTCGTAGAACCCCCATCCCTAGGACAGTGCATCTCATGCCTTCCAATCGGTGGAGTCTCCCTCTGCTCCCTTCCCTCAGATGTATCATCTACTTCACTCTCCGCATTAGTACCTGTGAAGAGAACATGAAAACGGTTGCTCACCTGTATCTCCATTGCTGGTACATGGACGCTCCTCTTCCTTCTTCTGGAGGTCACATGCTGCCAATTTTCTTCACCGTCCCTCAGACCCCCCTGCGCAACCTGCTCCGATTCTTCAGAACGTTGTGCCTGTAGAAGCGTATCCTGACGTCTGTCCAGGAAATCTTCATTTTCTCGTATGCAACGCAGGGTCGATACTTGTTTCTCCAGACCTCGAACCTTCTCTTCCAATATGGAGATCAGCTTGTACTTTGTACAGACAAAGTCGCTTCTGTCCTGTGGAAGAAATACAAACATGGCACAACCTGTGCAGGTTACAACTGAACGCTCACCTTCCATATCACCTTCCTTCTAAGAGCTTCCTCAGCTGTTGCAGCAACTCACAGAAGCCCGCAAGATGTAAGCCTCAGTGGGCTCTCTGCGAACTCCCAGGCAAACTCCCTCTGTTAGCCTCCGCTGTTCGCCGCTCAGCTGGTTTGGTGCTGACTGCCTTTTTATAACAGTCAGGTCCACTCAAGGCCCACCTGGAACAAAGCACTCCCAATTCACAATTCAGTTTGGTTTATAGGTTTTAAGGGGAATAAAGGGAAACAGATAAAACCGGCAAGGGACCCTCGCTCCCTTCCCACTCCCCTTCCAAACTCCCTTGCGAAACTCCCTGTTAGCAGCCCCTGGTCGCTTGTGCGCTGCTTTATAAAGCCCTGGCCTGGGTGAATGCCCCGCCCACTGATTAAGGCTCAGCCAATTACCAGAGGCTTCTAGCTTTCAGACCTTCCTTTGAAGCTCACAGCTTCAAACTGCCAGCCACAGCACACGGTCCTTCAAACAAACAAACAAACAAACAAACAGACTGACAAACACAAGCTCAGCACACAGCAAGTAACCCCCAAACACAAACAAACACACACTACAGACAGTCACTTACCCCAAGGGTCCTGTATTTGCTCCTCCTTCACCTGGAGAACTCCCTTGCGAAACTTCCTGTTAGCAGCCCCTGTTCACAAAAGCCGTCACCTCCAGCCCAATCGCATGCCCTGAGCAATCAACCCATACCCCCAAAGCATACATGGACAGGAGAGCCAGGCAGCGGTCCTGGGCTGGAGGGAGGAGGGGACCAATGCTTCAGCTGCTTCAGGCAGAGCTTAGATCGTAAGCTGTTTGGAGCAGACATCCTTTTTTACTGTTCTGTATAGCACCTAGCACAGTGGGGCCCTGAGTCTGGACTGGGGCCCCCAAGTGCTATTGCAGTACCAACAGTTAATAACCTCTGTGCCCAGAGGGGAGCTGCGGTATGGAACCAGCTGACAGCTGTGATCCACCTCAGGGAAACGTACGTAGGCAGGCCCTGTTTGGCACAGCACTGAGCACACGGGGTTTGATCCTGACTGCGGTCTCTGGGAGCTACTGTAACAAAATGCCAGCAAGAGGGGGATTGATGGGCATGGGGGTTTTGACATGAGTGCAGCCAGAAACCGCTCGCCTCCTCTCCTGTCCTTACCATGCTGTGGTGCACCTGTGGGGGAGAGCTGCTCCCTGAACAGGGAACACTCTGAAGGCAGATTTCGCAGCTCTGTTGCTGACGAGCACAGTGGGCGACTCAGCATCTTCCCTCACTTCGAGTTCAGTACAGAAGGTTTCATAGTCCTCTGGGACTGGAGGTGTCTGAATGGGTAATCCTACTCTTGTCATGCCCCCAGATCCCAGCCTGCCTGTAGCAGGGACACACAGGCTCCCTGGCAGCTTCTGTCAGTATTGCAATGGACTGGTCCAGCAGAAAGTGCTCAACAAACTGGTGGGGAGAGTGGGGGTTCATGGAGAACTGCTGCTGCTGCACCAGACTCCAAGGACATTACCTCTAGGACACACACAGCCTCTGCTGAGCCCAGAGAAGGTGTGTCTGCAACATTAAACCCTTCCGTCCTTCCACTGACTGTCTGTCAGGGATGCTCGCTAAGCAAATTCCCAGCCACTCTTTGGGCACTCTCACTTTGCTGTCTAGGACACTGCAGGTTTAACTCCCGATCTTGGATGTTTCAGAATGAATTTGTAGAGGAGAAGCCCCCTGTGGAAGACGTCTTTAAAAAACCATTGCCTCCCACAGCGAAGAAGGAAGAGAGCTCAGCCCTGGTAAGACGCTCCGTAGCATGTGTTGCCGTTTGGCTTGTTAGTGGAGAAAAATTAAACTAGACAGAACCTTGACCTGATCCTCTGTTGGCTTTCCTAGCACAAACCCCATTGCTGCAGGGTATGGAGTGCAGAGGAATGCAGCTGGGGGTCCCTCCATTTTCACCTAGACCCCAAGGCTTAGCCCCTGCCCCCAATGCTGTTTGTTTAACTTTATGCAGACTTCTGATGGAGTGGGGTTGTAGGCCGCTGTCTCTGCACCTGGCATCTCCTTATCTCCCCCTTGATTTACACCCTGGCTTTGGGGTACTCCTGCTTCTGGTGCTCATCAGCCAGAGAAGGGAACGTTCAGAGAACTGCAGAGGGTTTTTTTGTTTTGTTTTTTTAACTCAGAACTTGTTTTGCACAAGATTCGTGGACCAGAGAGGTCTGTAGGCAACATGCAGGAATCTCACTCTTTTTAAGGTCTTGGGAAATCCAGGGAGAGTGACACTGCAACTGGCATACAGGAAAGAGCCATCCTGCTGCACACCCATCCCCAGTCCCTCCTGAGTTGGAGAGGCAATCCCCCGTGCTTAAATACATGGCTGGGTGGCTAATGGCCAGGCACCCCATCTTGGGAATACAGGGGGACATTTGACTACTTAGCTGCTAGCTTCCTTCCATGTGGTGCCCAGACTGCTGAAATGCCACCCACTTCTCCTTCAGGCAGAGACTGAGGTGGGGATATTACATGAGGGCCTGGCAGGGCGGAACAGACTTGGGGTTGCAAAGTGGCATTATCCTCTGCTGCTCTGTCTGCAGCCCAAGGTGGTGAACCCTCTGATAGGGCTCCTAGGCGAGTACGGAGGAGACAGCGACAATGAGGAGGAGGAGGAAGAGGAGGTGCAGTTGCAGCGGCCACAGCCTCCCCATCCACCGGCGCAGCGGGAGGAGCAGCCCAGGAAGGCTGACAGTGATGAGGACAAGCTAACTGACTGGAATAAGCTGGCCTGTTTACTGTGCAGGAGGCAGTTCCCCAATAAGGAAGTGCTGATCAAGCATCAGCAACTCTCCAACTTGCACAAGGTAATGGAGGGCCTATGGGGGCCCCAGCTGGTCCCACTCTTCAGGGCTGCAATTGACTTAGCCTGTGATTTATGAGGGAAGGGGAAGGAGTTGTGTGGGCGGAACTGATTGGATCCTGGCTCAGTAGCTCGCGAAGCCTCTCTGTTCAGAGCCTTTGTGTGTGGACAACATGTATGGATGCTCTGTAACTAGCTAAAGTGTGGTATTACGGGCTGCAGAACCCAGCAAGCATAAACAACCTCCCCAAGCTAGGGACTGTACTGGGAAGGGGGAAGTTAAACAGGAGCATTCTCCCCCACGGGTTCCTGGGGAGAGCTGTGTGCCTTTACAGTCATCAGTGCTGTAGGGTGGTTATTGGTTAACCTGCCTCAGCAAGGAGGGGCGCTAAAGGGATAAGGCTGAGCATGCCTGTCCTGGGATGTGCTACCTGCTAGTTCTCTGATGGGGTGGATGAAGGGAGCCAGCTGTTGGGTGATGTGGATTCCTGGCTGGGTACTTCTGAGAGTGCTGCGTAGAAACTAGCACTTACTACCTGAATCTGTAGACACTATTTTCTACACGCAGCGACACATTTCGGGGGGGGGGGGGCATGGAGGGGGATGCAGGCAGAGTTGCAGAGACAGAAGCGAGGACAGTACCTGCCTGTGTTCTGCACAACTTCAGCCAGCTCACTTCAGTGAGTACCAAATTCACACGCTCTCCAGAACACAAAAGGCTACGAAGCAGTGACGGTGATTCCGTGCTCTACAGCTTGGCTGGGAAGAGAAAGGAAAGACTTCTGACTGTCCAAGGGCAGGCGCCAGTGCATGGGTATTAAATGAGTTGCGAAAGCAGCAATGCTGGGCAGCGTCGGAGGTTATGGCCTAACGCACGCAGGTCAGGCAGGAGGTCAAAGGTTAAGTTTGTTTGGGCACAAAATCAAAGATCAAATCATCTAGACTCAATCCATGATTCCAGCTGTTTGCTTTCTCCACTGACAGAGACTTCTGCTTTCCTCCTTCCAGCAAAACCTGGAGATCCACAGGAAGATCAAACGATCCGAGCAAGAGCTGGCATATCTGGAGAGGAGAGAGCGAGAGGTGTGTGCGTGTGGGGGTGGGGAGGCTTTAACTCAGCATGGTACATCTGTCACCCTACCGAAGCAGGATCCTGCGCTAGCCCACAGCCAACCCCTAGTGTTCGCTTGCCCCCACCGTGCACATGTTGTAAACACCCAGAGTTCAGCCTGCGAACCACGTGCAGTCTGGGGAGTCTTATGCTGTGGCCCTTGGTGCAAAGGTATGACCTTAGAGATGAGTATGTCAGCCAGATGACAGCCTGAGTCTGCTCTTCCTCTCAAATGGCGCTGGGCATGGTCTTGGTGTGGTGCTGTCCTTGCAAAAGGAGGAGGTTCCAACTGGAGCTGGTGTTATGCTTGTGTGGGATGTTCAAGGTACCCTGACTTGTATGCAAAATTAGCGCAGCTGTCAAGTGGCTTAAATAAAGGCATGTAAATATTGGGTATCTGTCATAGGTTTCACCCCCACTCTGAACTTTAGGGTACAAATGTGGGGACCTGCATGGGAACTCATAAGCTTAATTACCAGCTTAGATCAGTACGCTGCCACCACCCAAATATTGGAGTTATTTGGGAAACTCTGTCTTCTCCCCCAAAACCCTTTCCCTCCCAAGTACTATAACCCTTCCCTGGGTAGTTTTGAGAGACTCCTCCACCAATTCCCTGGTGAACACCGATCCAAAAATCCTTGGATCTTAAAACAAGGAGAAATTAACCATCCCCCCTCCTTTCCCCCACCAATTCCTGGTGAGCCCAGATCCAACCCCTTTGGATCTTAAAACAAGGAAAAATCAATCAGGTCTCTAAAAAGAAGGCTTTTAATTAAAGAAAAGAAAGGTAAAAGAAAAACCTCTGGGAGATAGCATACAAGCTGATCTCACAGACAACAGATTTAAAACACAGAGGATGTTCCCCTGGGCAAAACTCTTAGTACATCAAAAAATAGCCAATTTGATAATACCTATAATGCCCAAGACAGGTTACAAAAGAAAATAAACATAAGCTAATTCCTTCACTAAATACTCACTACCCTGTTTGATTCCTGATTCCTTTTCCTCTCCAGCCAGAACTGAAACTGACTCCAGACAAAGGGAACTTCCCTCCTTCCTTTTGAAATATCTTGTCCCCCCATTGGTTCCTTTGGTCAGGTGTCAGCTAGGCTAGGTGAACTTCTTAACCCTTTACAGGTAAAAGAGGCATTAACCCTTAACTATCTGTTTATGACACGCCCCCCAAATCTCAGACAGTGTTGGACCGCACTGGCTGTGATTTTTTTCCTAGAACTTTAGAATAAACAGATTAATAAAACACATGCACCTTTACATATACTACTAATTATGTAAAAACTACAAGACTTTTCACATTTCAAGGACGATTTAACCAGTTAATTCTGGGAAACTTTCACGGGATAGTGTATCAGCCCTTGATCTGCTGTCGCTGCAGACGTCCAAGGGTCGTGGAGAGGTTCACCTCTTCCACACCACCGTCACTTTTCCCTTCGTAGTAGACACCTTCAGGCCACTCCGCGTCATCTGTTCCCTGGGTTGTAAACTGGAAAACTTTTAATTCTCTGGAATAAAAGGGCTTAAGAGAATTAACATGGTATACCTTAGGCTTCATATTTGAGGTAGGGGATGCTATGAGATAGTTAACAGCTCCTAGGCGTTCCTGGACCGTGAATGGCCCTTCCCATGACGCTTCCATTTTATGGGCCTGGAGCGCCTTTAAGACCATGACTTGGTCTCCTACTTTGAAGGACCGTTCTCTGGAATGTTTATCATACCAGGCCTTTTGCTCCTCCTGAGCATCCTTTAGGTTTTCTTTAGCAAGGGCTAAAGAGTGTCGGAGGGTGTTTTGTAGGTCGCTTACAAAGTCTAGAATGTTAGTTCCTGGAGAAGGCGTAAACCCCTCCCATTGCTGCTTCACCAACTGTAATGGCCCCTTAACCTCGCGGCCATACACAAGTTCAAAAGGTGAAAACCCTAAACTGGGATGTGGTACAGCCCTGTAGGCAAAAAGCAACTGCTGTAACACTAGGTCCCAATCATTGGAGTGTTCATTTACGAATTTACGTATCATGGCCCCCAAAGTTCCATTAAACCTCTCCACCAGGCCATTGGATTGATGGTGGTAAGGGGTGGCAACCAAGTGATTCACCCCATGAGATTCCCACAGGCTTTTCATGGTCCCTGCCAAGAAATTCGTTCCCGAATCGGTAAGGATGTCGGAGGGCCAACCTACCCTGGCAAAAATGTCTGCTAATGCCTGGCACACACTTTTAGCCCTGGTGTTGCTTAAGGGTACTGCTTCCGGCCATCGGGTGGCAAAATCCATGAAAGTTAGTATGTATTGTTTTCCTCTGGGTGTCTTTTTTGGGAAAGGACCCAGAATATCCACAGCTACTCGCTGAAAGGGAACCTCAATTATGGGGAGTGACTGGAGAGGGGCTTTGACCTGGTCTTGGGGTTTTCCCACTCGTTGGCACACCTCACAAGACCGGACATAATTAGCAACATCCTTGCCCATTCCCTCCCAGTGGAAGGACTTCCCCAACCGATCTTTGGTTCTGTTCACCCCAGAATGGCCACTAGGGTGATCATGGGCTAAGCTTAAGAGCTTTACCCGGTACTTAGTTGGAACTACCAACTGTCGTTGAGGATGCCAGTCTTCCTGGTGTCCACCAGAAAGAGTCTCCTTGTATAAAAGTCCTTGTTCTACAACAAACCGGGATCGGTTAGAAGAGCTGAGAGGCGGTGGGGTGCTCCGTGCCGCCACCCAAGCTTTCTGGAGGCTGTCATCTGCTTCCTGCTCGGCCTGGAACTGTTCCCTTGATGCTGGAGACATCAGTTCCTCCTTGGACTGTGGACTTGGGCTTGGTCCCTCTGGAAGCGATGTAGGTGATGAGGTTGTTTCCGCTGAGTGTGAACCGCTCTCCGCTGGTGCACTATGTGGTATTTCAGGCTCTGGCTGAGCCTCTTGGGTAGGATTATTTGCTGCTTCTGCCAGTTCAGGCTCGCTGGTGCCCTCTGGCGTTGTAGTTGTAGACGGGTTTGCAAGCGCTGTACTCAGTGTTGGCAAGGGTTCTGGTGCTGGTTGCTTTGCTAGTTCCGGTTCTGGGACTGGATCAACTACGGCTGTAGCACTCGTGGGCAGAAGATCCGGTTCCACCACCTCTGTCTGAGTCTCGGGTAACACAGACGGGGCCCTGGTGGAAGGGTCAGGAACAGAGATAGGTGTGAAAGCTTGCTTAGCCTGGCTGCGGGTGACCATTCCCACCCTCTTGGCTAGCTTCACATGGTTGGCCAAGTCTTCCCCCAGCAGCATGGGGATGGGATAATTGTCATAGACTGCAAAAGTCCACATTCCTGACCAGCCCTTGTACTGGACAGGCAACTTGGCTGTAGGCAAGGTTAAAGAGTTTGACATGAAGGGTTGGATTGTCACCGGCGCCTCTGGGTTGATGAATCTGGGGTCCACTAGGGATTGGTGGATAGTTGACACTTGTGCTCCAGTGTCCCTCCACGCGATAACCTCCTTTCCGCCCACTCTCAAGGTTTCCCTTCGCTCCAAGGGTATTTGAGAGGCATCTGGGCCTGGGGATCTTTGGTGTGATTGTGGTGTAATGAACTGTAATCGGTTGGGGTTCTTGGGGCAATGGGCCTTTATATGTCCCAGTTCATTACATTTAAAACATCGGCCTGCTAAGGTATCACCGGGGCGAGGTGGGTTGCTGGAGACTGGTGTGGGGTGACGATAAGGGGTTTGGGGTTTAACTTGGGATGTAGGTGGGGCCTTGGGCTGCCCCTGGTGGTAGGGTGTGGTTTGAGGTTTTCCCTCTGCTCCCTCCACCCGTTTTGTGTTGATTTTCCCCGCCTCACTGGCGGCCTGGGACTGTTCGTATTGATCAGTGTAAGAAGCAAGACTTTCGACTGAGTCCATTGTCTTATCCCATAACCACTGTTTAATATGATCCTTGGTCATATTCAGGAATTGTTCCTGAGTCATTAAATCAATCATTCCTTCAAAGGTAGTTACACCCCTGCCGTCGACCCATTTCTTTAACAGATCCTTTATCTGGTGTGCATAAGCTGTATTACTTAGTCCAAGCCCTCTCTGAAGGGTTCTAAATTTGACTCTGTAAGTGTCAGGTGTAACTTGAAATTGCTTTAAAACCAAATCCTTAAATTTACCATAGTCAGAAGCCTCCCCAATAGGCATCTTGTTGAATACATCCAGAGCTCTTCCAGTCAATTTGGCTACCAATGTGGTCATCTTTTGTTCTTCAGGAATGGTATGGAGAGTGCATAGTCTCTCAAAGGTGAGGAAATATTCAGCAATATCACTGGATTCATCATACTGTGGACATAGTCGCTCCCATTTATGGATTTTTGGGGAAGTGGAGCCAGCAGGTGGAGGATTTTGTCTCTTCAACTCCATAACAGCCAGTTCATGTTGCTGGGCCTCCCTCTGGGCCTCCATAGCTCTCTTGTGGGCAGCTTCCTCTGCCTCCACAGCTCTCTTGTGGGCAGCTTCCTCTGCCTCCACCCTTGCTGCCTCTGCCTCTATAGCTCTCTTGTGGGCAGCTGCCTCTGCCTCCACCCTTGCTGCCTCTGCCTTAATTTCTAATTGTCTTAGTTCTAGCCGTCTTTTATGTTCATTTTCTTTCTCTGTTGCTTCCAACCTAGCTAGCTCGAGCTTGTTGGCTGTGTCACTGCTAGTCATTTTCCTGCTTTCTTCTGCTGGGCCACACCCCCCTGCAGTTCACTGACTGGGATGTCTCAGCTCAGGGTTGCTTAGTTACCAGAGACTTCCACAGTATTCAGTGTTGCTTTTCTGGTCTCCCCTAGCTATCTTTGTTTGAGAGGTAGAAAAAAAAACAACCCAGCTTGTAAATTCCTTTGTTATTGGAACTTGACCACTCAGAGTAAGAAAGAAAACAAGGAAAACTGGTTTTGTAACTTGTCTGGCAATATGCTAATTTCCTTCCAGCTGTTCACAGCTGGGAACCTTTCTTCTAACAAAAAGCCCTTGTTAGAAAAACTTAACCTGTTTGCCTTCAGGTCAAAAGATAAGATCTGTATCTCTCCTTCACTGTTTCCCCAGCATCTCCAAGGAGAGAGAGAGAAGAAAAAAAAATCTGGCTTGGTTCTTTTACAATCTCCCACCGCTGCTCACCATGTCATAGGTTTCACCCCCACTCTGAACTTTAGGGTACAAATGTGGGGACCTGCATGGGAACTCATAAGCTTAATTACCAGCTTAGATCAGTACGCTGCCACCACCCAAATATTGGAGTTATTTGGGGAACTCTGTCTTCTCCCCCAAAACCCTTTCCCTCCCAAGTACTATAACCCTTCCCTGGGTAGTTTTGAGAGACTCCTCCACCAATTCCCTGGTGAACACCGATCCAAAAATCCTTGGATCTTAAACCAAGGAGAAATTAACCATCCCCCCTCCTTTTCCCCACCAATTCCTGGTGAGCCCAGATCCAACTCCTTTGGATCTTAAAACAAGGAAAAATCAATCAGGTCTCTAAAAAGAAGGCTTTTAATTAAAGAAAAGAAAGGTAAAAGAAAAACCTCTGGGAGATAGCATACAAGCTGATCTCACAGACAACAGATTTAAAACACAAAGGATGTCCCCCTGGGCAAAATCCTTAGTACATCAAAAAATAGCCAATTTGATTATACCTATAATGCCCAAGACAAGTCACAAACAGAAAAGAAACATAAGCTAATTCCTTCACTAAATACTCACTACCCTGTTTGATTCCTGATTCCTTTTCCTCTCCGGCCAGAACTGAAACTGACCCTGACAAAGGGAACTTCCCTCCTTCCTTTTGAAATATCTTGTCCCCTCATTGGTTCCTTTGGTCAGGTGTCAGCTAGGCTAGGTGAACTTCTTAACCCTTTACAGGTAAAAGAGGCATTAACCCTTAACTATCTGTTTATGACAGTATCTTCCTGGTTAGCGAAAAGTAGCACCACATTTAGTGGAAAAGCTGTTTACCTGCAAATCAACATGTTGTAGTGGTTTCCGACCAATGAGAATCAGCCTCTCTTTAGGGCAATAACTGAAGTACAGACGCAAAACATGATTAAAATCGACAGGTTACATCAAGGCTTGAAATCAGTGATTTTCAATTGCTTTCATTTTCATCAGCCCACCTGGATGTAAGTGGTTTTTGTTTCACCAGCACTCTGTGCCTTGCAGGGCTCCCTGTGGGCTGCCTCTGTGCTCATGCGAGCTGGAGCATTCCAGTCTGTGAAGCAGGGGCCGGCACCCACCCTGCAGGGTGTCTGCAATGCTGGAGGGGTGGCTGATGTCCATATTCCTCCTTCCCCACCCACAGCATAAGCACTGGTCTGATCCCAAGTGGGCTGGATGCTGGACTTACTGGGAGCAATGTTGTGACACGGTGAGGGAGGCCCTGTGGAATGGTGCCAAACACAGGGCTATAAAAGCCTCCTGTTTATCCAGCAGTCAGTCAGTAGGCCAAGAAAGCGGCTCTTCAGCTGCTGGCATAGAGTATCAGACAGTTCCAGCTGCTCCCTGGGAATCCCAGAGGGACAGTCCCATCTATTTGCTTTGTTGGGCCACATGCAGTGTGCTGCTCTAACCCACTGGTGAGTGTCTCCCAGGTCCCCCTTTGTGCCTGCTCCCCAGAGTCCAGCTCTCTCATCTAATATACAAAATTTTCCCTGGGGTTGGTCCCAGCTACCTGAGAGCCTTTCTCCCTCCCCGACAGAGGGATGTTTGTGAGTGTGGGAAACTGAATTTCCACAGGACCGGACCAAGACTGTAGAACTCACTGCCACAAAAGCGGCACTGGGGCCTGGCTGCCCTCAGAACAAAGGGCAATGACTTATTGAGGAAAAGCTGTGTTCTGCAGTCTCCCTCGCTCCCCAAACATACCGCCCTGCTCACTAACCAGGCTCCTCCCCGCAGACTGGAAGGGAAGGAAGCAGAGGAGATGACTCTTGTGTCTTTACAAATACTTGGAGGCAATTGGGTCTTACAGTGATGGAGAGCACGTCAATTACCTAGACTGCTGCTCCCCATGGAGCTGCAGGCAGGGCAGTGACTTAGTCATAGCTTCTCTACTAATGCTAACACTCTCCTGCCCACTGTAAAGGGGAAGATTAAAGACAAGGGAAATGACCGGAGAGAGAGATTCCAGCGCCTGGACTCACCAGAGAGAAAACGACTGAAGGAGGCCTGGGACTCTGAGAGGTAACAGCTGCTCTTCCGCCTTCTTCGGGGCATCCAGGACTCCTCAGAGCTGCTGGTGCTGTCAGCGGCTGGGTGTGCCAGACTGGCACATTGTGTGTAGCTGGAGGAGATGAGGCCAGCAGGGCAGATGGAGGAGGGGGGTGAAGGGTTGGACAGCTGGCTGCATTCTCTGTGTAAAGCAACATGGAGTTTTAGCCTTTCATGAATTCTCTGACCTTTCAGTGGCCTCGATGCCAAATGTACAGTGGGGCCCTTTGAAATGAGCAACATGTGCTGGCAGAGGAGGGGGGGATTTAAAGCTGGGACCAGTTCCTTGCTGGTGAAGGGAGGAGCCTGGCTACCCTGTTCCTAGGAAGTTGAGAGCCAGGTATCTGGGCAGGTGAGTGTCCCTGCCCAGGCTCCTCGGGGGTGTCATTCCAACTGGTTCTCTCCTTGTTCTCCTGTCTGTAGTTTGGAACCACAGAGAGAGAAGGGAGCAGAACAGGCTGCAGGAGGAGGAGGAGCAGGGCTATGTTTTCATCTGCTCCAGCTGAGACAGACACACTTGGCATTTTTCCTTCTCTGTCAGAGTGGCTGAACAAAGAGAGCACTGCCTGTGCCTGGGGCACAGCGCCATGGTTTGTCTGCAGGTGCCAAGGCATCCTAGGCAGAATAAAAGCCTTGGGTTTGCTAGGCTGGCTTAAAAGTGACCTGCAAAGAGGAGAAATGGGTTTGTGCTCCTTGTTTCTTTTTGATATATGAAGGTTTGGAAGGAGGCTTTTCCCTGTGTGTTTTGTGGATCAGAAAGTCAGGTCTTTGTTTTCTCAGTTTTTCCTGGAAGAGATTAGATGACTGGAGAACTTACTGTGTGTGTGATAGCATAGATATCTAAAAAATGGAACCTGACTGAAAGGGGAAGTGTTTGTTGTTCAGACTGTTGAAAGCTGTTTGTTTTTTGCTAAAGATCAGTGAGAACAGGTGAAAGAAAAGCTCCCCTTGTTAAAAATTGGACACCTTTACCCCTTCAGCTCAAATCTGAGAGTGTGATCCCAATTCGTCCCAGCTCGGTGTTCAAAAGGAAAGCTCCAGCAAGACAGGAGGGACTTCCCATTCCTGGTATTTCCAAAGTTTAGACATAAAACCCAAACCCTGTACATACACGCGTGTGTATGTAAAACTTTTCAGGCCTTCTTTGGGTATCTGAAAGAATATATTGTTAAGGATACGCACCCATTTCCCCTCCCACTCCCCTGCAAGTCACCTTGAAGCTGGACTTCAGGAGCTACGTTTTCCAAAATATGCCTGAATTATGCATGCATAGTGAACCGAAAATAAGCCTCAAACAGCATGTTTCATGCACGCAATATGGGTGCATCTTTGCAAAAAGCCCTTGATGTTATCCAAGGTGCAATCAATTCTGTGTTGAAAATCCCTGGTACCACGTTGGAAAATAGAATAAAGCGAGGTGTATGGATACTTATAGTTGTTTTCTTTTTGCAGTGACCATAACCCTGCGAGTAAAGCAAGAATCGATAGTAATAACAAAGGAAGCCGCATGTTGCAGGCTATGGGCTGGAAGGAAGGGTCAGGACTGGGACGCCAGCAGCAGGGCATGATGTCGCCAGTAGAGGTGAAACGCCTTCCTTTCCCTTCAAAATCAGATAGTACAGTCCTGAATTTGGTAGCATTTCCCATGCCCATCTGAAAGAAATGTGGGGGGTAGGGGATCCGCCTGGTGAGATCAGGACTGTGCACAGCTTCTGGAAGAGGGAAATAGCCCCTATTCACAGATTTGTACAGTTCAAAGCCAGATGAGACCATTACATCCTTTGGTCTGACCTCCTGTATAGCACAGGCCCTGAAATTTCACACCGGTTCACCTGTGAGCCCAATCACATGTGCCAGTGCTGCGTGACAAGTACAGTGGAGGTAGTTTGCCATAATGAACAATGTAGTCATTGCATTTTACCCCTTGCAGTTCAAGGAGTCTCAAATTGCATTTGTTTGAAATAATGTGGAGATTTCTTTTAAATGTTTTGCCTTATGAGACTAGCACGTGACTAGCTGGCTGCTATATGTGAAATATGTGTAGTGTTGGTTACATATGTCACATGGTATTGTTTCTGTACCCTGAATGGAGGATGTATTTAACGCCACAGCATAGCACGCATTGTGAATTTAGCATGTTCCGATCCAGTGTATAATTCAAAGCAAATCATCTGAGGCTCAGAATGTAACGCGTGTACTTATAATAAATAATAATATATGGAGATATACCTATCTCCCAGAACTGGAAGGGACCCCGAAAGGTCATCGAGTCCAGCCCCCTGCCTTCACTAGCAGGACCAAGTACTGATTTTTGCCCCAGATCCCTAAGTGGCCCCCTCAAGGATTGAACTCACAACCCTGGGTTTAGCAGGCCAATGCTCAAACCACTGAGCTATCCCTCCCCCCTTGAACTTGAACGCTCATTGTCCCAGGCAGCAAACACACCATTCCCTCTCCGGTTCAAACATGGTCAGAAAATGTCCCCAGGTGCTCACTCTGTCCTGGCCGGGAGACCCCTGCAGCTGATGGGATGGGCACTGTAGAAAAGCCAGCTCAGATTAGCCCTGAGAGGCTGACCTGCAAACAAGATTCCTCAGCTCATGACAATCCTGACAATCCTGTCAAGCTCTCAAGGAGAAGCCACAAAGGTGGAAGGTCCTCTCCTCCCATTTCGTGTTAATACAGGGCCTTGTACTTCATTCAGCCTCTGGAGACTTGGATCCCTTGGTTGAATTGATCAAACCCTCGGCATCCAAATAACTAGCATTTAAAAGTAAACACAACTTCCACGCTGTGTGTTGCTCTAGTTGGGTCACTCTAGGCAGGCAGTATTGCATAATACAATCACTGGCTCTATGACACTGATCGTTCACAAGGTCAGAATTCAGAGCAAGCTAGGAGAGCCTGTGGGAATCCTATGTGACGGGAGAGCAACTGAGAGTTGTGATGTTCAGACAGGTTAATGAGAAAGATTGTTCCTTGTGGGATCTGAGATTCAGCCTCTTTTCCTTTGCTCAGTGTCCTCCTCAAATCAAATTGGTTCTGATTGCCTCCATTACTGGCTGTATTACATGCTGCCACTGGCTCTTGTCCTCTCCCACCCCTCCTGGTGCTCTCCCTCCCCATTGACTGCCCATGCTTTGGAGTCTGTCTTCCTAGATTGTTTGCTGTCTCACTTTCTTTGTCCACAGCAGCATCAGCAACTCCTCCCAATACTGTATCCTCTCGGCATGTTAGTGCACCATGTAACCCCTTTTCCAGGTCATTAGCACAGCTGTCAAATAAAGCCAAAGCAATCTCCCTGGCAGCCTGTGCTGATGAGGAGAACACAAAGAATTGCTAAAACAAGCTGTCTGTATTGTTTTCAGGCAGAAGGTCAGAAGAAGGGAGCTGGCTTAGTAACCCAAGGGAAGCCCAGCAAAAGGCAGTCCAATGAAACGTACCGGGACGCTGTCAGGAGAGTTATGTTTGCCCGCTATAAGGAACTTGAGTGAATGAAGTGGAATCCCACAAAACCCAACTCTCTCTCTTTCTGTGTCACAGTGTCTCTCTTCATTTTCAAATTGTTACTGGTTTTGCTGCTAGATTTTTTTTTAAATAAAATGGAAAATTTGTCAGTGCTGTTTCCTTATCTCCTCCCCCAAAGTCTCTGCTTTAAAAACAAACCTCACTTTGGAACCTTCCCAAGACTTCTCCAGCCGATGACTCCTCATCTCTCTTGGGGCTCATGCTGCCCTTTGGGTGACTGGGGCAGGACTAGATTGGCAGAGATGGGCTTCCTCGGTCTCAGTGATGCTTCCAGAATGTTGCACACATGATTTTTCGCCAGCTCTGCCGACGCAGAGTCACTGTCCTGCAGCAAGTTTCCTTTCCTCTTAGAAACACAGGACTTGCCAGTGTGGAGCAGAGCCAAGATCCATCGAGCCCAGCGTGCTGCCTCTGTGGGCCAGCACCAGACGCTTGAGGAAGGTGTGAGAAACGCCACAGCTGGTATGAGTCTCATCTGAACCCCTGTTGGAGATTCGCTCAAGCCCTGAAGCATGAGGTTATCTCCCTTCCAGGAATCATTGGTTAGCAGTAACTGTTCTAACTGGATAGTCTTGTTAGCCATATATTATTATTACTTATTTGTATCATAGCACCTAGGAGCCAGCTCTGGGCCAGGACCCCACTGTGCCAGGGCACTGTACAAACACAGACCAAATGACAGTCCCTGCCCCGAATTACTGACAGTCTACGTGTCCAACAGCCCTGAGTCTTATAAGTTCCTGGTCTCGGGCACGTCCAATGGCTGTGAGCTGCCAGTTCCTGTCCTTGGTGTCAGGCTGGGAAGGGCTGCTCAGCCTTCCACTGCCAGCCCTGCCCACATCACAACTCCGGGAGTGTGTAACCAGCCCCAGGTGTTGGAGGGCTCTGACATTGTTTGTGACCAAACCCTCCCTCCCCCCCCCCCCCCCCCCCCCCCCCCCCCCCCCCCCCCCCCCCCCCNACCACACACACACACGCTAATACAGGGCTAATAACTGTGGTTATACTTGTGTCCCTCCTGCCAGTGGCCTAGTGTGCCATGAGGTTGCCTTCCTCTGACTGGTCTAGCACGCTGTTATTCTTTGAGTGATTTCTCATATCCATTCAATTTAGGTGTGTGTGCTCGCCACATGCACCGCTGCCAGAAGTTTTTCTCTCAGCAGTATCCGTAGGGGACCGGCTCTGGCGGCCCCTGGAGTGGCGCGCGTATGCTGCGCTGCGGGCCCCCGCCACCCTCAGTTCCTTCTTGCCGCCAGTGACGGTGCATGGAATTGGTGCTGCTTCAGCTAGAGCTGTTGCTTTTTGTTCGTTCAAACTCTTTTGCCTTTTGCAAATATTACTGTATATAGTGTGACGGGTTGAATCACAGAAACCCCTTTGGGACTGCCACCTGATGTGCTGGGAATACCTCTGAGTCTGTTTTCCCTGCCAGCTTGGGACCTCAGTACCGTGCCTTGTTCGAGCCAGACACGCTAGCCTGCTGCAAACACAGATCCAAGTCTAAACCACATCCCCCACAAGCTGCAGGCTTACCTGAAAACAGATTAAGAAGTGCTCCAGTCTCCAACACTCAGATACCCAGCACCCAATGGGTTCCAAACCCCAAATAAATCCATTTTACCCTGTATAAAGCTTATTCTAAATTGTTCGGCCTCTTTAACACTGATAGAGAGTTATGCACAGCAGTTTGCCCCCCCAGGTATTAATACTTACGCTGGGTTAATTAATAAGTAAAAAGTGATTTTATTAAATACAAAAAGTAGGATTTAAGTGGTTCCAAGTAATAACAGACAGAACAAAGTGAATTACCAAGCAAAATAAAATAAAACATGCAAGTCTAAGCCTAATACAGTAAAAAAAAAACTAAATACAGGTAAATCTCACCCTCAGAGATGTTCCAATAAGCCTCTTTTACGACTAGCCTCCTTCTAGTCTGGGTCCAGCAGTCACTCATACCTCTGCAGTTACTGTCCTTTGTTCCAGTTTCTTTCAGGTATCGTTTGGGGTGGAGAGGCTATCTCTTGAGCCAGCTGAAGACCAAATGGAGGGGTTTTCCCAGGGGCATATATAGTCTCCCTCTTGTGGGTGGAAACCCCTCTCCTCTCCTATGCAGAATCCAGCCCCAAGATGGAGTTTTGGAGTCACATGGGCAAGTCACATGTCCATGCATGACTCAGCACTTTACAGGCCAAAGCCACATTCCCAGGAAAGCTCAGATGTGGATTGGCGTCTTTCAAAGTTCATTGTCAACTTAAGTGTTTCTTGATTGGGCACTTACTGAGAATAGTCTTTTTTCAAGAAGCTGACCAAATGCTTCACTGAGGCTACTTAAAATCAAACAAGTACATAGCCAATATTCATAACTTCGGATACAAAAGTGATACATGAATACAAATAGGATGAATATATTCAGTAGATCATAACTTTTGCAGAGATATGTTACATGTCATATCTAGCATAAAACATATTCCAGTTATGTCATATTTACACTCATAAGCATATTTCTATAAAGCATTATGGGGTGCAACGTCTCAGATCGTTTCCCTTTAGTTTAGTTCAACCTATTTGTTAAGTTAGAGACCAAGCCCTGGTCTACACTACACATTTAGGTCGAATTTAGCAGCGTTAGATCGATTTAACCCTGCACCTGTCCACATGATGAAGCCATTGGGGGCTGTTAAAATCGATTTCTGTACTCCTCCCCGACGAGGGGATTAGCGCTGAAATTGACATTGCTGGGTCGAATTTGGGGTAGTGTGGAGCAATTCGATGGTATTGACCTCTGGGAGCTATCCCAGAGTGCTCCATTGTGACCACTCTGGACAGCACTCTCAACTCGGATGCGCTGGCCAGGTAGACAGGAAAAGCCCCGCGAATTTTTGAATTTCATTTCCTGTTGGGCCAGCGTGGCAAGCTGATCAGCACAGGTGACCATGCAGAGCTCATCAGCAGAGGTGACCATGGAGTCCCAGAATCGCAAACGAGCTCCAGCATGGACCGAACGGGAGGTACTGGATCTGATTGCTGTTTGGGGAGATGAATCCGTGCTATCAGAACTCCGTTCCAAAAGACGAAATGCCAAAATATTTGAAAAAATCTCCAAGTGTATGAAGGACAGAGGCTATAACAGAGACCCACAGCAGTGCCGCGTGAAACTTAAGGCGCTCAGGCAAGCCTACCAAAGAGGCAAATGGCTGCTCCGGGTCAGACCCCCCCAGACATGCCGCTTCTATGATGAGCTGCATGCAATTCTAGGGGGTGCCCCCACCACTACCCCACCCCTGTTTGTGGACTCCTGCAAGGGGGGAGTCTCACGCAACAGGGATGAGGAAGATGAGGAGGAGGAAGAGGAGGAGGAGGATAGCGCACAGCAGGCAAGTGGAGAAACAGTTCTCCCCGACAGCCAGGAACTGTTTATCACCCTGGAGCCAGTACCCTCCCAACCCTCTCAAGGTGGGCTCCCGGACCTTGAAGGCAGAGAAGGCACCTCTGGTGAGTGTACCTTTGTAAATATAAGACATGGTTTAAAAGCAAGCATGTTTAATGATTACTTTGCCCTGAAGACTTGGGATGCATTCGTGGCCAGTACAGCTACTGGAATGCATTCAAGCAACATCCATTCTTTATCTCTGTGTTATCCTCAGGAGAGTGATATCATTCATGGTCACCTGGTTGAAATAGGGGAATTTTATTAAGGGGACATTCAGAGGTGGCTGTTCCTGCTGGGCTGTGTACCTGTGGCTGAAAAGAAATAATCCCCGCTGTTAGCCACGCAGTGGGGGGAGGGGTGAAGCGATCATCCCAGAGAATTGGGTGTGTGTGTGGGGGGTTTAGTTGGGTTTGTGCTGCACATTAACTGTAGCCCCTCCAAAAACCGGCAGGCCCTCAATATAAGAGGCAAAATGCGACCTTGTATCGAAAGCACATGTGCTATGTAATGTTAACAGCTTGGTTCACCGTGAAAGAGTCTATCCAATGTTCTCTAAAATGTGTCTTTTTAAAGAATACTCTCCCTTTTCTTCCTCCCGCAGCTGCAAATGTTTCAACGCTCCCCCTATCATCTCCGTCCCAGAGCTAGCGCAGATAAGAAGGCGAAAAAACCGCAATCGCGATGAAATGTTCTCTGAGCTCATGCAGTTCTCCCACACTGAAAGAGCTCAGCAGAATGCGTGGAGGCAAACAATGGCAGAGTCCAGGAAAGCAGAAAATCAACGCGAGGACAGGAGGGACGAGCAAGAGGAAAGGTGGCAGGAGGAAGAGGAGAGGTGGCGGCAGCGTGATGAGAGGAGGCAGGATGCAATGCTGAGGCTACTGGAGGATCAAACTGATATGCTCCGGCATATGGTTGAGCTGCAGGAAAGGCAGCAGGAGCATAGACCGCCACTGCAGCCCCTGTGTAACCGCCCACCCTCCTCCCCAAGAACGCGGCGGGGGCGGGGGGGAGGAGCTCCGGGCACCCAACCACTCTACCCCAGAGGACTGCCCAAGCAACAAAAGGCTGGCATTCAATAAGTTTTGAAGTGCAGTGTGGCCTTGTCCTTCCCTCCTCCCCTCCTCCACCACCCCACCCGGTGCTTCCCTCCTCCCCCACCCCTCCTGGGCTACCTTGGCACCCTATTTGTGTGACGAATTAATAGAGTGCATGATTTTGAAACAACAATGATTTTATTGCCTCTGCAAGCGGTGATCGAAGTAGGGGGGTCAGTTGGCTTACAGGGAAGTAGAGTGAACCAAGGGGGCGGATTATCATCAAGGAGAAACAATCAAAACTTTCACACCGTAGCCTGGCCAGTCATGAAACTGGTTTTCAAAGCTTCTCTGATGCACAGCGCACCCTGCTGTGCTCTTCTAACCGCCCTGGTGTCTGGCTGCGCGTAATCAGCAGCCAGGCGATTTGCCTTAACCTGCCACCCCGCCATAAATGTCTCCCCCTTACTCTCTCAGATATTGTGGAGCTCACAGCAAGCAGAAATAACAATGGGAATATTGGTTTCGCTGAGGTCTAACCGAGTCAGTAAACTGCACCAGCGTGCTTTTAAATGTCCAAATGCACATTCTACAACCATTCTGCACTTGCTCAGCCTATAGTTGAACTGCTCCTTACTACTGTCCAGGGTGCCTGTGTATGGCTTCACGAGCCATGGCATTCAGGGGTAGGCTGGGTCCCCAAGGATAACTATAGGCATTTCAACATCCCCAATGGTTATTTTCTGGTCTGGGAAGAAAGTCCCTTCCTGCAGCTTTTGAAACAGACCAGAGTTCCTGAAGATGCGAGCGTCATGTACATTTCCCGGCCATCCCATGTTGATGTTGGTGAAACGTCCCTTGTGATCCACCAGTGCTTGCAGCACCATTGAAAAGTACCCCTTGCGGTTTATGTACTGGCTGCCAAGGTGGTCCGGTGCCAAGATGGGGATATGCGTTCCATCTATCGCCCCACCACAGTTAGGGAATCCCATTGCAGCAAAGCCATCCACTATGACCTGCACATTTCCCAGAGTCACTACTCTTAATAGCAGCACCTCAGTGATCGCGTTGGCTGCTTGGATCACAGCAGCCCCCACAGTAGATTTGCCCACTCCAAATTGATTCCCGACTGACCGGTAGCTGTCTGGCGTTGCAAGCTTCCAGAGGGCTATCGCCACTCGCTTGTGAACTGTGAGGGCTGCTCTCATCTTGGTATTCTTGCACTTCAGGGCAGGGGAAAGCAAGTCACAAAGTTCCATGAAAGTGCCCTTACGCATGTGCGAAAGTTTAGCAGCCCCTGGGAATCATCCCAGACCTGCAACACTATGCGGTCCCACCAGTCTGTGCTTGTTTCCCGGGCCCAGAATTGGCGTTCCACAGCATGAGCCTGCCCCATTACCACCATGATGTCCAAATTGCCAGGGCCCGTACTTTGAGAGAAGTCTGTGTCCATGTCCTCATCACTGCGCTGCCGTTGCCTCCTTGCCTGCTTTTGCAGGTTCTGGTTCTGAACATATTGCAGGATAATGCGCGAGGTGTTTACAATGCTCATAACTGCCACAGTGATCTGAGCGGGCTCCATGCTTGCCGTGGTATGGTGTGAGCAGGAGAGCAGAGTTGCAGCGGAAGCGGTGGCTGACGACGGATGCCACGAGAATAGATATTTATAGAGAGATGCCACGAGAATAGATATTTATAGAGAACGACAAGAGGACCTGCGAGGTGGATTCATGAGAGCAGCGTTGCAGCGGAAGCGGGAGCCCATGACAGCCAACATGGAGAAATTCGCTATTGATCAAGACGAGCAGGAGAGCAGAGTGGCAGCGGAAGCAGTGTTTGGAAGACCAGTTTTTCCAACCTAGTGCACTGTCTGCGGCCAGAGCAGGAGAGAAGAGTTGCAGCGGAAGCGGTCGTTCAATGACGACGGTTAGCAGTCCTACTGCACAGTCTGGTGAAAGCAGTATGGCGCCCGCATGGAAAAAAAGGCGCGAAACGATTGTCTGCCGTTGCTTTCATGGAGGGAGGGGCAACTGACGACATGTACCCAGAACCACCCGTGACAATCTTTTTGCCCCATCAGGCATTGGGTGCTCAACCCAGAATTCCAATGGGCGGCGGAGACTGTGGGAACTGTGGGATAGCTATCCACAGTGCAACGCTCCAAAAGTCGACGCTAGCCTTGGTACTGTGGATGCACTCTGCCAATATAATGCACTTAGTGGGGGGACACACAATCGACTGTATAAAATCGCTTCCTAAAAATTGACTTCTGTAAATTCGACCTAATTTCGTAGTGTAGACATACCCTTAGTAGGTCCCTAAAGGGACTTCGCCTCGGGATGGCTTTAAACCATGCGATTGCTGTATAAGGCCCATGCTTATTAGCGATCCACATAATAGTTGTTTACGGTGTTTGGGCGAAGGTCACATTAGTGATAAGTGCAAAATCTGCAAGTCCTTCAAGCCCAGGATGAAGGAGCGTGACATTCACTTAAAGGCACTCCTGATTAAGTCTGCCCTTACCCCGATGCCGGAGCAGCGCTCGGATTCGGCGCCAAGCACCATGACCTCGATGCGCAACACCCCGCCGGTACCGTCTACAAGCTGGCACCGATCTCCTTCCCTGGCTGCAGCCAAGAAGCCCAGGAAGACGGGGCGAGGAAGGTTTCCAGCTTCCTGCAAGGGAAAGGGCAAGTCTGGGGTGGACCAAGGCCCTGTCTTGGGCACCTCTTCACCCACTTGGGGATCCTGGGCCCCAGCTCAGGTCGAGTGGTGTATCCCAGCCTGCTCCCCGCCGGTTACCCTGGATAGCGGCGAAGATCCTTGTCAGCTCCGGTGCCGTCGCAGATCCGCCGAGCGCTGCCGGTCGCCAAGGCCCCAATCCAGATGCTTGTTGAGGTCAGCTAAATCCAACTCCGGGAGGGGTAACCGGTACCAATCGGGACAGAGCCACCGACCTGGCTCAGGTTCAGAGCAAGGTTCTCTAGTGGCGGAACAGGCTCCGGCACCTACGTCTACGTCGGCGACACTGCAGCCGGGCCCGTGGCCTCAGACGCTGTGGCCGACACAGTGGTACTCAGCCCTCTCAGGCCACGCGTGCTTGGTATCTGGAGCTTTGGAGAGACTGGCTACCGACCTCTCCTGCCCCCCTCCAGCCCAAGAGGACTTGGCTGCAGGCACCCCGCAGGCACAGGAGGAAGTGGGCGAGCAAGCTGCGGGATCACCTATGGTTGCAGAGAACTCCTTGGTACCAGCTTCCTCCTCGCTGCCAGATGAGGCCATAGTAGGGCCCCCTCCACCGGTGCCCCAGGATGATGCTAAGTCGCATCAACCTGCTAAAGAAGGTTGCTGCCAACCTGGGCCTCCAGGCGGAGGAGTTAGAGGAATTAATGTTCTCTGCCTTGTGGCCCTGGCCAGGGTAGCCTTGCCCCTATATGAGGGGGTCACTAAAATTACAAATGCGCTCTGGCACACAGCCTCCTCCTTGCCTCCGATCTCCAAGAGGGCAGAGCACAAGTACTCTCTGCCATCCAGTGGCCACGAGTACCTTTATACCCACCCTGCTCCCAATTCCCTAGTGGTAGAGGCGGTCAACCAAACGGAGAGACAGGGTCAACTGGGGACTACCCCTAAGAATAAAGACTCAAGGAGACCGGACTTGTTTGGACGTAAAGTGGGTGGCCAACCATCAGGCCTTACTAGGCTGCTATGATTTTAATATGTGGCAGGCCATGATCAAGTTTGAGTGCGCCCTTCCTAAGGTTTCTAGGAAGGAGTTCCGGGCTATCCTGGATGAGGGCTCAACTGCAGCCAGAGAAGCTCTCCAGGCAGCATCGGATGCTGCGGACACCGCCACCCATACATAACATCGGCCATCTCGTTGCGCAGGGCTTCGTGGCTGCTCCTCTCTGGTCTTTCCTCGGAGGCTCAGCAGTCAATGCAAGACCTCCCTTTTGACGGGCACGCCCTGCATGGCCTGAAAGATTCCCATATGACCCTAAAAACACTGGGCCTGTATGTCCCCAGCCCTGCCCACAAGCAGCCTCAGAGCCTGGGGAGCCACCCTCACTAGAAGCCTCCCCACAAAAGATTCAGGGGCTACAAGAAGCACCCTGGCCACCAACCCCCGTCTACATCCCAGGCGGGCTCAATCCGCAATAAGCAGACAGGTAAGCGCCCATTTTGAGGGTACCCCCGAGGGCAACCTACTGGACTGTTCCCTGGATCGTTCCTCCCCTCTGTTTGCCAACTGTCTGTCTTCCTTCCTCCCTGTGTGGGCGTCTATAACTTCGGACCGATGGGTCCTCAGTATGGTGGCGCGGAGTTACACCCTTCAGTTACTTTCTATCCACCCTTCACACACACCCTCCCCGTCCTCCTTCAGGGACACCTCTCATGAGAATCTTCTTGTACAGGAGGTAGAGGGTTTACTACAGCTGGGTGCGGTGGAGGTAGTTCCTGTGGACAGAAACAAGGGGTTCTATTCCCGATACTTTTTAATCACCAAAGCCAAGGGTGGTCTGCGGCCCATACTAGATCTGCGGGGCTTGAACTGCTACTTAGCGAAACCGAAGTTCTGCATGATCTCCCTGGCTTCCATCATCCCCGCCCTCGATCTGAAAGATGTGTACTTCCACATCGCCATCTTCAAGGGTTGACGGTAGGTCCCGACCACTATCAGTTCGTGGTCTTCCCGTTTGGCCTAGCAACAGCACCATAGGTATTTACCAAGTGCATGTCAGTGGTGGCGGCTTACCTCAGACATTGGGGTATCCAGATCTACCCGTATCTCGACAACTGGTTCGTCAAGGACAACTCCAGGTCCAAGGGGACGTCACGGTGCTGCTAGCCACGTGCCGTCGCCTCGGCCTGTTGGTGAATGATAAAAAAATCCACGTTAGTTCCGGTACAGAGGATAGAGTTAATCGGAGCGGTGCTTGACTCGACCTGCGTGAGGGCGTTCCTGCGGCTGGAGAGATTCAGGGCACTGACTGACCTCATCGCAGATGTCTCCGCGTTTCCCCTGACCACGGCCAGGATTTGCCTATGCATACTAGGTCACATGGTGCATATGTGGTACATCACGCCAGGCTCCGGATGCGACCCCTGCAGCAATGGCCTACTCCCAGTCCAGGGACCACCTGGAGAAGGTCATCACCATCCCCGCGACTATACTTACCTCCCTGCGATGGTGGACTGACCCCAGGAAAGTCCTGGAAGGAGTTCCCTTCGTCAGCATTCCTCACTCAGTCGAGTTGGTTTCGGAAGCCTCGGACCTCGGCCTTCACGCTTTGGACATAAGGGCTCTGGCTTTCTATCTAGATTGGACAAAACCTTTCTGTAAGTCGACTCAGCTTTTCATCTCAGCTGATAGGATAAAGGGCCTCCCAGTGACCACGCAAAGGATTTCTAACTGGATCACCTCTTGCATTCGGACCTGCTACGAGTTAGTGGTAGTCCCTACACCGCTGATTGTCAGAGCCCACTCGACCAGAGCGCAGGTATCTTTGGTGGCCTTCCTGGCACACTTCCCGATCCAGGACATCTGCGGAGCCACAACGTGGTCCTCGGTGCACATGTTCACGGCCCACTATGCCATCACGCAGCAGGCCAGGGATGATGATGGGTTCGGCAGAGCTGTATTGCAATCTACATGTCCATGAACTCCTTACTTGCCTCCGGGGTACTGCTGGGAGTCACCTAAGTTGAATGGACATGAGCAATCACTTGAAGAAAAGACAGTTACCTTTTTCTGTAACTGGTGTTCTTTGAGATGTGTTGCTTATGTCCATTCCACATCCCACCCTCCCTCCCCACTGTCGGAGTTTCTGGCAAGAAGGAACTGAGGGTGGGGGGAGCCGGCGGCGCCCTATATGCCACGGCATATTTGCGCCACTCCCAGTGGCACTGGAGTCGGTTCCCTACGGATACTGTTGAGGGAAAAACTTCCGGCACACACCTGAGTTGAATGGACATGAGCAACACGTCTCGAAGAACACCAGTTAACGAAAAAGGTAACTGTCATTTGTAGTATAGACAGGCCCCCTTAACTAGGGTTACCAGATAGCAACTGAAAAAATGGGACAGGGTGGGGGGTAATAGGCGCCTATATAAGAAAAATTCCCAAAAAACGGGACTGTCCCTTTAAAAACGGGACATCTGGTCACCCTACCCTTAACCAAGCTTGTTTGGCCAAACCACCTTCCTCCCAGCAATCTGTGCAGTGGGCTGTCCCAGAATGCACTGCCCAACCTGCCACTGATGTTGCTCTTTGTTCATGTCCCCTGGGTGCTGTGTCCCCTCCTAAGGCATTATGGGACAGCCGCCCCCATCGTCCCAGAATGCACCAATATACATGGCTAGGCAGGGTGGAGGCATAAACCCAGTGGTGATGTCAGGGGCGGCTCTAGCTTTTTTGCCGCCCCAAGCACGGCAGGCAGGCTGCCTTCGGCGGCGCGCCTGCAGGAGGTCCCCGGTCCCATGGATTCGGTGGCATGCCTGCGGGAGGTCCGCCAGTCCCGCAGCTTCGGCGAATTGCCGCCGAATCCACGTGACCGGGGGACCTCCTGCAGGCATGCCACCGAAGACTGCCTGACTGACGCTTGGAGCGCTGGTGCCTGGAGCCGCCGCTGGTGATGTCAGCAAAACTGAGGGGTGGAGGCCATCTGGCTTGCAGTACTTGTCACTATCCAGGGTATCTTGCACTTCTTGCTGGTTCGACTGCTGCTCAGAGGTTGTCGCACAGGCAGGGCCTCAGCGGGGCGTGTTACATAAAGAAGTCGATACTTTCTATCACAGCCTCCTCCCTGAGGGAATATCCAAGCTCAGCTGCTTCAGAAGACAAACCCCTCCAGCTCCAGCGTTGATGGCATGGCCCCTGGAGCAGAGGTTGGTTGGAAATGGGCACTCTGCATTGGCTTAGTAACCTTGCCCGAGTTGTGCTGGATTCTAGGCCAGTGTATTGAAATTACACTGCTGAGTTGTCCCTCATGCAGTGGATTTAGCAATACAGATTGCTGATCAGGCAGCCCCCAGATATCCTGTGAGAAGCGTGCACTGTAGTGGAACTGAATGCTTTGCAGACAACTCAACCCCACCTTCTCTGCCAGTAAAATTAACCACTTTTCCACTCCAGCTTTCCTGCTGCCATCTCAATGGAGAACCGCACAGGGTTACGCCAATTCTGTGGCTGTCCCAAAGATCATAATGTGTACCACTTACACCTGAATAAAGGGGGTTTGAATATGAGGCGCAACTATTTTGCTCTACTGAGCTATGTTGTAGCAGTGTAGCCAACTCTCACAATTTTTTGCGAGCCTTATATTTTATTATTAAAGTTCCAGTTCCTGGAGTCCAGTGATTATAAAAACTGAGATTCTCCCCTATTCTTAAAATAAGTTTCTAGCCTCCATTCTTGCAGAGACGAGCTTGAAACATGACAAGTACACTTGATAAGCAAATAAAACAGCCCAAACATTTACTTTGGCTTAATCTTTTTTTTTCTTTTAATCTCATGAGTTTGGAACATATAAGCATGGCCATACTGTGCCGTCTCTTGTCTATAAATGGAAGGGAATAGCCATAGCTGGATTTAATGCCATTATGCTGCTGTTGCTACACAGCCGTGGAGCTTGGTAAGATATGACTTTAAGCTGTGCCGTTTCCATGGAGAAGGTGAAAGAGCCTTGGAGAGGGGAATGGTGGTGATACAATAAGATACACATGACAGCAGAAAAGTCAAGGGTTGTGGTATTGTCCCCCCAATGATTCTGAGGCCTGGTCACTCAGGCCACATCTGGCTGCTTTTTCATGTCCACATCCCCCTCCTAGTATAGAGGTAGGAGGGATGGGCTAGTAGGTGGGGCACTGGCCCTAGAACTTGAGACCAGGGTTCAATTCCTGGCCAATCCACTGAGTCCCTGCCTGCCTGTAGATAAATCCCTTAACCTAAGTAGGGCCTCAGTTCACCTCTGTAAAATGGGGACAATACTTTTCTAGCTCCTATGGGCACTTTGAGGCTAAAATCCACTATTGAGTGAGGGTCTCAGACACCACAGTGAGGAGGGCTATAACATCATCATTTCTCCTGGTGAGTTTGCTGGAGACTGGGGCCTTCTCAAAATGAACATAACTCTTGCTTTGCAAACCCCACAGTAGAACGACAGCAAGATCACCCACATGATCAGGGACTGACTGACAAGCTACCGCATTGTCTCCTGCTGTACAGTATTTATTGTTCTCGCTGCAGCTTCCTAGGCTTTTTGAGGGAGGGGAATAGCCAGAAAAGATTTGCTGTGTATGAAACTGTTAGGCCTGAATAAAGATGTAGCACAAATAACAGTTATGCCAACTTGACTTCAGTCAGGTTGATAGAGGTTTCAAGAAGCATGTTTCATAAAAGCCCTGGGAAAAAGTGAGATAAGAAAGGGAGGTGCATTCCTCAAGTTACCAGCTGCGTTAACTCTTGTCTTCCAGTGTCTGTTGCTTGGCAACCTTGCTGATAAGAAAGTTGCTGGGGCATCAACTTGCTTACATTATAAAGAAAGACAGATGTGCTTTGTTATTAGGGTTTGTTACTAACCAAAAAAAGGGTGGGATATGAGTTGTGTGAAATGAATAATTTGTGACGCGACGGAACTGTGTATATAACCTATACTTAGTTGTAAAAGTGCCTGCTGGTTCTCTTCGGATACGAGCAGTTCTTTACTGGCGCGTGCACTTGTCAATAAAGAACTTTTTTTTATCGGACCTTGCTGGTGTTGCCTGTCTCTCTGCGGTCAGACAACGAACTTCGCTGTTGGGGTTCGAGTCCCCGACATCTTTGGCGACTCCGCCGGGACTCTGTCTGACTCTCCGGCGGGGGATCGGACTCTGAGGCAACGCAGCGCGCATCCTCTGGTTTAGAGGAGCCTTGCCTGGTAATCTGATCTCTGCGTCGGCGATAAGGCGAGTTCTGTGAACCAGCTGAAGCTCGTAGAAATCCAGCAACATCCACCTACCCGTTGAGTAGGGTAAAGGTTGCCTGGGTTAGAGTCCCAGTGCAGGTTGCCTGGGTTAGAGTCCCAGTGCAGATTGTCGGGGTTCGAGTCCCTGACAGCTTAGGTCTGGGTTAGAGTCCCAGTCCAGGTGTGCACAGGATCCAAGTAGTCTGGGTTAGAGTCCCAGCCTGGGTTTGAGTCCCAGTCCAGGTGTTTGACTCCCCTGGAGAGGTAAGTGAGCGCTCGACGCGAGATAGGGGGGGTTAGAGTTCCCTTATCAAATGGGACAAGTTGGCAATAAGTGCCCGGGGGACGCCCCATTGTCTCTGATACTTAGAGATTGGAAGGAGATTTCTGGAACCACTGGTCTGGTTAAATCTAAAATGAGAAATTTATGTCAAATTCAATGGCCTTCTTTTACTGCTCATTTGTCCCCGACTAAGGATTGGCCGGAGTGTGGAACTTTTTCCACAGATAGGATGAATTCCTTAAGGAATATTTTGGTTGATCTTAGGCCAGGACAAATGAATTATTTATTTGTATGGTATAATTATAAACCCACAGAGGGACGAGTGGCTATTGAAGCTGTTTGTATGGAGAATTCTTGTAAAAGTTCCTCACCATATGCCCCAGAGTCACACCGGGAGGAGGACGACTTTGTTCCTGTTCGTCCCCCTGTCCGGCGGAGTGCAAGGCTTCAAGAACAGCAGGCTAGGGAGAGTTCAGGGACAGAGGAGAATCAAGGGAGGCGCCGCTCCCCTGGGGTCCTGAGGTTTATGAGGCTGGCATGGTACAGTTTAAGTGTGATGCACGATTTCCAGTGGTTCCCCTGAAGTTAGGACAAAAGACTTTTGAATTATTAGTGGATACGGGGGCCACTCATTCGGCTATACCTGAGGGAGCGGCACCAAAAAGCAGAACTGAGAAATGCGTAATAGGAGTTACTGGAAAGTCTGAACGACATTTCATGACAAATGACTGTATGGCTACTCTGGGTCCTATTTCAGTTCAGCATTCTTTTCTGCTAATGAATGGTCCAGTGAATTTGCTGGGAAGGGATTTGTTGTGTAAACTGCATGCTCAAATTTTTTGTACTCCTGAAAGCATCTCCCTCCGATTCCCAGCAGAGAAAGCTTATCTGCTAACGCAGTTAACTGACAGCAACTGTGAAATGCTTCCCCTCCGAGTTCAGAACGAAGTTAACCCTATAGTGTGGGGAGGAAAGCATGATGTGGGGTTGGTGAAATCTGCCTCACCTCTGAATCCAGTGATAAAGGCTGACATGCCTCCCCTTTCAAAGAGGCAATATCCCCTTAAAATTGAGGCTATACATGGACTTGAGCCCCTTGTGCAGAGTTTTAAGCACAAAGGGATTTTAGTGCCGTGTATCTCCCCGTGTAATACTCCCATTCTGGCTGTAAAGAAGCCACAGCCTGACCCTAATGGAAAACCTGTATATAGAATGGTGCAGGATTTAAGACTTATTAATCAGTATGTGATTCCTGAATACCTTGTGGTGCCAAACCCAAGTACCATTTTGGCGATGGTGCCACCTGAAGCAGAATGGTTTACATGTATAGACTTGACAAACGCCTTTTTCTCTGTACCAGTGGCCCCAGAAAAACAGTATCTTTTTGCCTTTACTTGGGGGGTTCCTGGCACAGCAGGAAGGAGGAATGAAAGGTCTGGCCCCCCGGGACAACTCACTTGGACTAGAATGCCCCAGGGTTATGTGGAAGCCCCGGGTGTGTTTGCCAGGGTTTTAGCAGAGGATTTAAAAGATATCCAGCTGCCAGCTGCCTCTGCCTTGGTGACTTACGTTGATGATATTTTGGTGGCTTCCAGAACTCGAGAGGACAATGAAAGTGACTCTGCTAATGACTCATGGCGTTACCTTAAAAAGGTGTGCAACTTTAAACCCGGCTTCCTTGCTACCTCATGAACATGATCAGGAACCAGTACATGATTGTTTGCAGGTTTTGGATCAGGTATCAACTCCACGACCTGATCTGGTCGATGTTCCTTTAATCGACCCAGAGTTAGAGTTGTTTGTAGATGGCTCTGCCTTTGTGAGAAATGGTGTTCGACACTCTGGATATGCAGTTACGGATGGTCATGCAGTTTTGATAGGTAAACCTTTGTCACCAGGGACAAGTGCTCAGTCAGCTGAATTGCAGGCTTTAACAGCTGCCTGTCTGTATGCTGGACAACAAAGGGTTAACATTTACACTGACTCTAAATATGCCTTCGGGGTGTGTCATGCTACTGAAGCCATTTAAAAAAAAAAAAAAAAAAAAATTGCAGTCATTCACTGCAGGGCTCATACCAAACAGACTGATCCTGTATCAGTGGGAAATCGTTTTGCAGATGAAGCTGCTAAGGCAGCTGCACTCCAGAATGCACAATTAACTGTGGTTTCTCCTCTTTTAACTTGGCAACAGCAAGCTCCGATTGGTGAAAAAACGATTTGGGAAAAGTGGGGAGCTAAGCCGAACTCGATAGGACTTTGGGAATGTGACGGTCGCTATGTGTTGCCTAAAAGTTATCAGAGGGAGGTGGTGCAACAGATTCACAGTAATACACACTTGGGGGCAAACAAAATGGCCCAAATTATCCTGAGACAGTTTGTTTCTCCAGGACTTTATGAAGTAGCCAGAAGAACAGTAGAGAAATGTGCTCTGTGCCAGCAATGTAATCCTAAGGGTGTGAACAAACAAGCAGCGCCTGGGGGGCGCAGATGGGCTCACAGACCTATGCAACATTTACAAATTGATTTCACTGATTTACCTCCCTCTGAAGGGAAGCGGCATTTATTAGTTATCGTCGACCAGCTCACGGGGTGGGTGGAAGCTTACCCCACAGCCCGAGCTACTGCAACTGCTGTATGCAAAATTTTGCTTAATGAAGTGATCCCAAGATTTGGCCCTCCTGAGGTAATTGATTCTAATCAAGGTTCTCATTTTACAGCAAGGATTTGTAAAGAACTTACTGCAGCCGTGGGAACTAAGTGGGCTTTTCATGCTCCTTGGCATCCTCAGAGTTCGGGCCAGGTGAAGCGTATGAATGGCACTTTAAAAAAATCTTTTAACAAAGTTGTGTCAAGAGCTTAAGCTGAAATGGACTAAGGTTCTGCCTCTTGCACTCTATACTATTCGAACAACTCCTAATGCTAGGACTCGGCTGGCCCCCTATGAACTTTTGTTTGGGCATGTGCCTCCAATTTTTGCCCCGTTGATATCACTTCCTAGTGATTCTAATATGACAAAAAAAAAAAAAAAAAATATGTACAAAAGTTACAGCGCCATCTAGTGACATTACAGCAGTACTCTGCATATTCCCAATCCTTACCACTGTGGGAAGCTGTTCATTCTTTTTTACCAGGTGATTCTGTGTGGGTAAAAGCATACAAGAAGAATCCACTCCAACCGCAGTGGCTGGGACCCTTTAAGATTCTTTTGGTAAGCCCTACCGCCGTCCGAGTGAAGGACCTATCTACTTGGATTCATCATACCAGAATCAAGAGGAGCACCGCTAGGGAGCCCGACCTGGTAAAGGGTTCCCCAGAAGCAGACGACGTCGGACTTCGAGGGAGCCACGCATGTTCACCCCACCGCGAACAGGGTGAACCAGAAGCAGACGACTGCCGTGTCCAGAACACATGGACTGCTACCCCTTTGGGCGACCTGCGGCTACAACTCAAGAAGAAGTATACTGGTGCCCATTCTCCCAGGAATGGCAGGAAGTAGTCACATGAGGAATTGTTGAATTAACTCAGGAATATGAACATAATGCTTTTATTCGTTTTGCTCATAAAATGAAAGCCCGTATGCCAGCATTGAATAATGTTTCATGTTGGGTATGCTCTTTGATGCCAGTAAATAGTCACCGAGGTCTTCCCATGATCCCCATCCCTCTTAGCCCTATGAATATGACATGGACTCCTTCATGGAAGGACTCCTCAGGCTTGCAGAACCTCACCTGGGCAGATTCAGGAATCCCAGTTAATAGATACCTTACAGTGTGGAAGCGGCCTGGTGAGTGGTGCTTCCTGGGCTCAGGCACAGTGCCTGTAGGACTTAGCAATTGTAAAGCCTATTTTAATGGAACCCATTATGGTGCACGCCGTGGCCCTGATTGCACTCTTATACAAGGTTTACCCCGACCTGGAAAGTCCTGGTATGTTTTCCCTACTAACTTTTGCAGCTTGTTTAATCTATTGGTAGTGAATGAATCACATGTGTTTTTTAAAATACGCTGCATTATAGCACCAGATTTGTCACATACTAATTGCACTGCATCTTTGCAGTATTCAAGGCTCATTCACATACACTGTGTAAAAAAAACATTCTTTTACTTCTTTGGGTACTGAGTACTCTGTATGCCTTTGTATTGATGATGCTCCTAATAGTTTTCATGGCCTCTCTGCCTGAACTGGATGGTATTATAAATCCCAACGTACTAACTTTGCTATATCTAATCCCCTGTTTGGAGTTTATTGGGTTTGTGAAGAAAAGACTTATTTAAGCTTGCCTGTTTCCTGGAAGGGCTCATGTTATTTGGCCTGGTTAGAACCCCCTGTATTGTATCGCGATCACCTTCCTTCTGGACATTTAAGGAATGTGCGGGATGCCAGGGGAGACGTTGCCAGGTCTCGACCCCTTACCTGGAAAGCGCTTAATAGTTGGACGGGAACATGTGCAGCCCTTTTCTTTGCGTGTGGAGGTGCTACTTACCGTATAGGGGAAGGTGTAATGAAATTACAGGGAGTATTAGAAACAATGGCTAATACCACTGGTGAAGCCCTCATTGATCTGGCCACCGAGCAACAACAGATTAGGCATATGGTTCTTTAAAATAAAATGGCTTTAAATATTTTGTTAGCCTCACAAGGAGGGACATGTGCCTTAATAGGCCAAGAATGTTGTGTCTATATTCCTAATGTTTATAACACTACATGGAAGAGAGCAAAACATCTTGAACAAATTGCAAAGGATCATGGCGGAACGCAACCCAGCTGGAACTCCTGGTGGAGTGATTTATTTAGCTGGTTGCCTGATGTAGGTGGATGGCTACATAATTTGCTTAGGAGTGCTGCTGTTGTTATTTGTGGATTTCTGTTGCTTTATGTAATCATAAGGTGCGGATGCTGTGTGAGTGCTCAACTATGTAAGACCGACCCCAGAGTTAAGAGTCTCGGCCAGGTAGTGACCCCCCGATATATATAAGCGATCATTTGTTGTCCCAAGAGTCCCGTTGGTCCTCTAGGGACAAAGGGGGTATTGTTAGGCCTGAATAAAGATGTAGCACAAATAACAGTTATGCCAACTTGACTTCAGTCAGGTTGATAGAGGTTTCAAGAAGCATGTTTCATAAAAGCCCTGGGAAAAAGTGAGATAAGAAAGGGAGGTGCATTCCTCAAGTTACCAGCTGCGTTAACTCTTGTCTTCCAGTGTCTGTTGCTTGGCAACCTTGCTGATAAGAAAGTTGCTGGGGCATCAACTTGCTTACATTATAAAGAAAGACAGATGTGCTTTGTTATTAGGGTTTGTTACTAACCAAAAAAGGGGTGGGATATGAGTTGTGTGAAATGAATAATTTGTGACGCGACGGAACTGTGTATATAACCTATACTTAGTTGTAAAAGTGCCTGCTGGTTCTCTTCGGATACGAGCAGTTCTTTACTGGCGCGTGCACTTGTCAATAAAGAACTTTTTTTTATCGGACCTTGCTGGTGTTGCCTGTCTCTCTGCGGTCAGACAACGAACTTCGCTGTTGGGGTTCGAGTCCCCGACAAAACCTATAGGCTCCGCATAAATGCTAGGTTTTATTATCTAGCTCCCATGCAGCTGAATCTGAGCAGCCTACAGTGGTTTCTCCCTAGGGGAGACAGGAAGCCAGAAGGATTATTTCCAGCTGTTTTTCCTAACTCCATCCCACAATTGCCAATGACACTGCACCTCCTCCCCCCCCCAACCCCCACTGCTGCTCTGCACAGCACTAAGCACGGGCTATTTTTGGGGTGCTCAGGAACACATGGGTGCAACTAGCTGAGTATTAGATGGGCTCCTGTATGGGGTGTGCCAGCCTGCTGGAAGGAGCATAGGCTGCTGCAATGGTTTCTCTGCACCATGTATGTGCACAGAAAGGGTGTGGCTGGCTTGTGAGTGACCCCCCAGGAATCACTGCTGTTTAGTTTGGAGCAGCTGTGCCCAGAGGGGAGGCATTGCCCCACTCTGCAGCTACTGACTGGTGGGCCTCACTAGCTGAAGTGGGCACAGCACTGGGGGAAGGAAGGGGCAAACATACCCTCCCAAATGCACCCGTAGGGCCCATGCATTTCTCCCCCTCCCCCTAACACTTCTCTTCTGTGACTCTGGAGGCACGTTTCCCGCCCCCTGCAGTGCAGTACCGGCACTGACCGGCACGTGGACAACACCAGAAGCTTCCCGGCGTGTAATGCTCCGCTTCGCCGCACTGCACGCTGGGATCTGTAGTCTCGCCTCTGCCTCCGTGGCATAGGGGCGACTGCCAGCTCCTTTGTGCGCAGCTGCTTGGGCAATGGGCAATGGGCGCAGCCTGTGGTAGGCGGCTGGGGCTGGCTCCCAGGCCCTGCTGCAGCCAGCCACCGCCTTGGGGCCAGGCCCTGGGGCCAGCGCCGGCTCCAGGGTTTTTGCCGCCCCAGGCAGCCAAAAACCAAAAAAAAGCCACAATCGCGATCTGCGGCGGCAATTCGGCGGGAGGTCCTTCGCTCCGAGCGGGAGTGAGGGACCCTCCACCGAATTGCCGCCGAATACCTGGACGTGCCGCCCCTCTCCCGAGTGGCCGCCCCAAGCACCTGCTTGTTAAGCTGGTGCCTGGAGCTGGCCCTGCCTGGGGCAAGGGGGAGCAAAGGGCCACATTGCTGGGCCACAGCCACCGGGCATCGAGCTCTGGGTAGGGCAAAGGGCGCCAGGGTAGCAGAGAGCAGGTGCGAGTTGCTAACACTGCTGCGGCCTTGGCCGCTTTGCTGCTCTGGGAGACGTGCCTGGCTCCGGCAGGTTACTGACAGACCGCCCCTACATCAAGCTCACGCCGGTCTGCAGTTTCCTGCCCTCTCCCCTCACTGACTGCTGCTCTCGCAGTGCCCCAGCCCAGCAGGGTCACGGGTGCCCCTCACCCTGCGAGCTCCAGTCTTGCCTGGTCTTAATGTGTAATGGAAGAGGGACCAGGCTCAAGCAATATTTTTACATCCATAACTGATGCGCCAAGCCAGAAGTGCTGGGCTGGGACCTGCCAAGCCTGGGGCTCGGCCTTGGCACAAATCAAGCACTGGTTGGGTAGCCACCTCTAGCCTTCCGGGGTGCCTCAGGAGCTGTTGGTGGCCATCCAGTGGCCAGCCTGGTGTGTGGAGGTGGTAGGGGACAGAAGAGGACACAGGGAGCTCGGGGGGGGGGGCGCGGGGTCCCGGGGGACAGGCTGGGGCCCGCCCCCTCTTTGGGCTCGGCTGCGAAGGGGTCTCCCCGGGGAGCCTCCAGCAGCAGCTCGGGGATGGGGCCGGGGTCTCGCCCGGCCGCACTACAGTCCCCAGCATTCCGTGCGGCTGAGGGGGGCTGCGCACGCGCGGCCGTTGGAAGCTTCCAGGCGGCCAGCGCGGTGCATTGTGGGCAGGAGACGGTGAGCTTCCTGGGCGCCATTTTACGGAGCGGCAGAGAAGCGTCGGTGGAGCTCGCGGGTCGGTGAGTGAGGGTGGCCCGGCCCTGAGAGTCCTCTCCCTCCCCCGTCAGTGCCTGGGTAGGGGCTCCCTTGGCCAGCGCTGGCCTTGACCCGCGCGTTTCCCGAAGCTCCTGTGCTCCGACCCCAGTCCCGCGCGCTAGTCCGTAGCGCCCCCCACCGCAGTCCCGCGCGCTCCCGGGTTCCGTAGGTCCCACCCCCCCGTCTCGCGCGCCGCTCCTGAGCGCTCTCCTCAACCACGCGCGCTCTCCATGCGCGCGCTCTGACGCTTGCTCTTCTTTGTCGTTCAGGCTGATCGTCTGTGCGCCGGGCTGGAAGGCTAACTGCCCGTGGGACCATGGGCTCCGATAAACGGTAGGTAGTGCCCTCGCACAGGAGAGCGATCGCCTGGCCGTGCCCGATGAGCTCCCCCTCTACGCCCTGGATGTGGGGCCGCGGAGGGCAGGCACTGTGCTGCCGAGCAGCCGCTCAGGCCACTGGCATCTCCCCGAGCCGGGCACATCCCCGCGAGCACACGGATGGCTGAGCGAGATCCAAATCCTCTAGTTTATGGGGCAACCCACGGCCATCCTTCTGCTCTGTTAAGTTACGCCAATACGTAGAGAAATGCACTTGTTATAGGGCAGTGTTCCTCAGCCCCCAGGGGGTCACGAGAGGGGGTAGGTCACAAGCCAGTGAGAATTTGATTACAATCTAAAGCAGGGGTCGGCAACCTTTCAGAAGTGGTGTGCGAGTCTTCATTTATTCACTCTAATATAAGGTTTCGCGTGCCAGTAAAACATTTTAATGTTTTTAGAAGTTCTCGTTCTATAAGTCTATAATATATAACTAAACTATTGTTGTATGTAAAGTAAATAACGTCTTTACAATGTTTAAGAAGCTTAATTTAAAATTAAATTAAAATGCAGAGCCCCCCGGGGACCGGTGGTCAGGACCCGGGCAGTGTGAGTGCCACTGAAAATCAGCTTGCGTGCCGCAGGTTGCCTACCCCTGATCTAAAGCAAAGAAAATCACTCCCTCAAAAGGAGAGAAGCCTGTTAACAGAAATAACTGTTAAATTGGTACTAGTTTGGCATTGGCTTCTTCTATATGGGCTATTAGGAAGGAAATCTCTAGTGGTGTTTAAAAAAAGCCAACTAGCTACTGGTGCTGGAGAAGGTGACACCATAGTAACCTTTATTTATATGTGGTGGGGTCCTAGAGGAGCACATTATGGTGCAGGATTAGTGGTGAAAACAGCTCAATAACTGGATCCAGTAGTCTTAAGGAACCATCAGGGTGTCTTAAGTTTTCAAATCAATAAACCCTTTTGACAATACTCTTAGTAGCAGCAGCATGCTTTGATTAATTAGGAATTGGAAAAAGAAAACACCTTCCACTTAGTACAATAGTTTAGCCACTATTGCTTAAAATGGCAGGTGATGTGGACCCTCCACATTCCCTATACATGTGGGTTGGAGGAAAACAGCTCTGGAGAAGCAATCATTGCCACCAAAATAATTGAAATCACTCACTGGCAGCAAACTTGCTCTTCTCTGTGAACGGAGTAATGAAAATAGTATGAACTCTTGTATTTGAAAAGTAGTCTCCAGTTGATGTGACTGGTTTATATCCAATTATCACTTTTTAACCTGATATATTTGTTTTCTACTAAAAACCTTAACTTGAATGTATTTTTGGATTAGAAAAATAGCAAACAGAGGTTATAATATAATATATGGAGATATACCTATCTCATAGAGCTGGAAGGGACCCCGAAGGGTCATTGAGTCCAGCCCCCTGCCTTCACTAGCAGGACCAATTTTACCCCAGATCCCTAAGTGGCCCCCTCAAGGATTGAACTCACAACCCTGGGTTTAGCAGGCCAATGCTCAAACCACTGAGCTATCCCTCCCCCCCCTTATCATAGTTATATGGTTGTATGGAAGAGATCTGTTAGGTTATTAGGAAACCTATCTCTGTCAATGCATTTCTTATCTGTATATTTTGTTACACACGTTCTTCAATTTACACATTAGTGCACTTCCACATAATGTGTTACACTAGTGTACTCTCCAGACTTATTTGACTATTGTGTTATTGAATGACATGATGCTACAAAATGGAGGAGTGGGTGGTAGTCGATTCATTTTTTGCAGTGTTGTAGCTTATTTGGCTAATTTTGAACTGAAAATGCTAGAATTTCCTGAACTGACACATGCTATGGTATTGAAAGTAAACTGAACCATGGCATTTCCCTGAATTACTTCTTTTCCCTGAGAGAGAATTCTCAAACTGAACAAACCTTCCTTTTACAGTGTGAGTAGGACTGAACGAAGTGGAAGGTACGGCTCTATCATAGATAGAGAGGATCGTGAGGATCGTGACTCTAGAAGCAGGCGAAGGGATTCTGATTACAAGAGATCGAGTGAGGAGCGCAGGAGTGAGAGATATGATGACAGCCGGGACTATGACTATGATAGCCGGGACTATGACAGCCCTGAGGTAAGTGGAAAACATTTGCATTCACTCAGGCTGAGAGTGAATTTTGTAATAGCGTTCTGATAACATAGTAATCAGCATAGTATAGATCGGGGGTTTTCAAACTGGGGGTCGGGACCCCTTAGGGGTTCGCAAGGTTATTACATGGGGGGTCGTGAGCTGTCAGCCTCCATCCCAAGCCCCGCTTTGCACCCAGCATTTATAATGGTGGTAAATATATAAAAAGTGTTTTTAATGTATAAGGGGGGGTCACACTCAGAGGCTTGCTATGTGAAAGGGATCACCAGTGCAAAAGTTTGAGAACTACTGGTATCGATCTTGACACTTGTCTATAGTAATCAATGAAATGTCTTGCCATTGCAACTACTAATCAGATATACAGTTAACTTGATTAAGTGTCCTACTCAGTTGGATATTTTCTGTTTGGCTAAGAGTCCAAGGTAGCTGACAATAGAAAATACAACACAGTTCCACTTTCCTGTAAACAAGCAAAAATTGAGGATGATTAGTAACACATCTAGCAAGCTATTAGTGATTAAATGTACTGGCCTGAAAAGTTATTGTTGAGCATCCAATTTCTTCAAAATTTGTAACCCTAAATATAGTAACACATTCTTATTCTTGATTTCTGGGCAGAACTGATAGGTTCACTTTTATGGTGAAGGTATTATGAGGTGATAGAAACCAAATCTGGTTTTAAACAACCACTTCAGAGCATCCCTAAGGTTTCCAGTACAGTTTTTATTAGTAGTGTAAGACCCACTCTCCTCAGGAATGGAACTTCACTGGTTACTTAAGATACATCTCTTACTATTTCTTTGGAATTACTGTCTGGTTGCAAATTAAAGCTCCAGATCTGCTGGAGCTTGTTCCAGTCTTGTTAGGATTTCTTTTTCCATATTGGGTTATAAGCTGTCTCCATTAGCAGTGTGCGTGTTTGCTAATCTGGGTATTCACTCACCAGAGGGATAGGGAGAGGGAGCGTGAGAGACGGAATAGCGATAAATCAGAAGATGGGTACCATTCTGATGGTGACTATGGAGAGCACGACTACAGGAATGACATTAATGATGAGAAAGAAAGCAAGACCATCATGTTGCGTGGCCTTCCTATCACTGTTACAGAAAACGATGTAAGTATCCAAAGAAAATGGCTTTCCTTACCCTACCAAGAGTTCCAAATTGGTTTGGTTTACTTATGTCTAAGGCTAAGATTTTGTCATGGTTATTTTTAGTAAGTCACAGGCAATAAACAAAAATTCACAGAAGTTGTGATCTGTCTGTGACTTCTGCTGTTGTGGCTCCACTGTTTCTCCTGCCACCCTGGTGGCAGGGAGCTGTGGGGTTCCCCCTCTGCCCACAGTAGCTGGGAGCTGCAGGGTAACCATATTTTCCAAAGAGAAAAAGGGACACCCCCAGCCGCTTGCCTGAGGTGCCCCCTCTTCCCCTGCGCAAGGCTGTCACCCTTCGCTGGAGCCCTGAGGGCCCCCTCAGGAGTCTGTCACCTGTCACTGGAATCTTGCAGGGGGGCCCCCCCGCTGGCTGCCAGCTCCTGAGTCCAGCAGCCCCTGGGGCTGAAGCAGAGATTGTCGAGGAGGTCAAGTGACTTCCATGACCTCCATGACAAACGTAGCCTTACTTACGCCATATTAAAGATACAATTTATCACTGCCTCTTTCCTGAAGGTTGCAAAGATAATTGTATCTCGAAGGGCTGGTTAATATTTCCATTATTAACCTTGGATTTTTGAAGGGGTTTAAACTGTAGCTGTTTTATATTAAATAAGTGGGTTAGCTAAGGCCATATGTGCCTCTTTAAAATAGAACAGTCTAAAAATAAGCCTTTCGCATGTGGCCATCCCTGGCTAAGGCACAGAAAAGATGCTATTAAGTAACTACTTACAGTGCTAATTCTGCTTATTTTTCTTATTTGCTTTTCCATAAATGTAGGGAAGAGGTAACTGACATAGATTTTTCCAGGGACAAATATGGATTTACAGGTCTGTCTCATCTTACGCGCATTTAACATGCGCGATTTCGGCTTTGCGCGGTCAGCAAAAACAAAAAGGGAGAAAATAGCAATTTATGTACTGTTCCTGTAGTGCGGGCGATTCCGCCCGCCATTAAAGTCAATGGGATTTTGACTATACGCGGTTTTCGCTTTACGCGCTAACCGCGGAACGTAACCCCAGCATAAGATGAGACAGACCTGTATTTTCCTGTTTTGATGGAGGCCGAAGGTAATGTAGTTGGCTCTTTTACACCAATTTACTTAGCTTTTCAGCCTGTTAAAACATCTCTGCACCAGCATAATCTGTCAGCACAGCTGTTGGAGTGGTAAAATGGCTGCCATAATGCTGACGGAGTACAAGTGGGATTGGTAGCTAGATTTCTTGATAACTCTTGAGCCTTTACAGTGTTCATGCAAATTCCAATAGTCTTCGAGAGTAGTTAGTTTTCAGTGTTCTTTTATCTCTTCTGTTTCTGGCAGATTGGCCGGGTAACCAAAATAATCTAATCCTAATGCCTGTTAAAATAATACCAAATCCACAAAAGCAGAGCTGTTCATATTTGATTTTTAACCAGACTACATCTGTAATTCTGAAGTGTCTGTTCTAGTAATCTCTCTGGGTTATTAAAACCAATTTTTTTTTTTTTTGCAACTTTTACAATTTAAATTTTTGCATTTCACTTAACTAGGAAAGTAGTGACTAGCCAGCCCAGTTTATTTTCTGATTTTCATGCACTAGTCTGATGCTACAGTGGTTGTTTCATACAAAGCATACATATACTCAAATCCAAACTAAACAATTCATTTTATAAAATTTCAGTAAATGTTTTTGTTTGATTATTTTATTGAAATCCTGAGTATCAGGCATAAATGGGGCGTAAAATTGCTACTTGTTCTGAGGCATTTAAATGGATTTAGCTGAGCTGTATTACTTGAACAGTTTTTAAGTATTGATTTGTATGCCTGCTAACTGCTAAAATGACTGTAGTGTAGTTTCTTTGAATAATGTTGTCATTTAGGATCAGAATTTGAACAAATCTTTAATGTGTAAGTAGGGCTTTTAATTATGTACCAGTTAGTCATATTTTGTTTTGAGTTTGCACTTTCCAAAATGCAACAACTACTGCTATACAAATTTGCAGCCTTTCCTTTGTGGTTAGGGAAGACAGTTGCAGGGGCTATCTTTGTTTGTTTAATTTTTCTTTGGCATGTTGATGTATGTAAAAGTCCGCTCCAAAAGACACCACTGTCAACAATAGTCAACCATAGGTCAGTTTGATTTGCAAAGCTACAGGCTGGCCATGTACTGTCTTCGTGCTTTGTTGATCAAATCTGCCTTTGGGTTTCCCTGTACTGATGGGTCTTTTTGAGCCGTTGCATATCTTCATTTTGTGCCATGTTGGGATTTCTTTTATCTGCTTTTAATCAGTTTTCTAACGTTTCTGCCAACAGTGACCTTTTTCTTCACCCTTCTGGGGAACTTCTTACTAATCTGATATTTTTTCCCTTTTTTCGTCTTTCTCGTTGGGCACCTCTGGAGCTTTAAGCAGGTTCAGTACAGTTGAGGAAATGGTGCCTTATTAACCTGTTAGTCTTGTTCTTTGAAGTTAGTATTCTGCACAGATCCCTTCCTCCCCTTGAGAGAATGTGGAGAGAGTAGGTCAAAAAGAGAGGGTGGCTGCAAGCCAAGATCAGTGTTTATATAAATACCCTTCAGTCTTCTGGGTTTGAGAGGAAGGGAGACGGGTCTAGCGATTTTGCAGGCAAGAGTACTGTAGGTTATATCTTGGATTGCAAACTCCTGGGGGCAGAGACAGGCATCTTGCTTGTACAGCACCTGGCACCATGGAGTCCTGGTCCATGACTGGAGCTCCTAGGCACTACTTAAATACAAATAAGGGGAGCACTGGTTGGGTGCAGTAAGTATTACTGTTCTTAAATTACTTCCTACACAGGGAGGTGGTACTTTTCTCTCAATTCAGTGTAAAGTAAATTCACAAATGTGATTTTGCACAACGATTCTCATTCAGAGTAAATATTTGGGGTGGAAGGCTGCAAATTAGTTTGCAGTGATAAAAAGGATATTTGTCAAGATTTGAATCTTTAACTGTCTGTTATGACTAAACTCCATACAGATTCGAGAGCTTATTGAGTCCTTCGAAGGCCCTCAGCCTGCAGACGTGAGGCTGATGAAGAGAAAGACAGGTGAGTGCTCTAATCTGGCTGTCGGTGCCATTTTCCTCTCCCCTCACCCCCAGACACACAAGAACATCCAGAATTACCCCAAATCTGCAAGCACACACAATCAAAATAAAAGGTTTGCCATGGCTAAGGAATGTGGCCTTTTGATAGGTTTTAGATAGCTGAAGAACACTGTAAAAGAAGTCTGTCTTCAGGGGTTTTTGTTAAAAGGTATGGGTAAGTAACACTAGCGTAAACCCATTTGACAGTTATGTAGTCTGTTGCATGGTTACCTTTAAACGTGGATTCAAATCGAGCAAAATGTAGCCAGTTAAGGCAGCTTGGTTCCTTGCCATGGCAAAATAAGCAGATCCCAGCAGTTGACGTCGCATTTGTAAAGCTGCTTTATCATGACGTAATGAAGCAGTTGGAGAGAGATTCACCTGTTTTAAAGGAACTGACTAACACAAGTATCCCGTCTATATCTGAATGCTGTCTCTAGGTGTAAGCCGTGGTTTCGCCTTCGTGGAGTTTTATCACTTTCAAGATGCTACCAGCTGGATGGAAGCCAATCAGGTTGCTTCACTCACCAAGTCTAGATATTCCTGAAAATGGAACAAGTCTGTACAGTTTAAAAAAAAAAAAAAAAGGAATAAACAAAAGGTGGAAGGAGTGGTTTGTTCCAAAACAGTGACTTAAAAGAATAAAGGCTTTGTATATATTAAAATTTGTAACAGTGGAACAAGGATAGTATAGGAGAAAAATAATTGGCTATGCTGAACCACCCTGTTAGACAAATAGGCATAAACCACTGCTTTAATTGTGTGCTGGTGTTTTAATTATATAGTACAGGTCTAATTGGCTCTTAAAACTCTTACCCAGACCAGTCTTCTGAAACATCTTTCTTTATTTCCACCTGACATTTCCCATATCACTGTTGCCATACAAGTACCAGACCTTTCAAAAGGAGTGCAGTAGTAACGTTGAATATCTGCATCACTGGTACTAGCCATGAAGGCATTGACATTTGATTGTAAACTGACAGACCCTAGCTCCCTCTCTAGTGAGGGAACTCCTTATTGGAGTCCATTCAAATCATGAGACCTGCTAAAGGCATCTAGAAGCTCAGTTCTCTCAGTGATACTGTGTGTTTCTGACCTCTTTCCTGAGAATAATAGGAGCTGAAAACCAGAATAGATCCTCTGTTAAAAGTTCATTCCATTTTACAATGAGGTTTTCCTATTACACTACCCATGAATGGGAATATTTAGTTCTGCTCCATTTTGATATTGGTTATCAGTCCTTGCAGCAAAATTCATCAAATTGCTCTCCTCACATTGAGTCACAATATAATGAGAGCTCTGTTTGTGTGGTTAGAAAACCATTAAAGTTAAAAGGGAGGCACACTTAATGTTATAGTCCTTTATTTTTAACACTTAAGAAAATTAAATTCATGTTGGATTTTGAGACTTCTTGTGTCAGTAATTAGAAATTGCAACATGCAGCCTCCTAGAGTAGAGTGTCATGCATTTCATACCATAGCCCTCTTCCACAGCAACAAAACATTCAAGTCATAGTTTCTTGACATAATGTCCTTTGCTTGCAACATATGCACCAGAACTACTGGTGGCAAGAAATTAACATTAGCAGAAAAAAAAATTTTTAAATCACCCCAGTTTTAATGTATACAAAGCTGTGTTAATGTATAATTTATTGAGACAGATACAATCCAAATTCACTCCGAAAGAACCAGAGCCACCCTAGCAGTAGGGAAAAAAAGTAGTTGAGACTCCCCAGTGGCCCTGCTGCTGACTGTTAGATGAAGAGATGATGTATTGTAAAAATGCCAGCATCTTTGTTTCATATATGTGCATATCCAGCGAATACTGGGCCCTCCAATCCTCCCTTCTGCCCATAGGGCAAGATTAGCTTTCTCCTGTCTAGCAGTATAGAACTTGAGAGCCTTGTTCATGTGCTACACCCTAGATCTGTCAGATCCTGTTATCAAAAATACTGGTCCTGATGTTTCTTTAGTGCCTCTATAATAAAGCTTAACCCTCATTTAAAAAAAAAAAAAAAGTTCTTCAGTTGAATAAAATGTCTGGGGTTTGGCCCATGCTACACATGTTCCCGGCCACACTTAAAGAGGCAGCTGAATTAACTGTTAAGTTGTAAGCCTGTAAATGGCCATACTTTGAAAGGGCACTCTGTGTACATAGGGTTCAGGAATGATTGAAGCTCAGAACGTTGGCTGCTGAAATAGATTAAAACTCCCAGCCCCTTTGTAATGTCACACTCTTGACTGAGAGGACACTGATGAAAGCAGTATGATCTCTTCTTACTCCTTGGAGAACTTTACTCGCAGTCTAGTTACTCATTTTGAAGAGAGTTCCTGGCTGTTTGAATGAAGAACACAAACCTCTTACACAGGCTTTCACATGAACTGGTGCATTAGTCAAAGGCATCTGTTTTGAGCTATGTTTCAGTTGATGGCATTTATAATCCAACTTCTAAGAAGTCTAAGCAGGGTGCCTTTGGGAGAAATTACTGTATTTTCAAAGGGACACATCCTGAAGAGAGCACTTGAGGGGGGAAAAAATTCAAAATGCTATTATTTAAAGCTGTAGGTGTTTGGAATAGGGTCAGAAGTGAAGCAGTAAGGACACGGTTAAAAAGCTGCTCAGTGATATACCAGAAGTAGAAATACTTGGGTGCAAGAAACTCCTAAAATCTGGCGATACTGAATGCAGCAGGTTTAGGATTCTGTCTCCTTTGAGACACTTCCTTGTTCCATGTCAGCGTTTAGTATTTGGCAGCTTGGTCAACACTCCCTGATTCCGTTTACCTTTATTCCACATCCCATTCTCTTACTGCCCACGTCCTCCTCCCTGCAGGATTGGATGGGCAGAGCGTAGGTGGCGGTGGTTGGTCCTCCACATCCTCCCCATATGTTGTCCATTTAATTCAGGAGCACTGATTCCTCCGAAGTGTGCTCTGGCATGGGAAAATGGACACGTGTGCCTTGATACGGGGATAACTTAAACCTGCTTTTCTTGCAGAAAAAACTGGTGATTCAGGGGAAGCAGATTGCAATGCACTACAGCAACCCAAGGCCTAAATTTGAAGACTGGCTTTGTAACAAGGTAAGATGCATGGTTTCTGCAAAGAGTTCTAATCAACATTGGGGTTCGGTTCTGTTTACCACTGTTGATATGGGAAAAGAGGTGTTAACCTTGCAGATGTTGCCAATTCCTGTGAGATCAGATGATACTAAGGAACAAAATAAGATTAAAATGTGCCATCTCTGGGGCCAAATAAAACGAAACATAGATCAAATGAAAGGGAGATGCTCAGTCAAGAGAGACCTGAAGTGACATGGATGGCAATTCATAGATTGTGGCCAGAAGTGACCTTCATAACACAGGCCATGGAATTTCACCCCAGCAATTGTTGCATTGAGTCAGGTAACCTGTGGCTGAACTGAAGTGTATCTTTCAGAAAGGCATCCAATCTTGATTTAGGATTTTCGGTTGAGGATCTTGGCATAGGATCGAGTCAGATGAGAGTCCCATTAGCTCATCTCCATCAGATTTGAGAATTTGTCAGCTGAATTCCGTATTTCTCTACTATAGTAGATGTTGAGTGCTAATGTAGGATATGACCACCCTAACCCAGTGCTGAATTTCTATTCACTAGTAAATACTCTCATGTTCTTTGCTGAGCCCAAAGTGGAAATAACCCAGCAAGAACAAAAACAGATTGTTCTGTCCATATTGCTTCCCAGCCTTGTACCCCCATTTTAATAAAACACTATTTAAAGGGGGTGTGAGCATGACTAGATCTCTGGCCCACAGGCAGTATGCTGTAACTGAGCAGCCTCTAGGGTCACATGTTTGGCAGAATGGCATTTCATGGCACTAAAGAAAGCTTCCATCCATATTTATTTTGTGTTCCAAGTTGCATGGCAAATAGCATGCAGTTTAAATAATATATTTAAGACATAGGTCACTAAACTAAATCTGATGTGCTGGTGGTGGTAGCCCATCTGTCTAAGCAGCAGTTATAGTAAATCTGTTGCCAGTCTCTCTTTAATTCTGATTTAACTTTCTGTGACACTTGTGTAAATAACCAAGTCTTCAAATGGTAATCTGCAGGCCAGACTTCATTGACCCCACCCATATGGGAGCTACTCTGATGCTACTTCGCAGCAAGATGCCTGCCTTCAGTAGGCTAGGCTCGGCTCAAATGCCAGCTTTTAATGGAGAAACTTTCAGATCTTTCTGTTGCAACATGTTTGTGCCCCAAAGAACCATTCTGATCACTCTGTGGAGCTCAGTGGAGCAATCCTTGAAACTCAAAATGCTTTGTCTGTTGTTTACCCGCAGCAGTGCTGAGATGGGTTGATTCCAGACAAGCTTTACTTTACCCTAGCTTGGTTCTCGCCTCTTACAGAAAAGTTGTTCTCAGCTCTCTCTGGCAGTTATACAAGTTAACCTCATGGAGACCTGGATTGTACCAACCAGTGCTTGCTGTCTCTCATTTACCTATGCATGCTGCAATCTGCAGTGGAGACTGGGCTGCCCAAGACCAAGCTGCCGAAACTCCATGGCAAATTAGACCATGTCTCGTTAATCAGGAAGTAAGCAACAGTAGCACATTGTGGCTTACCAGAGAGGGATGGCTTAGTGTGACAGTCATGAGCCTGTAATAGTAGTACATGGATATTTTACATGGCTGGGATCGTAGACCGGAGGCTATCAAATACCCGAGTAATTTAATTTAAGGCAGAATCACCTGTTAACTGCCTTTGTTCTAATACTTTGTGGCATAGCAGCCGTGATACATCTTAAATTTAATCTGGCATGTTCAGTCTCTGACTATAGCATCATAACGAAGATATACAGTACATCATATGGACGTTTCATAGCGTGCCAGATAGGGTATGAACCCTGTAAAATCTCAGTACGATTGTTTTGTCCCGTAGTGCTGCCTTTACAACTTCAGGAGAAGGTTAAAATGCTTCCGCTGTGGAGCAGATAAATTTGGTAAGTCACTTTCAGCTTTTTGAGCACGTTTTGTTACGTGGAATATTTCCTGTCGCAGTTGGAAACTAAATGGGATCACAGGTCCTAGGCTGGCTCATTGAGTCTGTTTTAACTTTGAGTGAGAGATCCATGCTGTATGATTAACAGCAATTTATTCCTCTTTCCCATGAAGATTCAGAACAGGAGGTACCACCTGGATCAGCAGAAGCTGTTCAGTCTGTGGATTACTACTGTGATAGTAAGTTAGTCTCTGCTTTTTCTTTGACTTCATGTGTTAAACAGAATGATCTAGCTGAAAATCCTCTCTAGTGTTTGTGTCATACTATGTGTTTGGGCCCACTTCCTGTTCCCTTTTCAATGCAGGTTGTTCAGCGTAGCGTGCTCCATGACGAATGTTCATTAGGTATGACTTATAGGAGAAATTCAATAATGTGTGTAGGCAGGTTCTATCTGCATGTAGCATAAAACTTTGGGAAAAAAAATTACCCTCCTTCTCTTTCCAGATAAGAGATTTCTCTCAAATTTTCTTTAAAAATAGTCATTTCTTTTTGCTATTTAAGGTCTAATGCTGAGGGACCTTCCAACAATCATTGGTTTCATAATAACTAAAAGTACTGTGAGGAGCATTTATGAATATAACTGTTGTAACACTGTCTCTTTCTTCCTCAGCCATCATTCTACGAAACATAGCTCCCCACACAGTAGTGGATTCCATCATGACCGCACTGTCTCCATATGCTTCGCTGGCAGTCAATAACATTCGCCTTATCAAAGACAAGCAGACCCAGCAGAATCGGGGCTTTGCATTTGTGCAGCTGTCTTCTGCAATGGTGAGAGTTAAATAATGCACTTCGATTTAAAAATATGAAAGAACCTTGTGAGAAGTGCATTGCCAACGTGGGCTAGTGGCTGAAGCGAGGAATTAGGACCATGGCTGCTATTTCCTGGTCTGCCCTGGTTCACTGTAACAGTGAGTGTATCACTTAACCGTTCGCCTATTTCTTCATTATCCTCATGGTGGTGAAAAAGCACCTAGAGATCCTTAAATGAAATGTACATACAGGGGAAAAGAGCTTTTTGGTATTAGAGGGTAGGATCTGTGCTCTAGTTTCTGTAGACTAGGTTTGAATCCTGATCATGGCTACTGAAAACAGGTAGTTTAGTCTCTGATAAGTTCTCTGTGAACCTCATTTCACAGACCATTTTGGCCAATTGAGAATTGAAGAGTCAGAGGTTTTGCAGATCAGGAGGAAGGTACATTGACAAGCTGCATCTGGGAGTCTTTCAGAGCTTGTCCACAGACCATGGTTTTGATCAGTGCTGTCGTCTCTCAAGAGCACTAAATCTACCCTTGTACTATGAAGGGAGTGGGGAAATGTTTGTATTCTTAGCCACTTGCGAATAGCATGTGCAATTGCATGTAATGTATCCATCTTTTCCTTAGAGGTTGGCACTTTTGATACTTAATTGGGGTGAACACTACTGAATCTTCATTTCAACAATACCTTACTTTTTCAGTTGGTAGCTTGTACTATACTCACAGGTATTTTCTCTTTTTAGGATGCATCTCAATTGTTGCAGATTTTACAAAGTCTTCAGCCACCATTGAAAATTGATGGCAAAACAATTGGTGTTGATTTTGCAAAGAGTGCCAGAAAGTGAGTTATAAGCGCTTGACTTTTCCTAACTCTATTATGGCCTTGTCTACACTACAAAGTTTTGTCGGCAAAAGTTATGCCACTTTAATTAAAACGTGTTAATTAAAAATGCTGTTGTATGTCCACACTAGCGCCTTGTGTTGGCAGAGTGCATCCACACAAACAGCTCTTGCATCGACACAGAGAGCAGTGCACTGCGGGTAGTTACCCCACAGTGCAACTGGCCGCAGGGTGCTTTGGGAAGGATATGCAGTACCTCATGGTGCAGGTACAGCATCACATGATACAGTTTTCTCAATCCCATAATTCCAGGGGCATCCTAGTAGATTGTCAGCCGCTTTTTTAACTGAAGGGGGGGCAGGGACAGCGACAGCAGTCTCTCCCAAAGCAGCCCTCTGCCTGCCTGCCTATGGTTCTATAATTCCCTCCAAATTCTCCCACAGCCTCCTCAGCTGCCGGGAGCAGCATCCTGAGCAGCTCTGTGAGCTCTCCCTGCTGAGGAATGTCAAAGGAGCACAGCAGTTTCTCTCCAACCCCACCACACTCACTCACTCACTCACTCACTCACTCCATGTTCCTAGTGCAGGGCAGAACAGGAGCATTCCAGGTTAGCATTCTCAGCTGTCAGATACTTCCGGAGCTTTGAAAGGGGAGGGGCGTATGCATGTAGGGCAGCAAAGATTAAAACAGTGAGCAGAGCAGTCACAGCAGGCATTGTGGGATACTGATGGAAGCCAGTTATGTCAACAAAACAAACAGCAGTGTCTACACTGATGCTTTGTCGCTTTAACTTTGCCACAAAAAGCTTTATGGCTCTCGTTGAGGTGGTTTTATTTTGTTGGCAAAACAGCAGAGTTTTGCTGCCAAAAGTAGCTTTGTAGTGTGTATGCCTCCCCTGTTTTATAGACAAGGCCTCAGACTTGCAGGTGTCATCATGGCCTCTGCTGTTAGTACAACATTCTGTTTGGGGAAATGTCTCTGCTCGCCTAACTGCTGTTGCTTGTCCATCTTCATTTCACATGAAGCGAAAATACGATCATCAACTCCGGCTGCGTATTCCTCATCTGCATTTTCAAGCCCCTCTCATTGCCACTGATTTTTTTAAGAGATGCAGAATTATTTCCCCAAAATAATTTCTGCTCAGTATTTCTGGATTGCACAGTAGTGAGCCTCAAAGTAACTATCCCATTCCCCCAAACTTGCCAGGCTGCACTTTAGCTGGCTGGGACATCTGAGAGGGTGTTTGTAGGTATCTTTAGAGATCCACATGTAGCATTGTCAGTGAATCCCCTTGGAACTATAGAATACAGGGAGATTTCCTGCGTGGAGGCTGCCTGAGAGAAAGCATCACTTGCTCATTCATGTGACTTGATCTTCCTGGTTTCAGAGATTTGCTTCTCCCAGATGGTAACCGGGTCAGCGCCTTCTCCGTGGCAAGCACAGCCATCGCTGCAGCTCAGTGGTCATCCACCCAGGTAGGATTTGGGGGGGGGGGGGGGGCTTCCATACACTAGCACATTACTTTTGCTGAAATGAAACTAGAGAATGCTTAGTCCCACTAGTGACAATTTAATATTCCTGACTTGGGTAAATGGAGATACAGAGCAGAGTACTAAGGAAGAGAATGGTCACAACAGCTAGCAAGCTTGTTGGCTTGGATACAGTATTAGCACATTTTAGAAACAGTGAAATACAGGAACTGACTTGTCTCTGATAAAACTCTCTGCTGGAATTTGCAGCCTCATAGCGGAGAAGGAGGCACCATTGACTACAGCTACCTCCAGCCAGGGCAAGATGGTTATACCCAGTATGCACAGGTGGGTAATATTGGTTAATGCTGTTAGCAGTGTTTACTCGTCTGAGCAAAAGTCTGCTCAACCGGATGCTTACTTTGTGCTTCCCTTCACAGTACTCGCAGGACTACCAGCAGTACTACCAGAGTCAAGCTGGAGCGTTGGACACAGAAGCATCTATTATATCAGGTAATATCTTCTTTGTTTCCGAGTAGCTCTTTTTTTGGGATGTGAGGTGTGTAGCAGTATTAATCTCTGCAGAATCAAGTGAATCCCATTTAGCGTCAGCAGTTCTAGCTGATTCTGCCATTTGAAATAAAGGAGTCTCTGATCTCCAGCAAACCAGGGTGGCTAAGGTCTGCTCAAGATGGAGCATGTAGGGACCTCTAGTCTCTTCTGGTTGCAACTCATTTAAAATGGAAGGCAGCTATGGACTCCCCTTTAGAACTCAGATCTGCATTTGTCTCAAAGCCACACCTGAGCTGCTCCAGCCTAATCTTTGATGCTGGCAGCTGTTGTTTACCAGGAATTACTGTTGGATGTAGGCAAGGTGGCTGCCTTCTGGCATAGTAAATGCTTGACATTCATGCCAAGAAAGATCTTGCACGTATTGACCATGCTGTATTAACTGTTCCATTCCCAGAGAGTCTGTTCATATCTCCTTCTGTAAAAAAAGTATTTCCCAGTCTGTGTAGATTGAATTACCATATATACTCCTTCATAAGCCAAATGTATGTAGTAAAAAGGGAAGCACCAGAGAAGGGGATCGGCTTATGAACGGGTATAGAGAGGGAGAGGTGGGACACAGCCCCGCCCCCCAACAGAGGGAGCAAGGAGAGGCAGCAGAGCCAGAAGGGAAGAGGCGGGGCCAGAGTCTCTCCGCTTCTGGCCATGCTGCTCTCCCTCCAGCCTCCAAAGCAGCTGCAACTCTGGGGCTGGCAGGCTGCGGCCCGCCGGAGACATCCTCCCCAGATAAGGTGGGAAGGGATGGGATGGGGAGAGTGTGGGCGTCCCGGGCTAGGGGTGGGGTCATGTGGGGGGTGGTCACAGGGGTTACTCCCCTGACTCCTAGCTTCCCCCCCTCCCACCCCCCAAAAAAAATTCCCCACCAATTGCTATCCCAGCCTGTCAGGGTAAGCAGCTGGCGTACTGGGACGCTGTTTACTTAGATTTACCTCCGTGCCTGTGGACGCTCGAGGTAAACAAACCATCTCGACCCACCAGCGGCTTATCCTGATGGCCCGGGAGCCAAAGTTTGCTGACCCCTGAATTGTAAGGTCGGCTTATGAACGGGTTATAAAAATTCTCCATTTTTACTTATCCATCTTGGGGGGGTCGGCTTATAAACGAACCAGCTTATGCTCGAGTATATACCCATTAGCTGTGACAATTCTCTGAATGCTCTTGGCCAAGGGGACTATTGGAGGTGATAATGGGAGCTGATACACGCTTCAGTAAGTGGAATTACAGTAACTCCTCGCTTAACGTTGTAGTTATGTTCCTGAAAAATGCGACTTTAAGCGAAATGATGTTAACCGAATCCAATTTCCCCATAAGAATTAATGTAAATAGGGGGGGGTTAGGTTCCAGGGAAATTTTTTTCACCAGACAAAAAACTATATATTATATAGATATACACACAGTATACTGTGGGAGAAAAACGAGTCCTCACTCTGAGGTTGGTTGCAACATGTGAGAGGCAGTTTATTCTCAAGCAGTATTGCAAGGGGAAGAGTGCACAATGGCAGGTCTCCCAAAAGATAAATAATTAGGGCAAGCATTTATACCTTTTGTTACATACAGTAATGATCAACAACTGCATTTTGTTTATACATATTCCTTCCTGATACCTTACTTTTCTCAACAATTTTCTGCTACAGTCTGTGTTCTATTCTTATCTAACACAAGGTCGAAAAACAGCATCTCTTACAGTTCTTTTCCACTCGCCCAGGCCCTGCTTGGAAGTCTCGCGTTATTAGCAGCTGTTAGAGTTAGCCTGACTCTTGCTCTTCCTGGAAGACTAAGATGTCTGCTCTTTCCCCAACTTCCACAATACGTTTTAAACAAACAGTTTAATACTGTTCACAGCTATGATGATTGTGAAGCTTGGTTGAGGTGGTGAAGTTGGAGGGTGGAAGAGGGAGGGATATTTCCCAGGAAATGCCTTGCTGCTAAATGATGAACTAACACTCGGCTGACCCCTCAAGGGTTAACACGTTGTTAATGTAGCCTCTCACACAAGGGGTGGGAGACACAGCATAGCAGACAGACAGACACACACCTTTAAGTAAGCTGACCCACTCTTAAGTGCATTGTCTTTTTAAGTGGATCAGGAAGTTGAGACAGCAGTTGCTGCCCCAGGCTCTCTGTCTCCATCGGTGTCCCCTCCCTGCTCTATATGGAGAAGGGGTAAGCGGGGTGCAGGAGCGTGGGGAGGGGGACACCCCGACATTAGCCCCCCCCTTCTCTCCCTGCACAGCAAGCAGGAGTCTCTGGGAGCAGTTCCAAGGCAGAGGGCGGGAGCAGCACATGGCAGTGGGGGGAGGGACAGCTGAACTGCCCGGCAATTGATAGCCTGCTGGGCGGCTGCAGCACAGGGAACTTAGGGGAGCGAGGAGCTGATAGGGGGGCTGCCGGTCCACCCTGGTTACAAGCCCCCACCAGCTGGCTGCAACAGGCTGCTCTTCCTGCAAGCAGTGGACAAAGCAGGCGCCTGCCAAACGACGTTAGAAGGGAGCATTGCACAACTTTAAATGAGCATGTTCCCTAATTGATCAGCAGCTTAGCAACGTTAACTGGGACGACTTTAAGTGAGGAGTTACTGTACTCTAACTTTGGCATGAGGTACTGTCCTAAGAGTTCCAGGAAATAAGTTCACTGACCCACTGACAAACTGTACATTGGCAGGTGCTCCAGTTACCACCACTACAGCAGCTGTCGTATCCCAGAGTCCTCAGCTATATAATCAGCAGCCCAACTCGCCTGACTCTCCGGTAAATATAGAACTTTGTAGAGCTCTTGCAACTGACTTTCTGTGCGGGCAGGGTTGGAATTGATCATGGGGCATTCCTGTGCTGCTTTGCAACTGAGCGTGTAGCAAAATTGGGGAGTCATTTCTTAATAAACTTTAATCTCTTCGTTGACTGAAATTAGTCTATCTGGGAACTTTTAGTTACGAAAGAGCAGCTATCTGCCATTCTTTCTACACTGACTTTGATTCCTCTCTTTGAGAGAAGGAATATAGAGCACGTGGGTCAAGAACAGCTGGTGTGCATAGTAATATGTTGCTGGTGGCTTGATTTCCATGGACCCTGCAAGGACATTCTTAATGAGGTTTCAATTCTTTCCAGACTCAAACAGCACAGCCTAGCACCAGCACCCAGGCACAGTCAGCTTCTCCAACTGGTGTGGTCCCTGGCACCAAATATGGTAAGCAAAGCTGAGTCATTCTTGTTGGTAGAAGCACATCTGTGATTGGGTGGCAGTAGATAAATATATTCCCTTGATTTAGTGTTTCCTTCCCATGTTGGCAGTGAAGGCATCCCTGGGGGGAATGCAATGTGCATTGATGAGATGGCAGTGCTTTATAGCCTTTTCTATCCTCATAGTTGCTATAATCACAGTTGTCTTAACTGAAACTAAAAGGTGCCTGTTTCAATTCAACTGGAACGATCATGTCCCACATCTTGATTTTACAGCTGTCCCTGACACCTCTACCTACCAATACGATGAGTCTTCAGGATATTATTATGATCCCATAACAGGGCTCTATTATGATCCTAACTCCCAGGTAAATGCAAGTTCTTCCCATCCATCATAATTTTTGAGGTCTGTTAGTTTCATGCCTCATCAACTGTGAGGGAAACTGACATTCCTGGGAGGGGGGTAAAATAGTGAATGCAGCACACTCCCTCAACAGTGATTCAGGGCTGCTGTGTGTTCCCTACAGTGTAGCAGTTTTTCACATGCCTTTTTTTCCCCTGAACAACTCATATGAGCATAGGCCTCTAACTATAGATCCTATTGGTGTGACTTCTAGCTCTGCAGAATCTGGTTAAACTTGTCTAGCTCTGGGCTTTAGTGGGGTGTCCCAAAAGAAATTGTGAAGTAGAGGAGAAGGTTTTTCCTGTAATGCTACCTGGTTAGAATGCATGTGTTTGCAAGCAGAGGATTTAACAGGCTGACACCTGGTTGACCACTTTGTGGAGATTTGAGATACTGTGGAAAGCTCTGACTCAAATCTAACAATCCTCTTGGTTGGGGAGTAGCAGTTGTTCCTTGTACACTTAGCTCATCTCAGATGGATAACTGTCTGATTTTTCACTTCTCTCCCAGTATTACTACAATGCCCTAACCCAGCAGTATCTTTACTGGGATGGCGAGAAAGAGACCTACATGCCTGCTGCAGAGGGTGTAACATACCAGCAAACTAGTGCACCTTCCAGCAAAGAAGGGAAGGAGAAGAAAGAGAAACCCAAGAGTAAAACCGCTCAGCAGGTGAGGAGATAATATCAGATCACAGCTGGGATGGGAAATCTGTGAGCTTTTCTGGAACTGGATGGTCACATGTAACCTCTTAAACTCTAGGTTCTTTTGGAAGCAGGGGACATCTGGGTTGAGCCGTTTGGATGGGTAGCTGCACCTCAGAGTAGGTATAATAGAGAACTGGGGAGGAGTTGGAAAGTTTTGTGAAAACCAAGGGGTTATAGCATAACAGGAGCAGCATGCAGGGGCTGGTGTCTGGGCTAAGGGAGTAATTGTAAGCTGTTGCTTTCACTGTAGCTTGAGTCAAAGCTGGTTACTAGATTCCTCAAAGGCTTTCAAGTGGCAAAGGGTAAATTGTAATTCTGACATGCTGTGGACCGTGAAAATTCCCTTTTAAAGGAAATCACTGTAAGAGCGGAGTCAAAGTCTGTGTGTCACCTCCAACAGGGAGTAGAGATGTTGGAATGACTAGATCCAAAGTCCCAGGAATCGTTGTGCAAAGTGAGTTGTCTGACCCAGTCTCTGTTGTCTGTTTCAGATTGCTAAAGACATGGAGCGCTGGGCAAAGAGCTTGAACAAACAGAAAGAGAACTTTAAGAATAGCTTCCAGCCACTCTGCTCCAGGGAGGAAGAGAGGAGGGAATCAGCAGCAGCAGATGCTGGCTTTGCCCTTTTCGAGAAAAAGGTAGTCATGTGGAGGAAGGTGGTTACAGAGCAGGGCAGGCTGTGCAGAGCCCAGAGCTCATGTCTTTCTTTTTCCTAGGGCACTTTGTCTGAGAGACAGCAGGTCATGCCAGAAGTGGTAAAGAATGGAGAGGAGGAGAATCCACTCAAAGTAAGTGTGCACACATTCAATTCATTACCATACTGCTGCAGCTTTGGATAATGCTCCTGGGAGCAGGGCAGCCAGCTTTTATCTGAGTGTCAGCAGATACTGTTCTGCTTTGAAGTCCTGGGGTCTTTTGTGCAAAGGGATCTGGTCGTAGGCATAGGTGGTGGAGTGGGCTATTCCCCCTTGATGGAATGTAGTGAGAGGGTCCCAGTCTCATCCATTCTGCAAGAGAAATAAAAGGCTCAGGTAATGGTCCTAGCCCTACAGACACTTTAGTCCAGGGGTTCTCAAACTGGGGGGTGTGACCCATCGGGGGGTCACAAGGTTATTACATGGGGGGGTCGTGAGCTGTCAGCCTCTACCCCTAAACCCCGTTTTGCCTCCAGCATTTATAATAGTGTTAAATACAAAAAAAGTTTTTAATTTATAAGGGGGTCACACTCATAGGTTTGCTGTGTGAAAGGGGTCACCAATACAAAAGTTTGAGAAACACTGCTTCAGTCAGTGTTGTAGCAGACTAGCCAGAAGGAATAATTAGTTCTTCCAGGGCTGCTGCATTCCCACTTGTAGGATATGGTTAGAGCCCTGTGTGGATACAAAATTTGTATCCGCATCCAATCCACAAACATTGTCCGTGGATTTGCAGGGCTCTAGATATAGTGTCCCTGATGTTAAACTGTGGAACTACCTTGAAGAGTTGTGCCCATTGGGGAGGGCATGAGATCTTGCATGATGATGAAGTTGTTTCCCTACTCTATAAGGAAGTTTGCGGGTGAGGAGGTGCACTTCCTTTAGTTGTTGCCCATTTCTGTGATACCCACTCTTTAAACTGAGGATCCTGCCTTCTGCTGCAGTTGCCTTCCTGTACAATGTTCCCTTTGCTAATGGTGGCCCTGCTTTCCTTCCAGCGTGGCCTAGTGGCTGCCTACAGTGGAGATAGCGATAATGAGGAGGACCTGCTGGAAAGAATCGAGAATGAGGAAGAGAAGCTGACTGACTGGAAGAAGCTGGCCTGTCTGCTGTGTAGGAGGCAGTTTCCAAACAAAGATGCCTTGGTCCGACACCAGCAGCTCTCTGACCTGCACAAGGTAACTATTTGTGGGAGCAGCTCCCATCTCTGAGGTGGGCTTGGTTGCAGTGTTTTACAGTGGAGTTCAAAGTACCATGGCACTGCTTGTACCAGAAAGCACCAACAGTTGTTGGTCAGGTATACCACCAAGGTGTTACTGTTCTAAAACAGCAACCATGTGGCCTCCTTGAGCATCCTCCTAACATGATGTACTATGAAACCTTCCTTTGACACAGCAAAACATGGATATCTACAGGAGATCTAGACTGTCAGAGCAGGAACTTGAAGCATTGGAGCTGCGCGAGAGAGAGGTCAGTGGCCATGTGGCAAGACTGGCGATCCAGAGATGAACGTGCACTGGTGATGGATGGGGTGTTTCTTTCCAGTACCATGTCACCAGCTGGGGATAACCAGGAGCTAGATTATCCTAAGCATCTGCCTTGTGACAAGCTTGGCGGCTTTCCCAATGAATAAGACCTGAATACTCAGGTGCTCATAAGTCGTTTATTGGGGAAGGGAAGGGTGGCTTTTTCACTCTTTGCTATACAGCAGTATTTTTATGAATGGGCTCCCACACTGGAGGTAGTGACCCTAACGTGGGCTGGGAAGTGGGGGTGGGGGAATCTTAGCAACTGCTGTGCTCTGTTTATTTTGCCGTGACTCAGGAGGGGAGTAGCTGTGTCCTCATTGCCCTGCTAGTCTCACCCCAATGTAATTACTCCCCATGCCCCATCATGTTCTACTCCAGGAATGCACAGCTCAGACATCGTGAGGAGCCAGTTTACTTGATCCTGCTTGTCCTGCTCCTCACCATGATTAAGTGTGTCATCCAGGGCATAGTGTAAGCACTAGGGAGGGGAGAAGAGGAAGCTCTTCGACCAAACCAACCCAACCCTCAGTTTTAGTGGAGTGACTATAAACTGCATTTTGGTCGTGATGCAAAATGAGAGCTGGTTTGGGTGTCGCAGGTGGAGTATGTGAGAGAACCTCCGTGCTAATGCAAAGTCATCAAACCTTTCAGTTGGCAAAACTACCCAGTTGAATAGACTGGGTATTTATGTGCAGAGAAAAAGTGTTTCCTGTTAATGTTCAGCCTGCTCCAAAAGCAGCATCTCTAATGCTTGAACTTGGTATTGTAGACTGTGAAAGATGAGGGTGGCTTAAACAATTCACCCAGAACTTGGTGCACCTGCAGCTGTGCAAACCACCAATGACTTGTATTCTGAGCACCTAGCTCTTGTTTGTCTCAAAGTGCCAAGAGGGAATTCTTTGACTTTGGGTGTCTGATGGAGTTGGCATCCCACTTACAGCCATTTGCACTCAGTCCTACAGAATATATCTCATTGCAGATGAAATACAGAGACAGAGCTGCTGAACGGCGGGAGAAATATGGCATCCCTGAACCCCCTGAGCCGAAGCGCAAGAAGGTGTTTGATGCTGGCACAGTGTATGTATTTGCCAGGCACTGTAGTGGCTTTCTAGAGTACATAACAAGCTTTCCTTAATCTAACGGTTTGTTCTCTTGTGTAGGAATTATGAGCAACCCACTAAAGATGGCATTGACCATAGTAATATTGGCAACAAAATGCTCCAGGCCATGGGCTGGAGGGAAGGTTCAGGACTCGGAAGGAAATGCCAGGGTATCACAGCTCCCATTGAGGTAAGCACGGTGTAGGAGGAGAGATGGCACTGGCTGTATGATCTGTTGGCTTTGCCAATTACGGTGGAGGCTGTCCCCAGCAATTAGATGCCCTGAAGAAGTACTTTCCTGACTGTTGGAGCAGAATATGCTGCATAGAATCATAGAATCTCAGGGTTGGAAGGGACCTCAGGAGGTCATCTAGTCCAACCCCCTGCTCAAAGCAGGACCAAACCCAACTAAATCAGCCCAGCCAGGGCTTTGTCAAGCCTGACCTTAAAAACCTCTAAGGAAGGAGATTCCACTACCTCCCTAGGTAACCCATTCCAGTTCTTCACCACCCTACTAGTGAAAAAGTTTTTCCTAATGTCCAACCTAAACCTCCCCCTCTGCAACTTGAGACCATTACTCCTTGTTCTGTCATCTTCTATCACTGAGAACAGTCTAGATCCATCCTCTTTGGAACCCCCTTTCAGGTAGTTGAAAGCAGCTATCAAATCGCCCCTCATTCTTCTCTTCTGCAGACTAAACAATCCCAGTTCCCTCAGCCTCTCCTCGTAAGTCATGTGCTCCAGCCCCCTAATCATTTTTGTTGCCCTCCGCTGGACTCTCTCCAATTTATCCACATCCTTCTTGTAGTGTGGGGCCCAAAACTGGACACAGTACTCCAAATGAGGCCTCACCAGTGCTGAGCAGAGGGGAATGATCACATCCCTCGATCTGCTGGAAATGCCCCTACTTATACAACCCAAAATGCCATTAGCCTTCTTGGCAACAAGGGCACACTGTTGACTCATACTCAACTAAGGTCTGAGCAGGCATGAACCCCCCAGCTGTGACACCCCTCCCCAGTCACCAAGTATCTGTACCATTGTGGGAGTAGGGCTCCTGTAACTGTCCCGCAGCGGTGTGCACATGGTGGCATGCATGTAGTTTTGAAAAGCTGTCTTAACAAGAAGGTAAACGTGTGCATGTATGTAGTGCAGCAGTCAGTGTTGGGGTTATGTGTTAAGTTAAGGGCTAGAACAGTTTGCACTTCACCATATTTACTATAATTCAAAATCTAGTTTTCTCTGACTTTAAGATGACATAGACGTGGGCAAGGCTAGAGGTGCTTATCCTATTCTACTGCTCCAAGGTGGGTCACTTCCATGCACGTGTTCTAACATCCATTCAGACTCTATTAGCTGCCATGTTTTCTGTTTGAATAGCAGCTTGGCTAACGTGAGGCACATTCTCTCATCCTATATACGGCGCGTTTTCTGGCAGTAGGTCAGTTGTGTGTACAGGTGAGACAAGCATGTAGCTCTTGCTGTATCTGTGGACTTGGGGGCCTCTCTTAGAGACAGGCCTTCTAGTAATAAATCTACTAGAGGGACTTAAATAGCTGTTGAGAGATTTGTTGCATTCCTTTATCTCCCCTCTCTCATAACATCTGCTAGGTGACAGTTGACCTGATAAGAATTGTACTTATTTCCCACTGTAGCAGATTCCCTCAGGCAGCCAGCATAGGGATTTCTATAGTGGGTTCGGTGCGCAGGATACTGTATGCCCAATGCTAAAGTGCCTGTTTCCTTCCAGGCTCAAGTGCGCATGCGAGGAGCTGGCTTGGGAGCCAAGGGGAGTTCTTACGGAGTCTCCACAGCCGACTCATACAAGGATGCAGTGCGGAAAGCCATGTTTGCTCGCTTCACTGAGATGGAATGATGAGTTCCACACCCTCGAGACTTACAAGCCAGCAAAGCACTTGACTTATCTGTTACCTGGAACTGACTGTTAAACCCTGTGACCTTGGTGGCAGTGCCATATTCTGAGTATGGGTTAGGATTAACCATTTCATTCCCTTGGACTGTCTTCCCTTTCAGCATGTAACTTCCATGATGGATTGTCTGAATTGCTATACCTTCATGCTGGAAAACTCGTGGCCAGGCCAAAGGGGATGCTGCATCTTTATACATTCTTGTACATAGTGTAACATAATGTACTTTGAGTTCGGAGTGTGTAGAGTCCATGTCACTCCAGGCCTCTGGAGCAGGTGAGGGATGTGTTAGCTGTGGTTTGACACTGTCTCTCCTCTCCTTTGTTGTATTGTCTCGTTTTGTTGGCACAACTTTCCTGTACATTTTGTATGATATACCTTTGTATAGATTTTTTGAAGATTTTGATTCTAGTTGCCGGTTTTGGCTCCTTTCTAGAAGAAAAACACTCAAAACTGACCCTGTCATTGGTTCTCAGTGGGGTGGGGTGAATAATACCCACATCCTCCAGGGCCCCAGCAACTTCCCTGTCTCCCAGGCTCTCTTCCCATGAGTCAGGCTTTTGTGGTGATGGGTGTTGTCACCCGAGGCCTCGTCTTACTCTTTGGCTTCTGGCCTCTTTCCTGATTCTCAAGCTTTTTATACCACAGATAATGGTCTGAATTTCCTTTGTGATGGTGCAGGAGCTGTTATATTGGTCTGCTCTGAAGAGCAGCCCTGTAAACCAACCTTCTTCATCTGTTAATAACAAATGTAAGCATTCTGCTTTTCTCTTTTGCAGTATCAGATTTGCTCAAGCTACAATGCTAAAACTAGCAGCGTAACACCTTGAGAACATTACCCTCTGAGAGCCCTGCATACATACCTGCAGTGTTAGCCCCTACCTCTACCCCCACCACTATACTGCTATTATAAGTATGCTAGCTTGGTTCACTTAGTCTAGCCCCGGTCTTATGGTTGAGGGTTGCAACTTCAAGGGTCAGGTGAACCCTTGCTGTGCTCTGCCCATGGAGTTGCCTGCTGGCACAGTTAGTTACTTTAGTAGGATTACATGTGCTATTCCTGTCACCCCTCTTGTAAACCAGGCATCAGCCCTTGCCCTGCTGCTTGAACTCTTTAAGGTGTAAGTATTACCTGGTGGGGGAGGAGAGAAAGAAGCTAACCTGAGCCGGGGCTATGGCTGTGTTCTTCGTCAGTTTCAAGTAGGTGAGGTCTGTTTCATACACTCACTGCACTAGCCTGGAATTACCATTCTTGTAGCCTCTGTGTAACTGTCCAAAGCAGCCTGCTGTGTGTTAGTGCCATCTTCTGGCTGTTTGGAATTGTGCCTAGGAGCAATTTGCAGAGTCCTCTTCCTCAGGCATGTCTTAAGTTACATTTACAACATAAATATATAAAGTGCCATAGCTGGGAACCAACCCCCACCCCTAACTTACACAGCTATACCCGAAAAAACCTCCCCAGTATGTGCAGCTATGCTCCCCCACAGCCCTACGCTGGGGAGGTGGGTTGGGTCAGATAACACCACCTTTACTGCCAGCAACTTGACCTGGTGGCTAGCTGGGACAGCTAAGGAATGTAGGAGAGAAATGGCATCTGCCTAGACAGCTGCTCTGCCCTAAGCATCCCCTGTGTCTGCTGTTCTGGTTCCCTGAGCCTGGTCTCTACTACTGCCTAATCACAGACCTGTACATCACAGGCACTGGGGCAGAGGTTTATCTTCCCACGACACTTGGTTCTATTTCCCCTCCTCAGTGCTTGCTTCCTCTGAAAAGGGGCAACAGACCAAACCCCTTCTCTTCATGAATGGGGGAGGCCAATTTCTTAGCACTGGCCTCCTCCTTACCTTGGCCCTAAGCTTGCCCTGTTTTCTGCAGATCTTACTCCTCACTGAAGCAAGTAAAAGCAGAATCTCAGGAGGAGGGAGCTCCAGTTCACCCTCGTGGGCTCAAATCATCCTTTGTAGCCTGTGCTGGACACTCACCATCCAGCTGTAGAACTTGATGCAGCTACTACTAATGAAGCTACAGAGGGTGGGTGCAGGTTTCTGGGCCTCTGGCATGCTGCACTCTGCCTTAAAGGAATGGGTGGCTCCTGAGATAGGAAGGGTGAACTAGCCACACCCCACTTGAGGCAGGCCTTCCATGCCTTCAGGCTGCTTGGGATGGGCATTGCATTTAAGGAGCCCCTGGGTTTCAGCAAGCTTCAGTGCCTTCTGAGGAGATGCTCTCCAGCTGAGTGTGGACACCAAGGGGCTTTCCCTGCCCTTTGCCCAGCCTCATCATACCACACCCAGATGTTACTGCTCCAGCTTATCTTCCACAAGCCAATGGGCAGAGATTCCAGCCCCCCTGCTTCCAGTGAATCCAGTCTTTAAAAAGGGCTATACCAGTAAGTTTGCCTCTTCTCTTCCCAGATCTGTCACAGCCCCAGGGTTCTGCTTGGGGGATGACTGGCAGCGTTGGCAACTTATGCTCTGGAAATACATCTGCTTGTGAAGAACAACTGCTAATGCAGCACCATGTACCTGGGTCTGCAGATAGAGATATCATTCCAGACTGAGAGCTTGACCTCTGCTTGTCCCTGCTGTGTGTTGACTCTGAAATGCAATGTTGGCTGTCAATGTCATTAACTATTTCAGTGCTGGCAACAAAGGAGGGGGTGGGGATAACTCAGTGGTTTGAGCATTGGCCTGCTAATTAAACCCAGGGTTGTGAGTTCAATCCTTGAGGGGGCCATTTAGGGACCTGGGGCAAAAATCAGTACTTGGTCCTGCTAGTGAAGGCAGGGGACTGGACTCCATGACCTTTCAAGGTCCCTTCCGGTTCTATGAGATAGGTATATCTCCATATATTTTTTATTTTATTTTAATCTGCTGTAAGTGGAATCGCTTGCTGATCTGGGTTGGTGGAGCTTGTCTTGTGGGTGGAGCTTGAGGCTTACCCTGTTTCCCCACCTGTGTGATAGACATATGCACTTGTCAGCTTCAATCATTTCTCATACTGTACTGCCATCTTTGCAGCTTCTGCTGCCCCTCTGCCCCGCTTTCAAAATTGTAGCAAACTTTTTCTCAAATGTTTGTAATAAATTGGGGGACTCTTACGAGTGGGAGGGGACAGGAGTAGGGATTCCACAACCATTAGAGTATTACGAGGACGTGTTGTTTTTGTCCTAAAGAAGTGGCTGCATCTTTGTGTTGGATCCTTTCCATGGCCCCCACCAGCTTGGGCTGGGAAGTGACACCCCTCTTCCCCTTTGACCTTTCCTAGCACCACTTGCTGGAAAGCATTTTCACACAGCTTTCAAGTCAGCCCGTGGAGCCAACAGGTAAATCTGTCCAGTGCTGGGGGGTGGGGTGTGTGTGCGTCTACCTTTGCATTTGTGTCCTTTGCAAAATTGTTACAGAGCTTGAAAAAAGCCCAGAGCTCCCCCTTGCATCTCTGCTCCTTCCCCACATGCCCCCTCCTGTGTGCTGGGGCTTGAACAGTCACAACGTGTGTGCCACAGATGCTGTAGGGCTATGTTCTCCCTTGCTCCTCTCCTGAAGCCTGGTCTGCACTATTTTTGTGCTGGTCTCCATCGTTGTTAGGAGTGTGATTTTTCTTCTCTCTCCTCTCCTCTCCTCTCCTCTCCTCTCTCCCCCCCCCCCCCCCCCCCCCCCCCCCCCCCCCCCCCCCCCCCCCCCCCCCCAATATAGGTAAAGCAGCAACACAAGCCCTAGTATGGACACAGCTATGCTAGGCCAAAGGAGCTTTATTCCTGTGTAGCCTATTCCCGTATGCGTGTGTGAGCAGCCCAGTAAAAATGGCATCAACCATAGGAATATTGGCAACAAAAGGTTCCAGGACGTGGACTGGAAGGAAGGGTTAGGATGGGAAGGAAATGCCAGGGTCTCCCAGCTTCCACAGAGATGAGCTTCCCATCCAGGATTAATCTATACAGGCCTCAGCCTCTTAAACCAGTGTAGCTGCATCCAGTCACTGATACAGAATGATCTGCATTGCTCTGTAAGCTAGGTGCAAGCTAACACTGCATTTTAATATGGCTAACTGTAAATGCATGCATCTAGAAACAAATAATGCAGGCCCTCCTTAAAGCATGGGGGACTCAATCCTGGGTAGCAGAGACTGAGCAAGATTTGGTGGGTGTGGTGGATAATCAGTTGAACGTGACAGTGTGGTCAAAAGGGCTACTGTAACCCTGGGATGCATCCGGGAATCTCCAGTAGGAGCAGAGAGGATATTTTAACCTCCGTATTTGGCACTGCTGCTGGAATCCTGGGTCCAGTTCTGGTGTCCACGATTCAAGAAGGTTGTTGTTAAATTAGAGAAGGCCCATGAGAAAGATTAAAGGATTCAAAAGCCTGCCTTATAGTGATTGATCTCCTTGAGTATTTAGCTTAGCAAAGAGAAGGTGAAGGGCTGACTTGATCAGTCTATAAAAGTACCTTCATAGGGAACAAATATTTCACAATGGGCTGTTAAGTCTAACAGCTCAATGGCTGGAAGTTGATGCAAGGCACATTCAGACTGAAAAGAAGGGTACATTTTTAACCATGAGCGTAATGAACAATGGGAACTATTTACCAAGGGCTGTGGTGGGTTCTCCACCACAGGCAATTTTTAAATCACAATTGGCTATTTTTCTTAGAACTCAGCTGTAGTGATTATTGTGGGCTGGTCTCTGGGGGTCAGACCAGGATCACCATGGTCCCTTCTGGCCTTGGAATCATGAATCTGCCCTGGGGGTTGTGCTGCTTCCATTAACCAGGCCAGTTAATGCGCTGCAGCCTTTGCATGCAGACACTGCCCCCGTGAGAAGTTGCAGAGCTCTACTGAGCCCTGATCACAAGGCTGTCCCTTTGCGTTTTCCTGGCATCCAAAACACTGAGAAAAGGAGCCAGGAACAGGGATGAGGCCCCTCCCAGATGACCTTGCATGCAGGAAAAATCTCTTGATGCTGCAATGGCAGAATATGGGAAATGTGGGGAGGGGAACCTCCACTGTCCCACAGCTGGTCTGCAGCTGTAAACCCCTAACTCACAGCAGCTCCGGATTAACCTTTTGTGGGCCCAGCACCAAACATTTGTGGGCCTCTGTGGAGGCAATGGAGCATGGCGGGGGGAGGTCAGTCCCCAGAGCAAGGGGACAGCCAGGCGCAATGGGGCATGGCGGGGGCCATCCCACTCCGCTCAGCCTAGTGCAAGGGCACTATTTACAAACCGGCAGTTGCCCGATGCACAGTGGCCCACCTGGCCCTGTGCTGCCAGCATGCCCCTTCCCCTCGGGGGGTGGGCCCATGATGTGCCACACAGCCCCCCCCACCCAACACCCCCTGACTCCCTATAGCCAGAGCCCCCATGGACCCACTATGCCCAGCACCCACCCCAGACCCCTCCACAAATCCACAGCGCCCTGCCCAGCACCCTGCCCACAGCCCCACCACAACTACCCAGAACCCCCACTCCCTGGTGCCCCAACACACACATCTTCCCCCCCCCCCCCCCACCCCCCCCCCCCCCCCCCCCCCCCCCCCCCCCCCCCCCCCCCNTAAGAGACCCAATCCCCCATGCCCTGCCTCCCAGCCACACTCACCGGCCCTGCTGAGCCAGGCTGAGCTGGCAACGCAGCCAGGGCTGGTCCCAGGGCGGGGAATTGCTCTGGCCCCTTGGGAGTGGCGTGATCAGCCCGGCCAGGGGCTGGGCTCCCTGAGGACCCACTTGCCGGGAGAGGCCCAGCCAAGGTCCCCTACTGTCGTCCCCGCCACCGGCTGAGACTGGCCAGGCTTCTGCACCAGTCCCAGGCGGCTCAGCTCCGTGGAGACAGGTGGGGCCCCACAGGTGGTAGGAAGCAGAGACTGCCCAAGGCTGGAGGTGCACTGGGGTCTGGCCAGGGGGCAGAGAGAAGCAGGGGGGTGGGGATGGAGAGCAGCCCTCAGCCAGCCAGCGTACAGACTGAGAGGAGCAAGTGGTGGGCAGGGCAGCCAACAGGGTCTCGGGGCGCAGTGCAAGTGGAGCAGGCCGGGGCCCCTTCTGAGCATGGGCCCAGCTCCATGGGGCCACTGGTGCCATTGTTCACGGCCCAAGCCTGACAGGGTTCTTGTGTGAAGGGTCTGTGGTGATGCACAACAGCCACTAGATGGCAGCCGCTCCCCAGCAATGCCCGCCCTTGCCTTCCCCAGGGCTCGGGGGTGGCGCCAGAGTTGGGTCCTGGGCTTGAGCGTGGAGGGTTTTGTCTCACCCCTGTGCTCCTCCTCCCTGCTCCCTTCTCACCCGTCGGCTCTGCTCAGGGCCCCGTGTCAGCCACGGTCACTGACCCCTAGCTAGACAGGCCTGTGTCCCACCTTCGGAGCCATGGGCATGGGGCCTGCAGGCTGAGCAGGTGACCATGTGGGCCCAGCCCCACCCTGGTACGCCCAGCTCCAGGACACAGGCAGGGATGGGGACACAGGGGAGAGTTTGAGCCGGCCAGTGACTAACACAAACACCAGGGAGCAGAAGCCAGCCGGGGACGTGGAAATGGGGGGAGCAGCCGCAGCTCCATGTTGTGCCATGATCCCACCCACCCCACAAGGGGGCGCTTTGGATCAGTTTCCAGCCCCAGGGCGTCTCGAGACCCGCTGGCCATGTGTAGCCTTGGGGCCTGCAATGGGGCTGCCCAGCTCAGCCTCTGGCTAAGGATGCAAATCGAGGGGTTCCTGGCACCAGCAAATAACTGGGGGTTGACCCCACCCGCACAAGGCACATGGTTGGGGACATTTCACGGGGCTCTCTGGAAATGCCTGACACTGATGCAGAGTTGGGGGTTAGGGGAGAGGGCCCAGAACCTGGGGGAGGGGGGCTGAGCCTGAGCTGGGGGTTGAATCGTTGCCTGTGATGAGGTGGAGGCTCTTCCCTGGGACCCAGGGACTTCTCACCATCTGGAAGGTGCCTGAGGGCTCATTAGCACCTAGCTCTGTCGGGACCTCACTTCCGAGCACTCTCTGAGCGCTCTGGCTGTGCCAGGGCAGGCGCCAGGCCTGCCTCGTGGTCTGGGGCAGGAACAGGCTCAAAGGGGCTGGAGGGTCCCTGAGGGAAGGAGCCCCATGCTGGGGACTGGGCTCCTGAGGGGAGTGGGTGGCAGGGTGGCTGATCAGATCATACCAGCAGGGGATGCCAGGGCCTGGTGCAATTTGAGCAGTGGAGGCTTCTCTGCAGGGTCGCTGCACCATTTGGGGGCCTGTTAACCAGGGCTGGGACGTGTGAGTGCCCCCTCCCCCCATCCCCTGTGAGCAGTTACAGGAGGGAGGTGGAAGCTGGACACCTGGGTTCTGTACCTGACTCCTTTTGTGGCCTCATGCAGGTCAGGTCCCCGCTCGGTGCCTCAGTTTCCCCCTTTCTCAGGAGATGGAGCCCTGAGCCTTGCAGGGCTGGAGATGCTGAGCTGGGGATTCTTGCTGGGAGATTGGCCCCATGCAGGGACTGGGGGGCAGCCCAATCCCTTTCCTCGCAGTGCTAATGGGGTGCAGTGCTTGCCACCTCCTGAGACACCTTGTCCATGGAGCCAGTGCCTGATTGCAGGGCACTGGGCCCGACCCTGGTGCTGGGATCCCTGCCCGGAGAATGGTCCCTCCGTGGGCATGTGAATCACAGCAGCCCTCAGGTCCACGTCAGCCCAGTGCCACCATGGTCCAAAGGGAACCAGGCCCTCCCTTGTCACTAGTGGGGGCTCTTATGCCTTCCTGGGAGGCAACTAGTGATCTGCAGCAGGAACCCCGTCCTCTGCCCCCTGCCAACATGCCTCATTCTGCTGCAGAGGGACCCTCTTGGGGAGCCCCGTCTCCAGATTCCCCCCAGCTTTGCCACGCCACTGCGATGCCAGTTATTGGACAGGCACTTGCCTGCTCACAATGGGCTGAGCCACAGCTGCGGCCCCAGCAGACAGGAGGGGCCTTTGGTCAGTGCCAGCCAGAGCGGGATTGCAGGCAGCAGCTCCAGACCTGAAGCCCCTGCCTGGCTCTTATGACCTATCCTGGGGCAGGCAGCCTAGCAGGCCACTGCCCTGGAGCTGACACCTTGTGCCAGGGATGATCAGTGCCGTGCATTGCGGGGGTGGTAGGTGCTGTGCTGGCACAGAGACGAGGCCCCAGCGCTGTACTGCCATGCCAGTTCCTTGCCCCACCTCAGGCCAGCATCAGCACCCAGCCATGAGAGGTTTTTCCTGCTCTCAGCTGGGTCCCCCCAGACCCTCCTTTTCTTTCTGGAAGCGGGAGGCTGAAGGTCTGACTCATCCCCTTTGCCATCAGGCTATTTCTGAGCGAAATCGATAGACTCTGAAGGCGGAGAGACAAGGAAATGCATTTTATCGACCAGCTGAATCGCCGTGCTGGGAAACTCTGGCCGGGAAATTGTTTCCCCTCCAATTAGAAACTATCACCCAGAGGATCAAAGCACTTTGCTGCGCTGCTGGCCCTTTGCCAGCCGCGCCTTGCATAGCTGGGGAAGAGGAGGGGCACTAACCAGGAGGTTCCCTGCGGGGGGCACTGTCATGTCAGAAGCTGTGGCAGAATTCTTGTCTGTTCCAGCTCCGGGTAGCACCAGCTCACAAGGTCCTGTGATATTAGGGCAGTGACACTAGCCCAGTTTACAGATGGGGAAACTGAGGCACAGAATGAAACGGCTCACCCCATGGCGCACAGCCACCCAGTATCAAAGCTGGGGATAGAACCCAGGAGTCCTACCTCCCAGCCCCCTGCTCTAGGTACTAGATCATGCTCCCCTAATCCAGCCTCTGTGCTGGGCCTGATATTCAGCCACGCCCCTCATTGACCCCTTTTAGGGTCTTGGCCCTGTGCATCCCCCCCATGGTACTGTAGAGCTGGGCTTCTGTACAGCAGCAGGGTGGGGAATCCAGAGGGCATGGGGGAGGGGCAGAGGCAGCACCCCCCAGTTCCATGTCCCCACCTCATGCCAGCTCCCCCTCTCCCAGCCCCCCCCCCCCCAGGACTGGGATCAGCTTTGGGGATCAAAGCATGGACGCCTCAGTGCAGCCTCTGTGCCCTGAAGGCACAGAATGACACGGCTGCTGGCAGGAGTGACCTCTCTGGCCACAAGCAACTACGTCCTGAGGGCTGCAAACCCAGGCCCTGGCATCTGTTTGAAAGGTGGCTGGCTCCCTCCTAGCTCTGGCTCCAGCACTTCAGTGAGACCCTGAGTGAAGGATAGTTCTGACTCCCGGGAGCCTCCCTGCCCTCCACTCTAAGCACTAGACCCCTGCCAGAGCTGGGGATAGAACCCAGGAGTCCTGGCTCCCAGCCTTCAGCCCCTGTAATTACTAGACCCCACTCCCCTCCCAGAGCTGGGAAGAGAACCCAGGAGTCCTAGCTCCCAGTCCCACCAGATCTAACCACTAGATCCCACTTCCCCTGTTACTATAACTTTTGCTTCACAGTTAAATGTGCCTCTTATTCCCAAGATGGCTACTGTGCTCCCTATGGCTTGACTCCCAACACTGTTGTATGGGTCTGAAACTTGGACAACCTATAGACACCACTTGAAATTCCCTGAGAGGCACCATCAACGCTGCCTTTGTAAGATTCTGAAGATCAAATGGGAAGACAGGCACATCAATATTAGTGTTCTGGAAGAGGCAAAGACCACCAGCATCGAGGCAATATCATCCATCAGCAATTCCGCTGGACTGGTCACGTTGTCCGGATGCCAGACCATCGCCTCCCAAAACAGGTCCTGTTCTCTCAGCTGAAAGAAGGGTACCGTAACGTGGGTGGACAACGGAAGTGTTATAGGGACTTGCTGAAGGACAACCTAAAAAAGTGTAATATTGACACTGACACTTTGTACGGGGAGATTTTGGCAAACCAGTAAAGTGCCTGAAACCACTATGGCTTATTGCTAAAAGCAGCCAAGTCAGCAGGCTGTAAATTAGCCATGTCACAGCCTCAGCTTGACCAAGTCAGGAGGGGAGGGGGTTTTGGGTGCCACAGAAAGGGCAGCTTGACCCCGCGTCCTTCCTGATAAGAATTGTGTTGAAGTTGCTGATACATGCATTTTAGAAGAGCAGGATGTGCCCTCAGGAATGTGTCTAACAGGGTCTCAAGGCTGCAAACTCTTGGAAAAAAACACACCTGGTTAATCCATATCAGAAGAAAACCTCTTGCTTGACCGTTGAAACTGCTTGCTTAACAAGTTTTCTTTGAGGGACATGTCATTGTGTTACTAATGTATAAAATAAGGGGGAAAAGTTTGAGGTAGTGGGACTCTTCGGGACTGGACTCTCCCTCTGGATGCATCTTGTGTTCCCCACTGGCAGACGGGCTGCCGCTGTGCCACTCGAGAGCCACACTCAGCTTCGGTAATTATCGAGCATTGGGAGTGTTTTACTAACCTGTTGTGGACGTGTGTAAGTGCTTGAGACTAAGGGTATGTCTACACTACGAAATTAGGTCGATTTAATAGAAGTCAATTTTTTAGAAATCGATTTGATACAGTTGATTGTGTGTCCCCCCACTAAGCGCATTAAGTCGACGGAGTGCATCCACAGTACCGAGGCTACCGTCGACTTTTGGAGCTTTGCACTGTGGTAGCTATCCCACAGTTCCCGCAGTCTCCGCCGCCCACTGGAATTCTGGGTTGAGATCCCAATGCCTGATGGGGCAAAAACATTGTCGCGGGTGGTTCTGAGTACATGTCATCAGGCCCCCCTCCCTCAGTGAGAGCAATGGCTGAGAATCATTTTCCGCGCAGACGCCATACCACGGCAAGCATGGAGCCCGCTCAGATCGCCACAGCAGTTATGAGCACTGTAAACACCACGCGCATTATCCTGCAGTGTATGCAGCACCAGAACCTGCAAAAGCAGGCGAGGAAGTGACAGCAGCGTGGTGACGAGAGTAATGAGGACATGGACACAGACTTCTCTCAAAGCACGGGCCCTGGCAATTTGGACATCATGGGGTTAATGGGGCAGGTTCATGCCGTGGAACGCTGATTCTGGGCCCGGGAAACAAGCACAGACTGGTGGGACCACATAGTGTTGCAGGTCTGGGATGATTCCCAGTGGCTGCGAAACTTTCGCATGCGTAATGGAACTTTCATGGAACTTTGTGACTTGCTTTCCCCTGCCCTGAAGTGCAAGAATACCAAGATGAAAGCAGCCCTCGCAGTTCACAAGCGAGTGGCGATAGCCCTGTGGAAGCTTGCAATGCCAGACAGCTACCGGTCAGTTGGGAATCAATTTGGAGTGGGTAAATCTACTGTGGGGGCTGCTGTGATCCAAGTAGCCAACGCGATCACTGAGCTGCTGCTATCAAGGGTAGTGACACTGGGAAATGTGCAGGTCATAGTGGATGACTTTGCTGCAATGGGATTCCCTAACTGTGGTGGGGCAATAGATGGAACGCATATCCCTATCTTGGGACCGGAGCATCAAGGCAGCAGTACATAAACCGAAAGCGGTACTTTTCAATGGTGCTACAAGCACTGGTGGATCACAAGGGACGTTTCACCAACATCAACGTGGGATGGCCGGGAAAGGTACATGACGCTCGCATCTTTAGGAACTCTGGTCTGTGTGAACGGCTGCAGCAAGGGACTTACTTTCCAGACCAGAAAATAACAGTTGGGGATGTTGAAATGCCTATAGTTATCCTTGGGGACCCAGCCTACCCCTTAATGCCATGGCTCATGAAGCCATACACAGGTACCCTGGACAGTAGTCAGGAGCTGTTCAACTATAGGCTGAGCAAGTGCAGAATGGTGGTAGAATGTGCCTTTGGACGTTTAAAAGTGCGCTGGTGCAGTTTACTGACTCGGTTAGACCTCAGCGAAACCAATGTTCCCATTGTTATTACTGCTTGCTGTGTGCTCCACAATATCTGTGAGAGTAAGGGGGAGATGTTTATGGCGGGCAAATCGCCTGGCCGCTGATTATGTGCAGCCAGACACCAGGGCGGTTAGAAGAGCACAACAGGGCGCACTGCGCATCAGAGAAGCTTTGAAAACCAGTTTCATGACTGGCCAGGCTACGGTGTGAAAGTTCTGTTTGTTTATCCTTGATGATAACCCGCCCCCTTGGTTCACTCTACTTCCCTGTAAGCCAACCACCCTCCCCCCTTTGATCACCACTTGCAGAGGCAATAAAGTCATTGTTGTTTCAAATTCATGCCTTCTTTATTACTTCATCACACAAATGGGGGGATAACTGCCAAGGTAGCCCAGGAGGGGTGGGGGAGGAGGGAAGCACCGGGTGGGGTGGTGGGGGAGGAGGGAAGGACAAGGCCACACTGCACTTCAAAACTTATTGAATGCCAGCCTTTTGTTGCTTGGGCAGTCCTTTGGGGTGGAGTGGTTGGGTGCCCGGAGGCCCCCCCACCACATTCTTGGGCATCTGGGTGAGGAGGCTATGGAACTTAGGGAGGAGGGCGGTTCGTTACACAGGGGCTGCAGCGGTGTTCTGTGCTCCTGCTGCCTTTCCTGCACCTCAGCAATACGCCGGAGAATATCAGTTTGCCTCAGCATTGCATCCTGCCTCCTCTCATCACGCTGACGCCACCTATCATCTTGATCCCGCCACATGCCCTTGCATTCATTTAGTGCTTTACTGCACTCTGATAGTGTCTGTCTCCATGCTGGGCTCTTTCAGTGTGGGAGGATTGCATGAGCTCAGAGAACATTTCATCGTGAGTGCATTTTTTTCGCCTTCTAATCTTCGCTAGCCTCTGGGACGCAGATGATACGGGGAGCGTTGAAACATTTGCAGCTGCAGGAGGAAAAAAAGGGAGAGGAGTATTTAAAAAGACACATTTTAGAGAACAATGGGTAGACTCTTTCACGGTGAACCAAGCTATTAACATTACATGGTTTCAAACAGCAGCGCCCTCATTTCCCATACCAAGCACCCGTTGGGTTGGCCATTTAAAATGGGTTGACCATTTAAAAGAAGGGGCTGCGGTTTTCGGGTTAACATGCAGCACAAACCCAACTAACCCCCCCCCTCCCCACACCCTATTCTCTGGGATGATCGCTTCACCCCTCCCCCCACCGCGTGGCGCACAGAGGGGATGATTTCTGTTCAGCCACAGGCAAACAGCCCAGCAGGAACGGCCATCTCTGAATGTCCCCTTAATAAAATTCCCCTATTTCAACCAGGTGATCATGAATGTTATCACTCTCCTGAGGATAACACAGAGAGATAAAGAACGGATGTTGCTTGAATGCCAGCAAACACCGGCACCATATTCTGCCATGCTTTGTTATGCAATGATTCCAGACTACGTGCTACTGGCCTGGCATGGTAAAGTGTCCTACCATGGAGGACGGAATAAGGCTGCCCTCCCCAGAAACCTTTTGCAAAGGCTTTGGGAGTAGATCCAGGAAAGCTTCATTGAGATGTCCCTGGAGGATTTACGCTCCATCCCCATACACGTTAACAGACTTTTCCAGTAGCTGTACTGGCCGCGAATGCATCCCAAGTCTTCAGGGCAAATTAATCATTAAACACACTTGCTTTTAAACCATGTACAATATTTACAAAGGTACACTCACCAGAGGTTCCTTCTCCGCCTTCAAGGTCCATGAGCCCGCCTTGAGTGGGTTGGGAGTGTGACGTTGTGGAGTCTATATGATTTTGTAAAAACATGATAATAAGTGAATATAATGTAATTGGAATAGTTTTATAAAAACATGATAATAGGTGAGTATAATGTAACTGGAATATGCTTCATGCAAAAGGTCTCTTGTAAGGTATCATTACAAAACTTATAATCTACTGAGTGTGATCATCCTATTTGTATAAATGTATCACTCTTGTATCTAAAACTAGAAATATGAAATATAACTCTGAGGGCCTATTGTAATTATGCAAAGTGTGGGCCATTAATGGTGGTTTGGAATCTTGATGACTCCCATTAACCAGAGCCATTCTCTGCAGATGGCTGTATTTACCTGTGAGTCTTCCTGTATATGTGTGTGCTGGCAAGTGAGTAATGAAGTCTTGCAGTGACATGTGATCATGTCACCTGAACTGGAATCCATCTTTAACCTGGTGCTTTTCCAGTGAGGGGTGGGGGAACCCAGAGGGACAAAGGATTCCCGCCTTATGCAAAAGATATATAAAGGGGTGGAAGAGAACAGAGGGAGAGAGGAGCCATCATGAAGAATCCCCTAGCTATCACCTGAGCTGGAACAAGAGCTGTACCAGGGGAAAGAATTGTGCCCAGGCCTGGAAGGTGTCCAGTCTGAGAAAAAACTTACTGAAGCATCTCTGAGGGTGAGATTATCTGTATTCAGTTTGATTAGACTTAGATTTGTGCATTTTATTTTATTTTGCTTGGTGACTTACTTTGTTCTGTCTGTTACTACTTGGAATCACTTAAATCCTACTTTCTGTATTTAATAAAATCACTTTCTACTTATTACTTAACTCAGAGTATGTATTAATACCTGGGGGAGCAAACAGCTGTGCATATCTCTCTATCAGTGTTATAGAGGGCGAACAACGGATTTATTTGGTTTTAGACCCCATTGGGAGTTGGGCATCTGAGTGCTAAAGACAAGCACACTTCTGTGAGCTGTTTTCAGGTAAACCTGCAGCTTTGGGGCAGGTAATTCAGACCCTGGGTCTGTGTTGGAGCAGACGGGTGTGTCTGACTTCAGCAAGACAGGGTGCTGAAGCCACTAAGCTGGCAGGGAAAACAGGAATAGAAGTAGTCTTTGCACATCGGGCGGCAGCTCCCAAGGGGGTTTCTGTGATCCAACCCGTCACAGGGAGGGTACTGGGTCCAGGGTGATAAACAGTTCCTGACTGTCGGGGAAAACGTTTTCTCTGCTTGCATGCTGTGCGCTATCTTCAACGTCCTCCTCCTCCTCATCTTCCTCGTCCCCAAAATCTGCATCCCTGTTGTGTGAGAATCCATTGACGGAGTCCATGCACAGGGGTGGGGTAGTTGTAGGGGCACCCCCTAGAATGGCATGAAGCTCATCATAGAAGCGGCATGTCTGGGGCTCTGACCCGGAGCGGCCGTTTGCCTCTCTGGTTCTTTGGTAGGCTTGCCTGAGCTCCTTAAGTTTCATGTGGCACTGCTGCGGGTCCCTGTTATAGCCTCTGTCCTTCATGCCCTTGGAGATCTTTTCAAATATTTGGGCATTTCGTCTTTTGGAACGGAGTTCTGATAGCACGGATTCGTCTCCCCAAACAGCGATCAGATCCAGTACCTCCCATTCGGTCCATGCTGGAGCTCTTTTGCAATTCTGGGACTGCATGGTCACCTGTGCTGATGAGCCACGCTAGCCAAACAGGAAATGAAATTCAAAAGTTCGCGGGGCTTTTCCTGTCTACCTGGCCAGTGCATCGGAGTTGAGAGTGCTGTCCACAGCGGTCACAATGGAGCACTCTGGGATAGCTCCCGGAGGCCAATACAGTCGAATTGCGTCCACACTACCCCAAATTCGACCCAGCAAGGTCGATTTCAGCGCTAATCCCCTCGTCGGGAAGGAGTACAGAAATCGATTTTAAGAGCCCTTTAAGTCAACAAAAATGGCTTCGTCGTGTGAACTGGGATTGTTTAGTCTGTAGAAGAGAAGAATGAGGGGGGATTTGATAGCTGCTTTCAACTACCTGAAAGGGGGTTCCAAAAAGGATGGATCTCGACTGTTCACAGTGGTACCAGATGACAGAACAAGGAGTAATGGTCTCAAGTTGCAGTGGGGGAGGTTTAGATTGGCTATTAGGAAAAACTTTTTCACTAGGAGGGTGGTGAAGCACTGGAATGGGTTACCTAGGGAGGTGGTGGAATCTCCTTCCTTAGAGGTTTTTAAGGTCAGGCTTAACCAGGGGTCGGCAACCTCTGGCACGCGGCTCGCCAGGGTAAGCACCCTGGCGGGCCNGACGGGTGTAGGGTTAAATCAATCTAACGCTGCTAAATTCGACCTAAACTCATAGTGTAGACCAGGGCTAAGTAAAGTTTAGCTTTAAGTGAAATTACTTTTGTGTTGTCCTGTTTGTGCCAGCCATCTATCGGTCGGCCGGCTGTATCTCCCCTGATTTATTTCCTGACACCACCTTGCACAGAGTAAAAGTTACCAAGAGCTTTGGGTTGAAAGAACCCCAGGTAACAACTTGGGAGACACTTGCCCAGGATCGCTTAAAATGGAGTGAAGTCCTACGTGATGGTCCCCTGCATTTTGAACTTGCTGTCCGAAAAGCCGAAGAGGAGAAGAGGCACAGGAGGGAGGAGAGACTGGTTTCCAGTCATGGTCAACAGCCTCCTGGTGAGCCTGAAAACCTCTGCCCTCATTGTAATAGAACTTGTGGTTCAAGGCTTGGCTTTATTAGCCACCTGAGGACCCATAACTCCCACGGAAGATGATCATACTCGGTAATGAGTGATCGCCCATCATCATCATCATCACTGTGCTCCCTAGCTAGCAAGCGAGTCCCACACACCCCGCAGAGAAGCTGGGGCATACCTTAGGTATGAGAGGATGATGTAAAAGCTACAGAGGCCTGGTCAAAGACTTTCAAACCCTCGCGCTTCCTTCAGCCTTTGCTATTCAGCAGCCAGAGGACAGTCAGACACCTCATGGACCTCAGTCTCCAGGTGGGGAACGTGGAATATTTCCGAGGGCTACAACATCTAGGAGGTGGCCTCTACTCCTGCCCAGTGCTTCAGGGCCCCAGCACTATGTGGGCAGAGAGGCACTTAGCTCCGTGCGAAGAACTATGGAGAGCAGCCACATTGACAAGCCAAAGAGAATTACGAAGTCCAGCTCACCGCCTCAATAGCGCCTCTGAAGCCATGGGAACACTGAGCTCTGGCTCACAGCAGTCATGGCTGGGGAGCAAGCGCCCGCAGTTCAGAAAGGTGTGTGGGGCTGGCTCAGCGGTGAGGCCTGGACTAGAGGAGCAGGCAACCTCTTCCCCTTGGGCTACGTTGGTTTTGAGACTCACCTGTGGGTATTACTGGGGGAGCTGAGGTACAGGCCTAGGCCCCCAGCTTTTGGCTGGGGCACCTCTGTGATCCCAGCCCTGGTGGGGGGCAAGGGAGAGAGCCCTGAGACTCCCACGCTTTCTGGCAGGGTTTGGGGCAGTGGCTGGATGGCTCTGGCCACACCAGCTGGCTGGGTATCACATACAGGGTCTGCAAACAGAGCTCTGGGGCATGAGCCAGGTCCCCTAGCTCCCTGCCAGGCTCTGCGCTTTGCTCCTGGTGCCCGGCCCTCAGGAGGCTGCTCAGCCAGCTCTGTGACAGAGAGACCCTGGGTGCTGAGGGGGCCCTGTGCTGAGAGGGGTAAAGGTCCCGCCGGAGCCTCAAACCCCTCTGAGCGCAGGGCGGGCACACTGTGGCGCTGACCCTTGGGGGCTACGGCCAGGAGTGGAGATGAGGCCTGTCCCTCCCAGCACGGAGGGTGTTCCGATCTGAGTGCCCACAGCTCCCACTAACCCCAGTGGGGGCTGGCAGTGCCCAGCACCAATCTGAGCCAGCCCCCTGGCCCACTCTCTAGGGAGCCGCTAGTCACCCCTAGCCAGGCGAGGGGAGTCGTTACATGAGAGCCCATCTGTCTATGGTACGTACCTGGCTCCCACCTCCAGGGTCTCTGGGGGCTCCTTAGCTGTCTGGTACTCATCCTCACCCACTCCCAGGGGCAGGGCAGGGCTGCCATCCCCAGGGCCGAGGAGGAACCAAGGCCCCAAGCCACACAGGGAGTTTGTGACAGAGCCAGGGACTGAGTGAACCCAGGGCTCATGCTAGTGCCCAGCCCGTTGGGCCAGCCGGCCTGTCAGCCCCGTGGCTTGGGTGGAGACAGTGCTGCACTTGGGCTAGAGCACTTAGGGGGTGCCCGGGGAATGGAGGGACCCAGGGAACCCCCTGCTCCTGAGATCCAAGTAAAGTGTAAGGGCTGGGGATGGATGATCTCCTGGGCGCCAAGGGAGACTCCTGGATCCACAGCTGGCCTCCCCCTGGCCTCCTGGCACCCTGGCATGAACCTATGCCTGTTCAGTGGAGCATGGGACCATAGAAATGTGAGGCTGGGCGGGCCTCGAGAGGCCAGCCCCTGCGCTGCGACAGTAACCCTAGTCCAGCCCTGACAGGGGTTTGTCCAGCCTGTTCTTAAGCCCCCAGTGACGGGATTCCACAACACCCTTTGGAGGCCTGTTCCGGAGCTGAACGTCCCTGAGAGTTAGAAAGTGTTTGCTAATATCTAACCTCCATCTCCCTTGCTGCAGAGTGAGCCTATTGCTGTTTGGGGGCAAAAGACATATCTGGCTTCAAGACTAAGCTTGATAAGTTTATGGAGGGGATGGTATGATGGAATAGCCTAATTTTGGCAATTAATTGATCTTTGATTATTAGCAGGTAAATATGCCCAATGGTCTGTGATGGGATGTTAGATGGGGTGGGATCTGAGTTACTACAGAGAATTCTTTCCTGGGTGCCTGGCTGGTGAGTCTTGCCCACATGCTCAGGGTTTAACTGATCGCCGTATTTGGGGTCGGGAAGGAATTTTCCTCCAGGGCAGATTGGCAGAGGCCCTGGCGGTTTTTCGCCTTCCTCTGCAGCGTGGGGCACGGGTCACTTGCTGGAGGATTCTCTGCACCTTGAGGTCTTTAAACCACGATTTGAGGACTTCAATAACTCAGGCATAGGTTAGGGGTTTGTTACAGGAGTGGGTGGGTGAGATTCTGTGGCCTGCGCTGTGCAGGAGGTCAGACTAGATGATCATAATGGTCCCTTCTGACCTTAAAGTCTATGAGTCTATGAGTCCTCCCTCCAGTAACCATGGAGAACAATCCTCTTTATAGGAGACCTTAACTTATTTGCAGACTGTTATCAGGTCCCCCCTCAGTCTTCTGTTCTCAAGACTGACCAGGCTCTGTTTTTTAACCTTTCCCCATAGGTTTCTAAACCTTTGATTATTTTTATTGCTGTCCTCTGGACTCTCTCCAATTTGTCCACATCTTCCCTAACGTGTGGCACCCAGAACTGGACACAGTACTCCAGCTGAGGTCATGTGGTTGCATCCCTGACCAGCTTGGCTAATAGCCACTGATGGACCTGTCCTCCATGAACTTACCTAGTTCTTTTTTGAACCCAGTTATAGTTTTGGCCTTCACAGCATCCCCTGGCAATGAGTTCCACAGGTGACTGTGCATCGTGTGAAGAAATACTTCCTTTTGTTTATTTTAAACCTGCTGCCTGTTAATTTCATCAGTAGTGCAGGGCAGAATGGGACAATTACCTCCCATATCTTATATACAACACTCTTATTAATACACCCCAGAATGATATTAGCCTTTTTCACAGCAGCACTGTACTGTTGACTCATTTTCAATTTGTGATCCACTATCACACCCAGATCCTTTTCAGCAGTGCTACCACCTAGCCAGTTCCCCCTTTGTAGCTGTGCCTTTGATTTTGCCTTCTTAAGTGAAGTACTTTGCACGTGTCTTTATTGAATTTCATCTTGTTGATTTCAGACCAATTCTCCAGTTTGGCAAGGTCATTTTGAATTCTAATCCTGTCCTCCAAAATGCCTGCAAACCCACCCGGCTTGGTGTCATCCACAGATTTTATAAGCATAATCTGCACTCCATTATCCAAGTCATAAATGAAAATATTGACTAGCACAGGTCACAGGACTGACTCCTTCAGGACTCCACTAGATACGTCCTCCCAGTTTGACAGCGAACTATTGCTAAACTACTTTTTGAGTTTGATCTTTCAACCAGCACATTGAAGGCCACAGAACCTCCCCCACCCACTCCTGTACAGATCTCTGACCTCTGGCTGAGTTACTGACATCCTCACATCATGGTTTAAAGACTTCAAGTTACAGAGAATCCACCATTTACACTAGTTTAAACCTGCAAGTGACCTGTGCCCCATGCTGCAGAGGGAGGTGAAAAGCCCCCAGGGTCTCTGCTAGTCTGACTCAGGGGAAAATTCCTTCCTGACCCTGAGAGCGAGACCCACCAGCCAGACACCTGGGGAAGAATTCGCTGCAGTAACTCAGAGCCCTCCCCATTTGGTGTCCCATCTCCAGCCGTTGGAGGTATTGGCTAGTAGTGGGCATGGATTGGCTACGTACCATTGTAGTCAGTCTCATCATCCCCTCCCCTCCACGAATTTACCAAGCTCAGTCTTGAAGCCAGTTAGGGTTTTTTGTCCCCAATGGGCAGCTGTTCCAGAATGTCCATCCTCTGGTAAATGCCAGTGTAGCTACTCCTGAGTCACCTTGGGGGCCTGAGAGGGTGTCAGGTGCCTGAAACACAAGCCTGGTGACCAGCGAGAGACCTGGCCCTAGAGCAGGGGGCACTGGGAGATCAGCACCCCAGGGCCCAGGCTGTAGCGCCACCGTAAGGAGGCTGGGCTGAGCCCATACTCCTGACACTGGGCTGGGCAGAGGGGCTTTGTCAGACTGAGGGTTTCAGAGGAGGTTTCTGTCAGGCCCCGTGGGCCTAGAACACAGGCCTATGGTACTGCCAGGCAGCTGGCATCCCCATGCTGCCACCCTGCTGGCCGTCCACTGCCCACTATGGACACAGACTCAGGAAGTTCCACCTCATGGGATCTGAGAGACAGCAGCCTCCTGGCTCCTAATTGGCTCCCTGCCTTATATAAACCCAAGGGGCGTTCCAGGAAGTATCCAGATCTCCTATAGCTGCTGTGACCATCCCCATGCCTGAGCTTGGCCCTTCCTTGATTTGAACTTTGCCACCTGACTCGGACTCTGATCCTTGGGACCAGCCCTGGACCAGGCCGTCTCTACAAGCTCCTGCACTAGTCCCAGCCTCAGGCTGGATCCTGCTTTGACCCCTGGGCCTGGCTGCCCTGACAGTGTTGTTGTGGGTCGATGGGGTAACAGCCACATGCCATGGGGGGAATCGGCAGTCGGGAGGGAGGGGATGAGTGCCAGGCATAGCCCCCGACCCTGTCCTCCCGGCCCCTGGAGACACATCCATCTTCTGTCCCAGTCAGTTGTGCCCATTGCACTGGGATCTCACAGTCGCCCCAGGAAGCGTGGCTGGGGGGTCCCCGCGGGGTGTTTCCCAAATCAGAATGAAATCCTGCTCCTCTCCTCTGTGGCGGCTTTAGTACCAGGCGGTGAGCCCGAGTCCATGCCAGCCACGGGGTGCAGGGCTAGCCTGCGCAGCTGGGTGCCAACAACAGGCCAGGCTGCGCCCTGTTGCTATGACTGTTTATTAGGTGGATTACGGTAGGTGTAGGAGCGACTGTGCTAAGCACTGCACAAATGCAGAATGCTGCTGACAGTCCTAATGTGCTGGGCTGGCTGCATGCTCCGGGCAGGCTCCGAGGCCATGGCAGGAGAGGGGATGGCAGGTGAATACATGACAGGGGCCGTGAGAGACAAGCCAGTGCTCTCCAACTGGGCGTGTCCAACACAGTCCCCCCACCCCCCGGGATCCAGGCCGAGGTAAATGCTAGCTCCCAGGACTGAACTGCAGCCTGGGTCCCACCCTGGCCTGGCCAGAGCATCGATCATGGGACTGGTTGGGAACGCTCCTCGCAGAGCATCTCGAGGTCCCTAATGATGGGTGTTGGGGCAGGTGGTCCCAGAGGTGCATCTCTGCCCAGTGCCCCTTGCGGTCTCCATTCCCCTGGTGCCCGGGAGTGTGCAGCTGGCTCTGCGCATGGATGGCAGAGTCTGGCTCCCCTCCCCCTTTGGGGCCTAGCTCAGTGGGGTGATGCTCCATAGGGTTGCTTGTTTCAGGGTGTGGCTGACGTGGGGCCCAGCGTTCAGAGTGCCCTCAGGGAGAATGGCCCGCGGAGCAGCGCTGACAGTACAGGCAGGCCTCCCTGTTTCTTGGTTCCAGCTTCCTTCCACCTACCTTCTCCTCCCCTGCGCCGCCTGGCTGCCCACCTCCAGAGACCCTCGGACAGCTAGTGAGGGACAGAGAAGTAGGTCTCAGCGATTTCCCTCTCCTCCATTCCCCTTATGCAGCTCCCTTCTCCCCTCTCTGGCCCTGCCACGTATCCCAGGCTCTGCTGGGAGCTCCCCACACAGCCAGTACTCCTGCCCCCTCCCCACAGCGCCCCCTGCTGGGAGAGGCTGGAGTTGGTGTAGCCGGGCGCTCCCCCCACAGCCAGTGCTCCTGCCTCACTCCCCACTGCACCCCTTGCTGGGAGAGGCTGGGACTGGATTAGCTGGGAGCTCCCCTACAATGCCCCTGCCCCCGGCTCAGGAAAATGAGAGCAACTTCGCACAGAGTTTAGGTTCTGCTCTAAGTAACAAAACTGGGATCAAAACTTCCCGTCTGCACAATCCGTGCCCCGGAGAGGCTGGAGTCTGACGCCTTCATTAATTCTGAGTTCTGGAGCGAGATCTCATGGGGAGACAGGCGCGGGGCCCTGCTTTGTTTGGTCAGACACAAGCGCAGGGTGTTTCAGAGCAGCACGCTCTGGGAGATGCCTGGGGGGAGTGGGGGGGGGAGAAGAGGAGGATGTGAGTGAGAGATCCGCTCTGCACGCTGCATTTCCAATGCTGCACCTTGCCTTCCCTGACAGATGGGACAGGCCTGCCTTTGCCCCTCGCTCATGGGGAGTGCGCCATGCCACAACGAACCAACGGAGCTGTTTGCAGGCAGCTTCGGGAAATGCAATTCCTTTGCAGGACAGAAAGAAGCTTGAGTCCTTCGCTGAAATGCACTTTCCCCTTCCCCTGCTCCAGCCAGGAACCCAAGCCAATGCCTGATGTCACCGGGGTAAACCCCCAACTGCGCAGCGTTACCATGGCCACCAAAATAGTTACAAAAATATTATTTTTGGGAGCTATATTTTGCCAGTGACCTCACAGAGTTTTTTTCTCAGCAGATAGAGTGGGCCAGTAATTGCTCATGTTATTTAACTCTGGTCAGCCAAGCTCCCCTCCCCCCCGCAATTCCCATCCTACCCTCTGCAAATGACTACTCAACCCTGTTCTGTTTAGAGCTTTTGCTGGGTTTTGAGGATTTAATAATACCCAGCTGCTGAATGGGAGGGAGGGGAAGGAAGCCAGGTGCTGCTGGGACTTTCTTGCTGGTGTGTGTCGGGGTGTTGCTGCCTTCTGCAGGATGGACTCAGAACGGCTCAGCTGTGTGTCATAAGCCCTATACTGCTGAGAGCAAACAGTGATTCTCCTCTAGCGCGCATGGTGAGAGTCTGTGCTGGTGGAGCAGGAGGATGTGTTTTTAAACATCAGAGGGAGGCTGGTCTTGCGGTTCAGATCTTAACCTAGCGCATTCACAAGAGTGGTGTTCCAATCCCATCTTGACCCAGTCCTGAATTTTTATGTGCCTCAGTTTCCCATCTGAAAAATGGGGCAATAATTAGAGGCCTGTTTTTTTTTCCTCAAAAATATGGGAAAAAAACCCTATAGAATGAAAATCTCCAGCGGCGGCTCCTGTCCTGCGGGCTGGGCCCAGCTCCCTGCTCTGGGCAGTGTGACCTAGCACACAGGATTACAGTGCCATTCAGGTTTGGCCAGGCCGCCCCCCGGGGCTCTGCAACCTCCAACCCCCAGGGCAGGACAGAACCCTCCAGCTAAGTCAAACAAGAATTTACAAATCTTCAAATGCCCGTACCTAATACTGCACACAGTTCTGGTTGCCCCATCTCCAAAAAGATATATTAGAATCGGAAAAGGTACAGAGAAAGGCAATAAAAATGATTAGGAGTATGGAACAACTTCTGTATAAAGAGAGATTAAGAAGTCTGGGACTGTTCATCTTAGAAAAGAGACGACTAAGGAGGGATATGAAATTGAGAATAGTGTGGAGAAAGTAAATAAGGAAGTGTTGTTTACCCTTTCACATAACACACGAAGCAGGGGGTCACCCAATGAAATTAATAGGCAGCAGGTTTAAAACAAACAAATAAAAGGAAGTATTTCTTCACACAACGCACAGTCAGTCTGTGGAACTCGTTGCCAGGGGATGTTGTGAAGGCCAAAGCTATAATGGGGTTAAAAAAAGAACTAGATAAGTTCACTGACATTAGGCCCATCAGTGGCTATTAGCCAGGATGAGCAGGGACATAACCCCATGCTCTGGGTGTTCCGAGCCTCTACTGCCAGGAACCAGGGCTGGACGACAGGGGATGGATCACTGGATGATTGCTTTGTTCTGTTCACTCCCTCTGAAGCACCGGGCAGGATACTGTTCTTACGTATCAGTAGCCTGGCACAGGGCCCCCTTGCCATGGGCCTTACCAGCAGCCTGGTGGCAGACGTGGCACCAGGGCCGGTGCAAGGATATTTTGCGTCCTAGGCAAAACTTCCACCTTGCACCCCCCCCCTCCCCCTGGAGCATCGCTTATTATAAACTTTCAAAAATGAATACAGTGGAGTCACATCTTACACGGGGGTTAGGTTCTAAGGCAGGGGTAGGCAACCTATGGCACGCGTGCCGAAGGCGGCACACGAGCTGATTTTCAGTGGCACTCACACTGCCCGGGTCCTGGCCACTGGTCCAGGGGGCTCTGCATTTTAATTTTTTTTAAATGAAGCTTCTTAAACATTTTAAAAACCTTATTTACTTTACATACAACAATAGTTTAGTTATATATTATAGACTTATAGAAAGAGACATTTTAACGTGGTTAGAAGGTATTACTGGCACGCGAAACCTTAAATTAGAGTGAATAAATGAAGACTTGGCACACCACTTCTGAAAGGTTGCCGACCCCTGTTCTAAGGTCAGCGTGTAAGAGGAAAATCGCGTATAGTGGAAATTACCATAAAGTACAGTACACACAATATACACTAGAACAGGGTCCTCAACCTACGGCATGCGTGCCAAAGGTGGCATGCAAGCCAATTTTTTTTTAATGGCAGGCTGCGGGTCCTGGCTGCCGCTGAGCCTGCTGCCGACCTGAGGTTCCGTTCACTCAGTCAACAGCAGGCTGAGCGGGGCCGGCAGCAGGCTGAGCGGGCCGGCGGCCGGGACCCCGGCTGGCAGGAGCCAGTGGATGGAACCCCAGACCGTTACCGGGCTGAGTGGGACCAGCGGCCGGGACCCCAGACCGGCAGCGGGCTGAGCTGCTCAGCCCGCTGCCGGTCTGGGGTTCTGTCCACCGGCTCCTGCCAGCCGGGGTCTCAGCCACCGGCCCCGCTCAGCCTGCTCAGGGCTGGCAGCGGGCTGAGCGGAGCTGGCGGCTGGCACCTCCGCCCGCTGCCAGCCGGGGTCCCAGCCGGCGCCTCCGCTCAGCCTCCTGCCGGCCTGGGTGAACGGAACCCCAAGCCGGCAGCGGGCTGAGCGGGGCCGGCGGCTGGGATCCCGGCTGCCAGGAACTGGTGGACGGAACCCCAGACTGGCAGCGGGCTGAGCAGCTCAGCCCACTGCTGGTCTGGGGTCCCAGCCGCTGGCCCCACTCAGCCCGCTCAGCCTGCTGCCAGCCGGGGTCCCAGCCACTGGCTCTGCTCAGCCTCCTGCCGGCCTGGGTGAGTTCAGGTGCATTTCTTACTTCAACACGTCTCAGGGTCTTGTAAGTGTGACCTTAACGCTGATGTTCTGGGTTTGGAATGCCTGGTTTGGGTCTAGCCAGGACATCCTGGCAATGGTTTTATTGCACGTGACTGATATGTACTTGTAACATTTAATTCCACTTCAGTATCATTTTTTGCCTTGGAATCTGTGTTAATGGAGCCACATTGATGGCAATAAACAGAAAAACATTTAAAAGATGAACATATGCTCTACGTTTTCACACTTTTTGTTGTTTAAAGAAGCGAGTGTTCTGGGCTTGTGCCGACGGACTTGCTTGTGACCCACCAGGGAAGCGTGGCTCTCCCAGCCGGGCCGCCCAGCCAGCAGTAGGGGGGGGGGGGGGAGCCAGACGCAGTCACAGCCACGGGTAGTTTTGCTTTGGGTACCCACATGTAACCGTTGGCTGATGGTGTTTGCCATGTGGGGGACCAAACCCCATGACGACACCGGCCTCTCCCCACCGGGGGAAGGAGGGCGCCAGGACCCGTATAAAGAGTGGACCTGGGGGATCCAGCGGGTGGGATGTCCCCCCTAGTCCAGCCTGCTTAGGAACCCTCTGCCTGGCCCCATCCCTGGTGTCGGTTCCCCAGAGCGGCCTCCAGACAAACACAGTGGAGCTCCCATGGCCACACAGACTAGGAGGAGCAGCCAGTGGCATAGGGTGACCAGATGTCCCGATTTTATAGGGACAGTCCTGAAATTTGAGACTTTTTCTTATATAGGTGCCTATTACCCCCCACCCTCTTTTTTCACACTTGCTGTCTGGTCACCCTACAGTGGCGGCAGCGTCCCCCAAGGACCAGCGCCCTCCAGGGGTGAGGCCCGGTGCTGGCTCAGGGAGCCCTGTGGAGAGAAGGCTGGGAATGAAGGGGAAAGGGGCCCGTGGCTGGGGCATGGACAGGTTGATTTCCAAACCCGCCTTCCTCCCTCTGAGCGGCCAGGGGCGCAGTGCTGGCCCTGCTGCCCACAGCCTGCCCTTCCCCCATGTCTCCTCTCCCCATCACGAGGCACTGAGCAGCCTCTGCCCTGCACCAGGGCTGGGGAAAGGTTATTGCCAAGGGACCCTGTCTGATCTGGCAATTGTACTCCCTTTGCTCTGCCCTGGGCTCCTCTTTGCAGCCCAAAGAAGCAGCCCCAGTAGATCACAGGGCCACCTCACAGAATAGTCACGTTGCCTGGGGGTTGCAGGTTGGTGCCACTCTGTGCTTATCTCCTCCCATACGCAGCCAGCTCCCCAGGGTGAGCTGGGCGGGTGGGAACTGGCAGAGTGGAGATTAGGTGGCTGGGTGGGAGGGGTGGGGCTGTGGGCTGAGGGTGCTGAGATCAGAGTCCAGGGCTTTCCCCGCCAATCACAGGTCAGCATGAGTGTCTTCCTGCCCAGAATTCGCCTCTCCCTGGTTGCCTGTTAGCAGGA